>CM034312.1:87094913-87694913 GCA_019925795.1 Dendrobium chrysotoxum
GAGCAAAGGGTGTTTTAGAGGCATGCTTGGCTTTGAATAGGCATGCCTAATATAAGATGCTTACATTCATTTATCATCAATTTTTTTGTTCTTTTCTTCTTTTCAGCATTTTGTCGCCTTTCTCTTTGCTTCTCATTTTCCTACTACTTTTCGCTACTTGTATTTTTTAAATGAGATGTAGAAGGAATACTTACGGAAGGGAAAGACTCAAATATGCAAGTGGCTCAACCGGTATACAAGCCCGAAAAGAACAAGGTACGTTAATGTTGTAATTATGTCTTGTTTTTGTTATTTGCATAATTAATATTATTGTGCTCTAATACTTTAATCTCCTCTCTTTTTTCTATGTACTTTGCGAGGGACTTTTGTGAAAACAAAGGGGAAGGAACTTTGGAGCACTAGACGAAGGAGCCTACATTAAGCAAATCAGTCTCCCCCATTCATTCCGGTGGGGGTGCTATGGGCGAAACCACCGGGTCGTAGCCCCCGGCGCTGTAAGTTTCCTCAAAACTTAGATATCTTTAGGAGCCCCATTGGTTGTACGCTCCCCAACATTAGGACCTTGTAGTAACTTCAATTTTACTAGAATTTTCTTTTTATTTCTTTTAGAACCCTAAACCCACCCATATGTATGAATGTCTAAAGGGTTAGAAACAAAAATCTTTGTAGTCTCCTACGACACTAGTGATACTTAAGGATAAAAAACCTAAGGATGAGTCTTAGATAACATAGACTTAAGATGCATGTTCTTTTAGGATAGAAACCATAAAACATAAAAATTTAGTGACATTCTACCATAAGATTAGTGTATTAGTATCTAAGTCTAATTAATCATTAATAATAAACAACCTATAATCAAACTTTCAATAATTTAGTAAGGGGTCAAATTAAATGCATAAAAGATGTTTAATTTCTAATCAAATCATAATCAATGCATATAATCATTAAGAAGGAAAACTTGAACACAAATGTGAACTAAGGCTAACTAATCTATTAATCATCCCCTAATTAAATACTAACTAAATAAAAATCTATTAAAATCAACTTGAATCTAAGAGTTATAAAATTGGAGAATAAACCTAAAACTAAAACTTGTTAAATAAAAGACTTCTAAAACTCAAACCTTAATCAAATCCTCTTATAATTAATTACATACTTAGCCTAAAACGCCTCCAACCTTGAACATTAATGAATCATAGCTTAATTAACAAAGAGAATGACATAAGAGACTTGTTAAAACCTAATCATAACTTGAAACTTTAGAACCTTAATAACTTACTTAAAGTTTAATCTCATCCTTAATCTAACCTTTTAAAATCAGTCAACAAACTCCTTAATTAATAATAAGTTTCTTAATCTACCTTTCTTTTAATCTCCAACAAACTAAAAATAATTCAACAGAATTGGTTGCTACTGGATAACCCAGGCCTACGAGGCTACTAAGTTAGCCCCAAGGAGGGTGAAATAAACCTCATGGTCTCGGTGAGCAACAAAGGTAATAATCAACCAAACACTAAAATAAAATTCTTAAAATCAATCCTAAATGGCTAATACTTGTATTTAAACTAAAACCTCCCTTTGACCTTTTAACAAATTAAATTACAAGCAACTTTAACTAAACTATCTTGCATAGGACACACCTAAAACCACACGGCCCACAGACACTTAGATTTGTTTGTTAGGACATGACTCCTAGCTTTAGGTTAGGCCGGTATTTTCTTCCTTTTCTGTTTCTGTGATGTGGCGATTTGCATGTGACACGTATGCTGGTTATTTTAGTTTTGTGTTAGATTTCTGTGTTGATTTCTGTGATATTGGTTTTATTTATTGCATTGTCTCTGTGATGTGATGGGCGATAGATTACCCATAGGTTATGGACGATTTTGATACTGATGATATTTTCTGCATGTGGCCATGCTCGTACAATGCTAAAAGGGGGCTAAAAATAAATGAATCATAAATAACTGCTACATGTGCTTTAGCTGCTTAGCCTCCAAATAAATAGGAGCATGGCCAAATGTGGCTGGTTTGAGTACTTTTATTTTCATATATAACTGCTTGGATGATTGGTTTTGATTGCTCAGGATAACCCTGCAGGAGAGTTTAGATTTTTCTTTTTGAATTCTGATGTAATGTATTTAATGTGTAGAGTTGTGAAAATCTAAAATGGGGCATTTTAATAAAGAATTAGGGATCCAAAGAGAAAAGAAAGTCCCTTCACAGGGAATTTCTTTTCATTTGGATATCCTACTAGCAGTGTACTACGAGAAGACAAGAGGAGAGTGATCCACCAGAAGGCTAGAAGATGAAGACCAAGACATGAAATGCCTCATTTTAAGATTTGCGTCATTATTTAGGAGTAGAATCTGGGTTGTTGTCGGTGGGGCCCGGCCACCACTACTTTTCTACATTCTGGGGTTGCATATTGTATGGCACTTGCCATGGACTCCGGACACTCTTTTCTATGGTTTTGATGTGATGATTTACTTACCTGTTTGCGCAATAGAAATGACATAATTTTCATAGGTTTCTTTCTTGCTTGTGCATGTGCCTGACTCGCTAGGCTCTTTAGGGATAAAATTTTTCAACTCACAATTAAAATTAAACTTTTAAAAATTAAATAACATAGAAAGATAACGATTTAGGGAATAGCCGGAAGCGTCCGGGTAGCATGTATATCAATGCATTTTCTCCTTCCATCTATAAGACACTTCCCCGCCTGCGGGTAGAGTCTGGATAATCTGACCTATGAGGATGAGGTGCTGGACCTAGGAAAGTCTAGTCTTTTCTAGAAAAAAATTTTTTATAAGCCTTTTTAAAATCTCATGCATTCTTTATTTGGATATTTTAATCAGCACGCATTACATAGTAACCAATTAAAATTAAAATTTAATTGCATTAGTTTAGGAGCATAATACCATTCATGAGTACGAGGCCATTTAAGAACTCTCTAGATGTCGGCCTCAAATTCCAAAAAAAAAACTTAGCCACCCACCCATCTTTCATAAGACTGGACAGCATGGATTTTATACGATTAGGTGGTTTTAGCTGGCTTTCCTTTTCAGGCAGGATATAAGTCCAGGATGCATTAGTTAGGACACGGGTTTCAGTGTTGTGTGGAACGCTAAACCCATCCTAGATTTAGGGCTCAAGACTACTACTATCAGTGTCTCGTAGTACGCCTCATCGGTGGATAAGCTCCTCCTTCTTCTAGGGCTATAAACCCTGCCTATCCACGTCATATGAATGGTGTCGCTTCCATCTTTCTCTCATGCATGTGGTATGAAGTGATTTCTTTTTCCAGTTTCCTTTAGTTTGACCGGCTGAGTGCTTATGTGATCCGTGTATGTTGAAATAACCAAGTTGAGCCTATCTTTTCCCCTTGATTAGGAAGATCCTAGAAATTTTTCTACGTGCCAAATCCATTTGAGAGAATAATATAGCGTCCTTAATCGAGAGTTTTCTTAGGCTAAGGTCTAAGATGTAATTAATCACGGGGGCTTGCGCCCGTGGGAAACCGATCCTCACATCAAATAAACTCCATTCGAGCTGATATATCGAATGGGGGAAATCTCCTGACTCTTGGGTTATGCATATTATTACCCATCGGGGTGTGTAGGCGAAAGCCTCTATCCTCTGTGGTTAATAATATGTATAATCCCATCTGTCCTCCCATTGGCTACTTGTGTAGAGTGTAAAGGTCTACGATCGTTTTGTCCTACGGGATAGTGCGGTTGTACCATTTACATTCTATTCCCCACAAGTAGAATCTTTTAGGAGACCCACACCGTAGTTCAAAAATTGGTCAAAATTTTAAAAATTTATAAATTAATGTAGTAAAATCTAATTCCAATAAATTTAATGTCTAATTACTCATCTTAAGATCTAGTATTTGGAGAAAATATCAAAGTTTCAAAAATTACTTTAATTTTAAAAGTCAACTTTTGATCCCTTAATTAATATAATTAAATAATTCCAAAAATTCAATAATTTACTAAAATTCTAGAAATCATCAACTTGATCAATAAAATTGATTAACCAACCATTAATGCATAATAAATACTCTAAAAATAAAGTTTTAAGGATGAACTACCTTGAGCTGCGGGGCTATGTATCCTAAGGAGGCGTTGTTCTTCGAGTTTGTTATGACAACGCCATGAAGGGATTCAATGAAGTGTAAAACTTTAAAATTAATTGATTATTAATTACTTAACTAAATTAAAATCTTTAATTCAACTACATCAACCTGGTTTATAGGCTGGACTGCCTTAAGCTGTGAGGCTAAGTCCTAAGAAGGCCTGATTCTTCGAGCCCACTGTGACAATGCCACGAATCTGTTAATGGAAAATTTAAATCAACTTGATCCTTAAAATTAACAATCATTAAATTAATTAAAAAAATAATAGTTCTTTAATTTTTAATCAATTAAATTACTTAATTAATATTGATTACTACTACGTAACCCGGGCCTACGAGGCTATTGATTTTTCTCCAAGGAAGATGAAACAAACTTCACGATCTTGATGTAAACAAAGGTGATAATCAATTAACACTAAAAATCGACCTTAATACACTAGTACTTAAACCTAACTCAAAAATCCCTTAAGCCTTCAAAAAATTTAAATATTAGACAACTTTAACAAATCATCCAGTTTATGATATATCCAAGCCATACAACCTTCTGCACACACTTTAGATAATTTACTAGGATAACCAACTCTAGATCTAGGCTAGTCCAATATATACTTTTCTATTATTGTGTGCTAAATTTTTTATTATTTTTACTACATACTGGTTGAAAATTGATTTATTGATGTGATTATTTATTTATTTCTACAATATGTGAATTGATGTGATGGACGATAGATTATCCCTAGGTTAGAAACGATTTTGATACTCACAGAATTTTTTATACGTGGCCATGCTCATATATGACTAAATCAAGAGAGCAAAATTAAAAAATTTAATTTGACAAATTTTTTACATGTGAAAAAAAAGCTAAGTCTCCCTTGAAAGTGAAAAGAGCATGGCCAAGTGTGACTGTAATTTAACTTTAATACAAATATATAACTGCTTGGGATGATTGATTTTGATTATAACTACCTAGGATAACCATGCAGGTGATCTAGAATTTTTTTTATTTTTAAAATATGATGTAATTCAATTGTAATTGAGTTGTGAAAGTGAGTTTTTAAGTTGGGATACATACATTCAATTTGGAATCCAAAGAGGAGGGAGCATCCCTTAGGGGAGAGCTCTCTTTCATTTAGAAATTCAAGTTAGGATGACTTTAATATCTAAATAGAAAAGAAAACACTCATTCGGAGAGGAGTTTTTTTTCATTTGGATATTCGGACCTGATGAATTCAAGGAGCTTGCAGAAGGACAAAGTAAAGATAAAGAGCATCTTACTCAAAGTTACTTGCCTCGGTCTTAAGATTAAAATCCAGATTATTGTCAGTGATACCAGGCCACTTTTAATTTCTATAGACCTTGGGTTGTAAATTAAATGACATTTGCCACATGGAAATTTTAATTGATTTAATTAATTTGTTTACATTATTTGCGTGCTAGAAATATTTACTTTTCTAGCTTTTTTTTTCATGTCGTATTTTGTTTTAGCCTGAATATGATCGGAGGCTCGTGAGGGTTTGAAGAAAATTTTTTTACTTTAATTAAAATTAAAATTCTTTAGGCTCACATTGTAACTTTAACAATTTAAGAAGTAAGCTAGGACCACCGAGAGTTTGCATTTATGCATATTATTACTTTCTCCTCCTTATTAGACATCTCCCAGCGTGTGGGTTCTAGCTGATTACTTGACCTATTATGGTGCAGTTCTGTCAAGGGGATGTTATAAAATCTATAGGATAAATTTATTTTTAAGCCTTTTTTAAAGCTTCTACATATCAATTTTATGTATTCATCGAGTCAATTAACATGCATTACATTAAAAATAAATTTAAAAGTATCTAAAATTTTAATTGCATTTTATTTCAAGCATCAATTAGCCTATATATATCAAGGGGCCCATTAGGATCTGCTCTTGATGTCGGCCCCAATTTCTCAAAACATAATCAACAGTCCACCAATCTTGCATAAGAGACTAGAGACATGGATTTAAAGTGCCTAGGTGATTAGCTGGCTCCCCAATCCAGGCTGGGGTAAGTCTAGATTTACACTACATTAGTTAGGTTCGGGCCACTATGATTTAGTGCCCAATTTAGACTTAGGATCCGGGGCAGACTCATAATCTTAAGTCCCCAATTTCAAAATATAGATCCAAACTTTCTAATAAATTCATAACTCAAATCAAATACTTCATGATCTAAAATTTAAAGCCCAACACATCGAGTAGGCTGAGGCATTCTGAATCATTTCAGAATCTCAATGTGCCTCCTACTTCTGCTCCATCGACCTCTAGAAATAAGTGCTCAAATTTGATACAATCCCAGTTAAAATTCAAATATCACTTTCCTTGATATCATTCTTTGAAAATTCTAAAAATAAAAATTTTTAATGTTCTTTTAATCGAGAGTATTCTTGAAAAACTCAAGTTTCCTACTATGCAGTTAACTATGATGATCATTATTGATTTTCAAAATTAATTTTTCAAAAATTCAGTTAATCTTCTTTGGGTAAATCAGAACCAGCGACGATCATTATCGTCATGTTCAGATGATCGACAATAGGTGATATCTTCTTTTCTTATGATGATATATCATTTATCGTCATGATTTTGAATATGAAAATAATGACATTTCTTCTAGACTATAATAGTTAGATACTTGGTAGAACGTTATCTTAACCGTTCTGGGTTAGATGTAGTTTTTCCTCGAATCTGACTATTATAATCGAGACGAAACTTTTAGTTTCGTTATCTGAGCCCATTAGGGAATGATATATTCGTCTCCTGAGATAATATATCATTCATAAAATGTGTTTGATTTCAAGACTAAAATTTTAGAAATTAAATTCTCCAAAAAAAAAAAAATCTTTCAAACGCTTTTTCAAATTCAACACAAACAATACTCCAAGCACATCCTTTGCAACATTCTTAATATTTTAAGCTACTATTTCCTACATAACATTAGCTTTCTCATGTACTGATAAAATCTTTAGATCGTGAATCTCACTCTTAAAGATATTTTTGTTAGGGTTTTTTAAGTGTCACCATCTAATCTTAGAACAACGATATACTATATTTTGTTAGAGTTTTTTAAAACTCTATGTAGCCTTCATCTCTTAAAGTATAAAACTAATAAACAATGTTGGGTACACAGACTTTCACTCAGAATAACTTTACAATCTTTGCAATTAAAATGATTTATTTTTTTTAAGAAAATAATCAATATGAGAAATTTAATTTAAAATAAAAAAAGAAAATTTAAATTTAATAAAAATAAAAAATGCATAAAATATACATAATAAATATCAAATTTATGATTTTTAATGTTTTTTCTTTTAATTAAAAATTTAGTTTAATTTAATTAAATTTAATTCCTAAAGAAAAGACTTAAATAAATTTAATTTTGACATTTATTATGTATTTATAATTATTTTATTTTTATTTTATAAAATTTTATTAATTTTTTTCCTTAGGATTATTGAAAAAAGCAAAAAAAAATTTTGTCCTATCATCTTTCCTTCTCTCTCTTTCTAGCCTTTTCTCTGTCCCCCCACCATTTGTCTCTCCCTGTCTCTGTCTTTGTTTCTCTCTCTCTCTCTTTCTACATTTATATTATTTTATTTATATTAGTTGAATATGCCAAATCCTATGGGGCATTCAGAATACACCAAATTATTTGGTGATTTTACTTTTTTAATTTATTTTCTAAGTATGCTCCTTAAGCTAATTTTAACAAATAATAAGCTCATTTTTAAAATTTGGGCTTTTTACGAATCAACCTCAATAGGTGCTTAGGTGACTTCAACCTAAAAGGGGTGTCTATTGGCTCAAGTTATGCTGCTCTTTTTCCCCTTTTTTTGGCACATAAGAAAGCTACATAGAGTTTTAAGGAATGTTTCAGGTTAAATTTTTAGAAGGCAGATTAAATTTAAGATAAAGAAGCTATCTCGAGATTTTACTCCTATTTTTTTAAGGATTTTATAATTTGATTTGACATTTTTTATAGGTCAAACTCATACGGTTAATAATTCCTCCCAATGGAGAGAGAAAATATTTTTATTTCAACTAGAACTAAGTTTTAGTCGAGTTTTAAAATTAATTCAAATGTAAGTACATTCTTGTGTAGGTATTTATGCAAATTGACTGAGATATGAACATGGATTACATATCAGATTGATTTTAAGTTGAATATAATTTATTTCGAACGATCAATCTTTAAAACTGAGAATATTAATTTGATAGTGAATTGCTTGAAATTTAATCGATTATCAAGCGACTTTTGCATCACAGACATAGTTATCAACCCTACTACTTCATATGAGATCTATTATGTAAATTAAGGCTTCGTTTGGGATGATTTTCTTACTGTTTCTTAAACAAATTTTTAGTACAAAAATTAAAAATTTTGTAGTAGAAAACTACTTTAAGAAGCAATAAGAAAGTCATCTTAAATAAAACTTAAATGTCGGGTTAACTTAATCTAATATGATGTTAAGTTAACCTCCAAGAGCTTGAATTAAATGAATAAGAGCACAATAAATTGATCACTAATCATCTTTTGTCTCGCTTTCTCCTCTCTCAAGTATTAGGGGTGAGAAAAAAAAAAAAGAACAAAAAAAAAATTGATTGTCTTTAGTGTTTACTTTATCCGTTTATCCATTATTTGATTTATATTAAAATTTTTGTCATACTAAAAAGAAAAGAAAAGAAAAGATAAAAAAAAAATATTCAATGACCACAATATATATTTAGAAATTGTTGTAAATGATTATATAAATATTTGCATTATTACCCTTCCATCAGAGTTACATTTGGATTATATTTAGATAATTGAAAAAGTAAATCAGATTAATTTCTAAAGCATTTGGAAGGGCTTTTCTTCTGTACTATTTTTTGTCCATTGAGGAGCAAAGGCTTGGTCTCCTTTGAGTATAAAAATAAGATCTCTGCTAGCAAAGTTTATTGTCATGTCACACTCCAAGGAATTTTGCCTTGTAATATTATAATAACAATCGCATATGCTAATGCTCTGGAGGCGATTGGAATCCGATATCTCCAAAGATGACCAAGTTTTATTTTAAGTAAATAAATATTATAATTTTCTTGTATTTTAATAGAAGGAAAATTTTATAAAAATTGGAACCATTGCTTAAGGTACACTATCTTGATGCCTGTGGATCAGGTTCTCCAAGAAAAGTTGAGAGGTAGACTCCTCATATAGATGTCACCAATGATCAAGAAGGAAGAATTCACTCAATTTCCTAGCACAAATAAGTTCTTCTATGCGACTCCAAAGGGGGAAGCAATCCTATATAATGTGATCAAGGTCTTTATAAAAGATTCAATACTTAGTCTGGTCACAATTGAGCAATGAGAACGTCGATGGTGTGTGATGAAAGCATCTATTGTCAATAATAAAATTGCCTACTAATTGCAGCAATATGGAGCGGAATATATGTCAAGTATATATCTTATATGTTGAGAAGATCACTCCCGTTTCAAGGGCTCATTAGTCATTGTGCCCCTTTCATCATTCTTGAGATGATACACTCCATGATGCTACGACTTCTTGGCTAACTTATTTTGATTTCAACACAACTTATTCTTACAATCATGAAAATACAGTCATAAATCTTTTAAAATATATCATAATAGAAATGCTTTAAAACATAATATATGTAGATACGATTGAAATTATGAAACAACAACAAACATAATTCTCTTACAATAGTTTATAATAATTATTTCAATAGCCAACGCAGACAATACTTATTTCCATCAACACATTGATAATGAAATTAACTCCTTACAAATATCTCATCAAACTCTAAGTCGACTAGCTTACTTTTGTGAAGAAAATAGATAATCGCTGGTGATCGGTTGAAAAACACCAGCGCCGACGGTCTCTAGCACCTCAACGATCTCTGCCAACAAATGCACGTAGACAAGCCAATCACCGTCTTTCCCCTTGTCCCCGCTCATCGGCATCGGCATGACATATCCACCCTTCCCCTCCCAAGGAAAATGGTAAGAGCCAAGCATCGTCTTCCCCCACCCAAAGTCCACCTCCGCAATCGGAAATCTTCTCCCCGACGAAACCACCACCGATAACCCTTCCTCAATATAAATCTTAGACACACAAACTTCGGGTCTATGTTCCTCCACCCAATCCACTAATCCTCTAAAATGTTCCTCCCTGTCCACCTCCGCCACAAATTGATGAACCACATCCGCTAATTCTTCGATTCCCATTCCCTCCACTTCTTCCACTGCCAACGAAGAATAGGAAACAGATATCACATTCCCGAAATAAGCATTCATTTCCGACGACCCCAGCCTCCGCCTCCCGTCCACCACAACGCCCATCCGACAAACCTGACCTGACTTCCCGACTCGTGCGATAAGCTTCCATAAGTAAGCTGTGAAGGACTCGAGCTTCGTTCGGCGACACAGCCCGTCAGAGCTCGCGATTGATTGAAGGCGGTTGATTTCTTTGGCGGCGATGTAGTATATGCGGCTGATGGTCGGCGGATCCGAGTTTTCGATTATGAGTGGTGATGGTGGTGGTGGGGGGGAGTAGCTGGAGACGGGCACATATATCTCGTCTAGTTTTAAGGCTTGTTCGAGAGAACCAACATCGTTTTCTTGGCGGAAACTAAGAAGCGAGCGGTCGAAGATTGGGCTAATTGATAGTTCTTTAGCATCGGTGGCCATCTCAGCCCAAGTGATGACAAACATGTTGAAGGCGTAGGCGTCAGAAATCCGATGGTCAAATGAACAGCCCAAAATCATTCCCCCACATTTCATCTCTGTCGCCTGTCAATTGTGACAGAATATATATATATATATATATATAACATTTTAAAAATTTAATTAATTGCAAATATTGTAGCATTTTATTATTTATTCAACGTAATTAAAAATCTTTAAAACTCTATAAATAGTTTGAATAACTCCCAAAATAAAGGAAAAAAAATCATAATAAATATTCATTAAAAAATCTCTAAAATCTCTTAGGCTCTAAGCCTCTAACTGTTATCTCATGCCATACCACCGCATGCTTTAAAGTCGTGCAAAACTGGAGGCTTTTTTTTTTAAAACCGGTAATCCCTTAAAAAAAAACAGAAAAATCAAAACCTGGAGAGTAAGAACGCCGCCTTCGGCCTCCTTCTTCGGCACCAGCTTCCTCTCCACAGTTCCATCCGCATCATAAAAATCCAGCTGATCGAGCCGCACGTCTGCGTAAGCCTCGATGAACTCAACGCCGCGGTTATTACATAGCAGCTCCGGCTCGCCGGCGGCGTTCGCCACCACCTCGCCAGCGAAGGGGTAGAAGACGACCAACGCTTTCGCAAGGGAAGTCTTGAGCTTGGCGACCATTGAGGAGAAATTGTTGACTGGGGACAACAAAGGCGGTGGCTTTCTGTAGCAGAAGAAGACTCCGACGTCTATGTGAGGAATAAGAAGGTCGATGTTAGAGAGAGAAAGGAAGCGCTCCTTCAGGGACTTGGCTTCTGCTTCTGCTGCTGCTGCTGCTATGATCTCTTTGCGACAAATCTTAACGTTGTATTTCTCTGCCCTGTTCACCTCCATTTTTTCTTTTGCTTCCTTGCTTTTAGTTTGTCATTAGAATGCATTAATAGCTCTTTTATTTATAATAAGGGATTGATTATAAACTTAGTGGGATGTTGGGGTCTGTGATGTTCTATTGTTTGGCCTGAAGTGATTGTAGCATCAGGCGGATGGTCTTAAGCAAACATAGCTGTTAAGCAACTTTATTCCTCTCTCTCTCTCTCTCTCTCTCTCTCTCTTTATACATAGAGATTGGTGTGATTGCGTTCGCATTAAGTACTTTTTATTGGTTGAAAAAAAAAACATTATCCTGAAAATGCAAAATTAAGCTATTGTAATACAGTTCATTATTATATATTAAATATAAAATCTTGAAGTCGAAAAATTGTTAATCAATTCATAAAAAGCCAAAAAACTTCATATAATAGCATTTTAAGCCTATGTCATATGACAAATTCTATTATTTTTAAAACTCTGTTTAATTGTTGTGAGTGAAAATTAACACAATTGGGAGAGCGAACATCCCTCCATCATTTGGGCTTAAATAACAATGCAAGCGATTAAACATCGAAGAATCATCACAAGTAAAAGCTCCTAAAAGCAAGAATACCAAAAACAGTAATTACTGTTATAATCCAAAAATATCCATCCATATCTTACTTCCTAAAGCAGCTTACATATATAATTGACAATAGAAACTTGTAGAGAAGCCTAGAAAACAACTATTAAATGATAAATTATTCATATGACTTATTTTAGTTAAAGATGTTTCACATCTTGCTGCCACCGTATGAAGAATTGGGAGTTGGATGTGGAGGATCGGGGCACTAGGAGAGGGGAGACGGGTGCGTGCGGGACGAAGCATGTGGGCGCGGGTCTAGGTCAGGGCGGAGACATCACGTGTGTGATGGAACACGCAGGCGCAGGCATGGGTCAAAACGGAGACGAGACTGTGCAGACGGAGCAAGCACGTGCGCTAGAGCGGTCGGGTGAACGAAGTGTGCAGGGGTTGAGCGCTAGGTGCACACTGTAGTAGGAGCGACTAGCGGGACATGCATGCGGATTTGATCGGGAAATTGCGTGCTACAACAAAAGTGGGCGTGTGCGGGAAGGGTTACGCAGGCGCAGGTGCGGGTCGACGCGAAAATGAGAGGATGCCTGCTATCACGAGTGGCTTGGACGGTGGGCGTGGCCTCAGGCAGACTGGACAAGCAAGGGCACGGACACAAGTCGACAGTGCAGGTCGATCGCGAGGAGCTCGGCCAAGGTTGTAGATGGGCGGATCGTGCGTGTAGAAAATTATTAGGCTTGACGTAGGATACTCATACTCTATTTCTGATTTCAATTCTAATATACATAATGAAAGATATATTTTTAAAAGTATTTATTCTTGCCTTTTAAAAAGGTTTCATCCTGTAAAATTTTTTATATTATTTTACTCTCTATTATGGACAATTTAACAATAAGAATGCAGAATTTCATTTATCATTTTGTTCTATATGAATTTTGTTTATTCTGAAAAATTGAAGCCTATTTGAACTACAATACATTTGATAAAGTATGTTAAGTAGCATTTATATAATCTTTGTGGATTTGATAAATTTCTGGGTACTTTGAGTTGACAACTGAAATGTGGGAGTTTTCTATACAAGTTGGTATAATGTTATTTACTTTAAAAGCTTTAATTGCACATTACATTACATTATCATGTATTTCATGATATTCTGGAGTTTTTGAATTGAAAAGAAAGACATTTTGAAACTATCTGCTTAGGACCAAGCTTGAAATATTATGTACTGGATTATTCTATTTCGACTTAGAATTGGTTACGTATTAGAAGTTTTATTTTATTCTAATTCTACTCTGCACTAGTCTTGAACAGATGGGAGGTGGAAGATTGGAGTTATAAGGGTTATAAGTATAAGTAGGAGTGTCAAAATAGATTTTCAGGCTGGGTTCGGGTCTAAACTGAAACTTGCCTACCCTTTACTGTTTTAACCCGAACCCAACCTAATTACAAAGATTGGTCTAAAATCGGAACCTAAACCCGACCCATCGCAAACCTAGGTCGACTCGATTCGACATGTTGACCCGGGCGAGCGTGGAGTAGACGAGCATCTGTCTAGTGCAGGTCTCAAGGGGGAGCAAAGGTCGAGCGCGAGTGCAAGCGGGACATGTGGGCCTGCCAGCGGTAGAGCGCGATGTAGTGCGGGTGCGCAAGACTGCCAGCACGAGTGCGTGACTTGGTAAGACCACGTGGGTCTACTGGAGCGGATGCAGTGTTCGGGTGGGACGTACAGGTGGGATGCGGGGTGGCGGGTCATTTCCGGGTTAGCAGGTCAACCTAGACATGATCCAATTTTTGAAATGGATCGGGAATTGAAATCTGAACCTCAATCCATTTGTTAAATGGGTTGAACCAAAATTGGATTTTCCATATAGAGTTTGGGTCGGGTTTTTAGGCCGTGTAATAAATCGACACCCCTAAGTACAAGTGCATTTTGCATTCGTATATGCATTAGCATACTTAGAAGTTAAAAGTTAACCAATACTTCTATGATTTTATTTCAAATCTATTTTGATATGAGTGAATTCTATTTTGGGGAAATTGGTGTTGGCCTAGTGAGTTTATATTCATTATGTTGTTTATGTCATCTCAAGATAAGGTAAAGGTCCAGCTGAGTATGCTGGTTAGATAGAGAGTAGGAAGGATAGGCTTTAGCAAGTATTTAAAATTTTATTTATAATTTTGTAGTTCATATGTAATTAAGTTTTATTGGCAACAATGTAATATGGACTATTGTAATTAAATATTTTGGAAAGAAAAGTTGTGGTTTGTGCAGTCTGAATGTTATTTCATATATTCTTGATGATTAGCTAGCTCCGTGTATATTCTGTTGGGAAAAAGAAGTCTTAGAAATATAGTAAAGTATGTTCAAATTCCTCCTTTAGGTCTTGGAGCATTACATCTCCTCTGAATAAGGGTCATTTTCAGGGGTGCTAAGCCATCCTACCTTGCTTTAAAAAGTGTGTATAATTGATGTCATGAGACATCATATGTGGGGTGAGGGGCATTCTATCCCACCATGCTTAGAAAATCATGAATAGGTGTTCATGTACTTGTCTGAAACTTATAGCATTTTCCTGCTAGGTTGGATCAATATGCATGAATACTTAGAATTGAATTTTTTTTCCATGCTAAAAACATTGCACATATGGCTTATCCATTGCGTCGCGAATGTTGCCTACTAGCTTTCCCCATTTTAAAGAAAATCACGCATGATTTCATTTTGCACTGAATGTGTCACACTTAGGATTTTAAATATTTTAAAGATTTATAAATTTATTCCTTCATTTACGTGACACTGACAATAATGCCGGGAGAGGTGGATCGATGATGCATAAATTAGAGAGGGAAGGGAAAGTGAGTGAGAGAAAGAATAAGAGAGAAAGAGAATATGTGTGCGTGAGAGAGAGAGAGAGAGGGGGGAGAGAGAGAGACAGAGAGAAGAATGATAGGTATTTTGAGAATTAATAGAGATATATAGAGAGGGAGAAAAGATATGAAGAGAAGATATGTAGAGAAAAGGTAGGAGAGAAAGGGTGAAGCCATTTGAAGTAAGGTTAAGCAATAATGACGATGTGATCATAGGGGCTATAGGGAATTAGGGAGACAAGCTTAGGGTCATGAGTTGAGAAAGTGTTGTAGCTGGCACTAGAGTCCTTGTCAAGTGTGAGCAAAGTAGGAAAGCTTGGGGTTATGTGATAGTGTCACAACCCAACCCAACATGATTTATATCGTGTTAAGTTGTGATAGGTAAATCCCAATATTTAGTTTTAACAATGCTTCAGATTTCATCTTCTAAGTTAAACTTTAAAACAAATGACATACTATAGGGCTATTAAAAATATCTAGAGTACTGAAAATGAACTCATCCATAAAATCTCTTTTATTCCATTAAAATAGTATAAACAAGATCTACACTACAGTATAAATACATAACAGAGAATAGAGCAAAATATAACCAAAGCTAGTCATGACTGTACAAAAATAAAAAATATAGAAATACTTATAGACTCAGATCATACTTGAATTACTAATCAACAAGCCCTTTCCCTTTCCTATATCCTAAAAATATAATGTAAAACCATAATGATCTATACCAATCTAAATTTCCATATAATTCTTTTATTAATTATTTTTTGTAGTACTTAAAAGCAATTAAATGCAATATAATAAATTATTGCATTGAGCAAAGTAATAAATGTGTAGCAATTAATCAAATTCAAGTAATATAACACTAAGCAGTCAAATAAACTAAAATTCATGTTACAAAATAATTCATATCAATTTTCTCCAAACCCAAATAGAATCTCAATGGATACTGGCCCCTTATGACTCCCTCTGTGCTTATAGCGCTAGAACATACTCGTATGCATCAGAACTTCACTTATAGCCTCTAGAACATAGTTTTTTAGCCATCAAAATATGTCTTATAAGCACTAGATTCCTGGTCACAGACAGAATCTCAAACAATTATAGCTAGGGGTATCAAAATTGATTTCCAGGTCGAGTTCAGGTCTAACCCGAAAATAACCCGCCATTATTTGACCTGACTTGAACCTAACCTGGTTCTAGAAATGGGTCAGAAATTTGAACATGAACTCGACCTGTCCCAAATTTGGGTCGACTTGACCCGATTCACTGACCCGAGCACAGAGCAGGCGAGCGAGGGCAGGGTGAGCACGCGCGTGCAGGCGAGCCACGAAGAGGCTAGGAGGGAGTGGGCTAGCGTAGTAACGCATATAGGCGCTCCTTATGGGTGTGCATGGTGTGTCGTGTGAGGAAGAGCAGAGTGTAGATGATTAAAAGAGTGGAGTGTAAGTAAGGAGAAAAGTGTAGGTCAGGAGTAGAGTACGGATGAGCGAAGTGCGGACGAGCGGAATGTAGAATACAGATCAGAAGTGGAGTGTGAAGCACAGACGACTGGATGGTGGAGTGCGGACGGAGAGGGTGTGTGGAGTGCAGGTCACTTCCAAGTTGACTTCAGGTTTTTAAGTTGACACTAACCTAACTCGAATTTACAATCGGATCAGGATTTGAAACCCGAATTGGATCCATTTTCCAAATTGGTTGACTAAAACTCAGAATTTTCATGTTGGGTTCAAGTCAAGTTTTCGAGTGTGTCAAATATTGACACCCCTAATTCTTGCCCCTTATATCTTCCAATGGACATTTTTCAATCTTATAAGCACATATTTCATCACATTATATCAATTAAAGCATAATTGAGCATATTTCATAATTACACATCTTTCTATAACGATGGGCAACATAATTTCTTATTGAGAAAAATTTATAGTTTCAAAACATAACTAAATTACCAGTGATTGTATAAAATATCATTTTAAGACTTTAAACGTATGATAACATTATTTTTAAGAGTCCGAATTATTTTTTATTTAATAAAATCTGCATAAAATTTAAAGTTTTCTGTGAAAATTTTTTAGAAAATATTTAAAATATTCATAATCTCAATAACATATAAAAAGTTATATTGTGAAAGTTCTTCCAATACAAAATTATCCTCATTTTTCGGTAACAAGAATAGAAATTTAATCTGAAAATTATGAGAAATTTCATATTTTTTAAAATTGAGATATGTATAATATGACCTACCTCGATTTGGAATAAATTCCTAGCTGGGAAGACGGCTAAAAATGACCTGAATCGACTCAAAATTCCTTTCCTCTCTATCTCCTCCCCAAAACCTTCTTTCTCTCTAAAACCCTCTCCTTCTCTCTCAACTTCGATTGCATGCAACGCTCTGAATGAATGGTATAGTGGTTTTGTTTTGTATTTAAAGTGTAGTTAGTAGCCTAGCACTACGGTGCTAGTTCATTTTTAAAAAATTCGAGACTACAATATTGAAATATCACTATTTGGCATCTTGGTACTATTGCATCGTTGGGACGCTTAGACACCTAGCACTTACGTGGTTAAATAGTAAAATTTTAGATTTTTTTGCCAAAATGCACTCCAAACTCTTGGGACTCGTTCTAGAACATATGCAACCCATTTTCATACACCAAAATATTTCAAAACACATGTAAATGGGTTCAAAAATATAAAACTTCAAATATTTTTTTTTCAATAAGAGTCAGAATAAGTAGAACCAAATGCTGAACCTGGATGCGTCACAGATAAAAAAAGGATGAGAGAGAGTTAGATAGTGAGCGAGAGAGGGGTAGAGAAGGGTTTGTTTGGGGATTTGTGTGAAACCCTTCAAATTTTTAAGATTTTTTTAAGGTTAACTTAGAGAGATCCAAATCACAAACTATCTTCGCCAGAACATTTATAATATTGTGTTTTAGCTTCTCTAATTTTTTCATAATTTGTAGGCACAGTTGAATTTTCTTAAGAAATCGGCACTTGTCGGTACAAGTGGGGATTTTGGGACCGTCAAGTGTCCGTTTTGCAAACCGATTTCACCATAATAGTCTAAATAAAATTGGATAAATTATAATTTTTTTTTGTAATTTTTGAATTTTCGGATTTAAAGATATAAAGTATTTTGCATTAACTTAATATTTTAATATTAAATAATAGAATAATTAATATTTTAATAAAATATCTCAAAGCAATAACTTATTATTAAAATCCCTTTCATGCCATTTCGGTTTTTATCCAAACAGAGAATGGCTCAAGGAGAAATAAGGAAAAAGAGAAGGAGAGAGAAAGAGAAATTCATTTTTGGGCAACTTCAGGCCATTTTCGTTCGTCGACGCAGTTGGAAAAGTTGTTCGTCTTGAGATAAGACACATAATGTCTATCTCAATTTTCAAAAATATGTAAGTTTTAGCAAATATTTTGATTAAAATTTTGTATCCGTTAGCGAAAAACGGGGATAACTTTGCACCGGTAAAACTTTTACCGCGTAACTTTTTGTATGTTGTAGAGATCACGATTATGCACATTTTGAATATTTTTTAGAAATTTTTCACCGGGGGTTTTGAAATTTGTGAAATTTTTAGTGAATAGAAAATTATCGGGATGTTGAAAAATAGTGATGTTGTATAATAAAAGTCTTAAAACATCGTTTTACACAATCGCTTGTAATTTGATAATTTTCTGAAAATATGCATTTTTGCCTAGTTGGATTTTCTGTTGTCTACCGTTATACAATACTGTGAAATTTTGATACATGCTCAATTACTCTTTAATTTTTATAATGTGATTATATATGTGCATATGCGAGTAAATGATATCTGTTGGGAGCCATAAGGGGCCAGAATCCTTTGAGATTCTATCTGTGTCAGGGTATTTCTGGGAGTTATAAGGGGTCATAATCCTTTGAGATTATATCTGAGACAGGGATATCTGATATGCTCTTGTGCTATAAGCACAAATAAAAAAGGGGAGTCATAAGGGGCCAGAATCCTTTGAGATTCTGTCTGGGTCCGGGAAATGTGATCTGAACTACTCTATGATATAAATTTCAATTTATTCATTTGTTTTGTATTGTTATTTGAATCATAGAATAACTGCTATGCATTTATTACATTTTCCAATTTTGTGATTCCCAATTCTGTGATTTATTTAAATTGTGATTAACTATGAATATTTGAAAATTTAGATTGATTTGTGTGGCTTGTTGAGCTATTATAGCTCACTGTGATTTTACTTCTGATTTTCAGGATTTGGGAAGGGAACAGAGGTTGTGGACTAGCAGTTCAGGATCAGATCTGAGGTCATAGGTATTTTGCACTTTTAATTTTTCTATAGTCATTGCTAGTTAAATTTTTAGTTTTGTAGCTCTTGTCTGTAGCCATGTACTGCAGTGTAGATATTTATTTTGATGAATGAAAGAAACTTTATGGATGAGTTTTTTTTGTATTTGGATAGTTTAGTAGCTCTATAGTTTGTTATTTATTTCAAAGAATATTGGCAGAAAATTTAGAATAATTTCAAAACTAGATCTTGGGGTCTGTCTATCATAGCTCAATATGATAGGACCTATCCTGGTCGGGTTGGGTTGTGACAATTTGAGAGAGCCATGTGCGGGTATGGGGTTTGAGGCACGAAATGGTCTTCATGTGGGATTGGTAGGAAGTCGTGCAGCGGAGTATGAGGATGGTATGGATTTTTTTTCTTTTCTTTTAATATTATTTATCAGCACCAATCTCAAAAAGCACTCCTGCATTTACTATTTGGTTGGTGGTAGTATAAACTAATCTCTGAGGGCCTTAAGGAACTCCTCCTAAGTGATGTCGACATTCATCCAGCCTTAATACTTCTTCCTTTATTATTCTATCTACCAACAATTAGCCCTAATGTCGAATAAAAATACTGACAAAGACACTCTGTGATTCTCTGGGCATTACATATTGTCAAAAGACTTCTTTAATCTCAATAACTAGTCATCTGCAATATAAGGCTCCACTGTGTCCTTGAAATGAGGTGGCTTTGTTCTAAAAAATAATAACAAATGCTTATTCGCCTCCTAAACTCTAATAACATACATTTTTCTCAATAACTTGCCCTTCAATTTGGCAATCGAGCTACCAAACTGTGTCGTATAATCAAAAGGCATTGCCTACAGTACTTTATAACAGTACAAATGTTGACCTCATTTTTGTATGAGATTAGTAGGATCAATCCAGACCTTAGGATCTTTTCAATCCTTAGGATCAATCTTGACCCTATGATCAATCTAATCTTAGATCAATCCAGACTTTAATATCAATCTAGATCCAAATCAATCTCAATCTTAAGCCAATCTAGATATATTCTATCTCTAGATCATCCCAGACCTCAGATCCTAGGATTTCTAAATTTTAGGACTCTCCTAGATTTCTAACCCTAGGATCTACCCAGACTCTAGATCAATCTAGGTCTTAGGATTCTCCTAGACCTTAGATCTATCCAGAGCTTAGAATTATCTAGACCCTAGGATTCCTAGATTCTAAGATCATTTTAGACCCCAGACCCTAGGACTTCTAGACCCTAGGATCTTCCTGGACTTCAGTCCCTATGATCTACTCTAGACCCTAGGATTTCTTTAAGCTGATCTAGACCCTAGGATCTATTCTAAACCCTAGGATTCTTATAGATCAATCTAGATTTCAATTCAATTTAGACTTAATTCAAATTTAGATATTCAAACCCAAAATCTTGTTCAAATCCAAATTTCCAGACTCAAAACCAAGGCCAAAGGTCTAAGTCCTAAAAGCATTTTCTAGTGAATCTTTGAACACTTCAAAACCCAATCAAATGACTTCTAATTCAGAGTCTGTCAGTTGCATACTAATATGACATGTATCTAGAGGAAACCCTTCAAATTTGAGTTCATTCTGAGGTCTCTAATACCAAAAATTGAATTGAAATCTAAAGGCTATAAAACCTTCAATTATTTACAATCTATGCCACTGGACCTGCCACCTAGTAGATTTTGACCTTAGAGACTTACCCTGTCACAACCCAACGCGATAAGAACTGATCCTATCGTGTTAGGTTGCGACAGAAAACCCCAGGATCTAGCTTTGGAATTGCTTTTCTTTTTCTTTTCAACGAATTATAGAACCACAGAGCTGCTATAAACATCCAAGTATATGGAAAACTCATCCATTCTTTCTTCTTTCTTTCATCAAAAATAATGTACACTATAGTGCATGACTATAAACAGAAAGTACAGAACAGAAAAGTAACCTAACCATGACTGTACAAAAATCAAAAGTATAAAAATACCTATGACTATAATTCAGATCCTGAACGGGTAGTCTGACACTTCCTTCCCTTTACCAGAACCTGAAAACCATGAAGATAACCACAGTGAGCTAACAGCTCAGCAAGATCACACTAGTCGATCTAAATTCTCAGATTCACACACAAAACTAAAATCTTAAAATAAAGCACAGAATTCAAAGCATCAAATAGAGTTCAGATATTATCACAAAAATTATCAGAACATAAATAGAATTCATCACACCATAGAAATCATCTTATCACAGCAATCATCGGAAATTGAATCAAATTCATCTCACAGAATCATACAAATCACATCACAGAATCGTATTTCAAATCACATATCAGATCACATATCAGATCACATTTCAGATCACATATCCCTGACACAGACAGAATCTCAAAGGATTCCGGCCCCTTATGCCTCCCTCCCCAAACACAGACAGAATCTCAAAGGATTCTGGCCCCTTATGTCTCCCTTTGTGCTTACAGCACCAGAACATATCAGATTATCAGATCAGAATTCATTTTCATATTCTCGAACCCAAATAGAATCTTAAAGGATTCTGGCCCCTTATGCCTCCCTTCTCAGACATAGACAGAATCTCAAAGGATTCTGGCCCCTTATGTCTCCCTTCTGAGGATTCAATCATATAAAGCATCAATCATATCATTTTTAAAGAAATCAAATACGCATCAAAATGCAGTCAGACAGTATAACGGCAGACAACAGAAAATCCAACGAATCAAAATTCACAGTTTCAGAACATTTCCAAATTACCAGAGATCATGAACAACATTGTTTCAAGACTTTTATTGTACTGTAGCACTATTTTTTGACATCCAAAAAATTTTCTGTTCAATAAAAATTTTCTGTTACGACTCGGGCTCACAAGTTTCTGTTTTGATGATAACAAACATTATGACTCACATCTTCTAATATTTGGAATGTATATTTATTTGTGTGTGTACTAACATTTCAGGAACAGCATGCATCAATACAAGAAAGATTCAAGACTCAAGAATGAGTAGAATAGGCTTTATTGTATTTCTCATTGATGTACTTTTTAATTCCTTGAGTCAAGTCCTGTAATAGTATATGTTTATTTATGACCATGTATACACATACTTAGGGGGAGTAAGATCCTGTCAAAACTAGAAGTTCAACTTTTGAACAAATCGTACTGGATGATTTCTGATCGTCCAGGACGATCTGTTCATTGAACTAATTGTCATGGACGATCCAATATGATCTCAAAACCCTAGCCGCCATGACAATTTAGGCAAGGATTTAAGAGTCAAAATTTGTTCTAATCATCCTGGACGATCTATATATCGTACTGGACGATTTGTGCAAAATTTATTCTGATCGTCCTGGACTATCCCAGGATCGTACGGGACTATCAGGTCAAATTCTGCACATCGTCCTGGACGATCTTTGGCGGCAGAATTGAGTTTTTAGGGTTTTCTAAAGCCGTCTTTTGGAGCACATCGTCCTGAACGATCCTGCGATCGTCCTGGACGATCTTTGCCGCCAGAACTAATTTGGAAGGGTTTTTAGAGCTCTTTATTTAAGCTTTCTCAAGGCACCTGATAGGGGTCTTTGGCAGCCATTGAGGCTTCGTTCTTTTGGAGAAAACTTGAAGAGAGAGCTTGAAAGGGAGAGAGGAAAGGGTGGAGTTTGAGAGGGAGAAGAGCCTGGGAAGGGGGTTTCTCGAGGGAGTGTGAGGGGGTTCACATGGTTAATCCGGCAGGCTTGCACCTAAGTACTATCGGATTCAAGGCTTGTCTCGAAGGAAGTTTTGGGAAGAAGAAGTGCTCTTTGGTGTCAAAGGACCCGGCTACTCCGCCGCACCGGGGAAGGTGGAAGTGATTTTGTAAGGGCTTCTCCGCCTAGCTGTGGGGGCTGAAGGAGAGACACTTTTGGTTTAGTGCAATACTTGGAGGGTGCCTCCGAGGAGTGGACGTAGGTCAGGTTGGACCGAACCACTATAAATCCGGTGTGTTCTTTCTTATTATTTTTCTGCACTTTATTTTGTTGCGATTATCTGCTTGGGTGATATCTGTGATTGATTTTTTTATCGTTGTTTTAATTCATTTCCGCTGCACGTTATAAAAAGATTTTTATTTTGTTTCAAATATCCAATTCACCCCCCCCCCCTCTTGGTTAGCCTCGGGACTAGTTCACTAGGGCTTAACATCCCTATCGAACTTTCATTATGTATATCAGACATCTGTTCAGGTAATAATACCCTGTAAGTAGAATTTCCAATCTTCTCAATGATTTCAAAAGGTCCAACATACCTTGGACTGAGTTTGCTCATTCTTCCAAATCTGCTAACACCTTTCATTGGACTGACTTTGACATATACAAAGTCACCAACCTGAAATTCAACCAGTCGGTGCTTCTAATTGTAATACTTCTGTTATCTATCTTGTGCAGATTTTAACTTTTCTTTAATCAGATTGATCTTCATCACAGTATCATCCACAAAAGCTGAACCCATCACTTGTCTATCTCCCACTTCTGTCAAAGTCAAAGGAGTTCTACACTTTCTATCGTACAGAGCTTCGTATGGAGCCATACCAATACTGGACTGATAACTATTATTATAGGCAAATTCTATAAGTGGGATATAATCTTCCCAATTGCCTCCAAAATCCAAAACACACAATCTCAAAAGATCTTCTAGTATCTGAATAGTCCTTTCAGACTGTCCATCAGTCTGTGGATGAAAAGCTGTACTGAAATGCAACTTCATGCCCAATCCTTGTTGAATTTCTCTCCATAGTCTAGAGGTAAATCTGCCATCCCGATCAGAGACAATCACTTTCGGCACACCATGTAATCTGATAATTTCTTTAACATAGATCTGTGCCAACTTGTCTACCGAATCTGTCTGTCTAATCAGAAGAAAATGGGCAGACTTCGTCAGTCAATCTATAATAACCCAAATAGCATCATATCCTTGCCTTGATCTGGGGAAACCCATAGCAAAATCCATTGTTACCTCTTCCCATTTCCACTCAGGAATAGGCAATGACTGCAAAAGACCTCCCAGTTGCTAGTTTTATGCCTTCACTAACTGACAGGCTTCACATTTTGAAACAAACTCCACTATATTCTTTTTCAATCCAGGCCACCAAAACATACTTTTCATATTTCCATACATCTTACCACTTCCTGGATGAATAGTGTAACCTGAATAATGAGCCTCGTGCAGAATCTCTTGTCTCAGATTTCTAGAATTAGAGACCCAAAGTCTATTCTCACAGAAAATAATACCAGAATCAGAAATTCGTAATTCAGGTTTTTTTCCAGACTTGATATGATCAATCAACTTTGAATATTCAACATTTGATTTCTGAGCTTCATGAATCTTTTCTTCTAAAGAGGATTGAATGATCATCTGAGTTATTCTTCCAGAATCAGTAGGAGATATTACCTCCAACTGTAGTCTTTCCATATCTCGTATCAGATATTCATCAGAAGTGAGATATGCACATGATAAGCTAGAAGACTTCTTGATCAAAGCATCTGCCACCACATTAGCCTTACCAGGCTGATACTGTATAGTTAGATCATAATTCTTAATCAACTCAAGCCATCTTCTTTGCCTCAAATTCAGATCCTCCTGAGTGAATATGTACTTTAAACTCTTATGGTCTGAGAAAATCTCACATATGACGTCATACAAGTAATGACGCCAAATCTTCAGAGCAAATACAACAACTACCAACTCTAAATCATACGTCGGATAATTCTTTTCATGTGGTTTTAATTGTCGTGAAGCATAAGCTATTACCCGACCATGCTGCATTAAAACACATCCCAAACATTTTAATGAAGCGTCACTGAATACTTGGAATCCTTCCGTATCAGATGGAAGTGTTAACACTGGAGCAGAAGTCAAACAATCTTTTAATCTCTGAAAAGCCGCTTCACACTCTGGTGTCCAAACAAAAGCTACTGACTTCTGAGTCAATCTCATCAAAGGTGCAGAAATCTGAGAAAAGCCCTTCACAAACTTCCTGTAATATCCAACCATACCCAAGAAACTGCGTACCTCAAACACCATAGTAGGCCTTGGCCAATTAGTAATTACTTGAATTTTTTGAGGATCAACAGAAATACCTTCACCGCTCACTACATGCCCCGGAAAAGAAATGCTTCTTAGCCAGAACTCACATTTGAAGAATTTTGCATACAACTGATGCTGCCTCAGAGTCTCTAATACAGTTTTCAAATGTCTGGTGTGATCTTCCTTAGAAGCAGAATATACCAGAATATCGTCTATAAAAATAATTACAAACTGATCCAGATATTCTTTGAACACTCTGTTCATCAAATCCATAAAAACAGCTGGTGCATTTGTCACCCCAAATGGCATAACCAAAAACTCATAGTATCTGTATCGAGTGCTGAAAGCTGTTTTCATCACATCAGCTTCTCTTACCTTTACCTGATAGTAACCAGATCGCAAATCAATCTTTGAGAATACAGAAGATCCTACAAGTTGATCAAATAGATCATCAATCTGTGGCAATGGATACTTATTCTTGATTGTAACTTTATTCAGCTCTCTGTAGTCAACACATATACGCATCGTACCGTCAGTTTTCTTTACAAATAAAATAGGTGCTCCCCAAGGTGAAACACTAGGACGTACGAATCCTCTATCAACCAACTCCTGAAGATGAACTTTCAATTCTGAAAGTTCCTTTGGTGCCATCCTATATGGAGCTTTTGATATCGGGGTCGTACCCGGAAATACATCAATGCATAACTTAACATCTCTGTCTGGAGGCAAACCGACTAACTCCTCAGGAAATACATCCAAAAAGTCTCGTACTACTGGGATGTCAGAAATAGAACCCGCATCTATATTCATATCCCTGACTGATGCCAAAAACACCATACAACCCTTCTTCCACAATCTTCTCACTTCCAATACAGAAATCAGACAGGATAAAACACCTCTCAATCCTTGAAATACATAACTTTCACTGCCCATAAATAATATAATCCGCTTCTTCAAACAATCAATTTGAGCCCTATACAAACTCAGCCAATTCATACCCAGAATCACATCATACGAAGAAATCGGCAACAAAATCAAACAAGACTCCCACTTCTTATCAGAAATTTCAATCTCACATAAACAAAACTTTCGGGCTATCATAGTATCTCCATACGGCAAAATAACAGAAAGAGAAATAGGTAACGGGATTGAATCCAGTTGTAAAACATCAAAACAACGCTCGAAAATGAATGAATGACTAGCCCCAGAATCAAATAAAACGCGACAGGGATGATCAGAAATGTAAATCGTACCTGTCACCACATCTGGAGCATCTCGAGCCTCTTGCTGATTCAAATTGTACACACGTGGCTGAACTGGAGCTGGAGCTACAGAACTACTAGGTTCCCTCTGATTACCTCTGGGTGGTCTCCTTGCTACAAAACCTGAACCACTAGCTTTACCAGATGATCCTTTAGAAACAGTACGGGGAGGAACTGTCCTCGACTGGAAGGTCGGTCTAACAAAACTCTCGGATCTGAACTCAGATCATCGGTCAAATCTGACTTGTTGACACTCTACTATCTGATGTCCTGTCTGACCACATTTGAAACACTCACCAGTCATTCTGTAACACTGGCCAAAATGTTACCGTCCACAATTCTGGCACACGGGTGCTCCACTAATAGAACTAGAACTGGCCACACTGCCACTACCAGAAACTACTGCTGATACTGACTATCCACTTCTTTTGGAATCTCCAGATACAAATCTGTTCTTCTTTCCAGGAAAATTACTACCTGAAGTATCACCACTGAATCTCTTTCTACTAGCAGTCCACCACTGCTGAGTAGCCATCAGATCATTTTCTATCAGTCTGGCTCTCTCCACAAGCTCAGAGAAATCAGAAATGTGAAATGGTACCAGTGGTTGCCTCAGACTATCCCGAAGTCCTCTCAAAAACCTATAACACTTCTCTGCAGGAGTGCTCACCAATTGTGGAGTATATCTAGCCAAAGCAGTGAACTCTGCCTCATATTGCATAACTGTTTTGCTCCCCTGAACCAACCTCAGAAAAGTCTCCTGCATTTGCTGTCTTGCAGAAGGGGGTACAAACCAGGCTCGAAACACATCAGAAAACTCCTCCCAAGAAATTAGAGAGTTCAATCTCCCTTGGAATTTCTCCTCCTGCTGGCCCATCCACCAGCGCTCTGCCTCACCATCTAATAGAAAAATTACTAACGGTACCTTTCTCTCAGAAGGACACTGCATACTGTCAAATGTCTTTTTCAGTCTCCTCAACCAGCCCTCTGCCTCTCTAGGCACAACAGTACCTTCAAATCTCGGGGGTTTCAATCTCAAAAATATTTGTAGATGTCTGTCTACCTCTTCAAATCTGGCAATAGGAACTCTGCTCTGTGCCTCACCCATCATCTAGGCTATCAAAGTAGCAAACTGTGAAATTGTATCAGAACCAACTGTGGGAGTAGAACTATATACAGGAGCTGCCTGACTAGCACTTTGTCCATCAGTTATATCCGGGTCTGGTGGATTCATGATCACACAGAATACGGAACTATGCACACAAAACAAAAATAATAAACACACAAACAACCCAAAACTACCCCACCAGACTTACAGATCAATGCTTATAGCTCTATCTTACGATCCAATTCCAAAACTAAAGCTTTGATACCAAAAAGATTGTCACAACCCAACGCGACAAGAACTGATCCTATCATGTTAGGTTGCGATAGAAAACCCCAGGATCTAGCTTTGGAATTACTTTTCTTTTTCTTTTCAACGAATTATAGAACCACAGAGCTGCTACAAACATCCAAGTGTACGGAAAACTCATCCATTCTTTCATAAAAAATAATGTACACTATAGTGCATGGCTATAAATAGAAAGTACAGAACAGAAAAGTAACCTAGCCATGACTGTACAAAAATTAAAAGTACAAAAATACCTATGACTGCAATTCAGATCCTGAACGGCTAGTCTGACACTTCCTTCCCTTTCCCAGAACCTGAAAACCATGAAGATAACCACAGTGAGCTAACAGCTCAGCAAGATCACACTAGCCAATCTAAATTCTCAGATCCACACACAAAACTGAAATCTCAAAACAAAGCACAGAATTCAAAGCATCAAATAGAGTTCAGATATTGTCACAAAAATTATCAGAACATAAATAGAATTCATCACACCACAGAAATCATCTTATCACAGCAATCATCAGAAATTGAATCAAATTCATCTCACAGAATCGTAGAAATCACATCACAGAATCGTATTTCAAATCACATATCAGATCACATATCCCTAACACAAACATAATCTCAGAGGATTCCGGCCCCTTATGCCTCCCTTCCCAGACACAGACAGAATCTCAAAGGATTCTGGCCCCTTATGTCTCCCTTTGTGCTTACAGCACCAGAACATATCAGATTATCAGATCAGAATTCATTTTCATATTCTCGGACCCAGACAGAATCTCAAAGGATTCTGGCCCCTTATGCCTCCCTTCCCAGACACAAACAGAATCTCAAAGGATTCTGGCCCCTTATGTCTCCCTTCTGAGCATTCAATCATATAAAGCATCAATCATATCATTTTCAAAGAAATCAAATACGCATCAAAATATAGTTAGACAGTATAACGGCATACAACAGAAAATCCAACGAATCAAAATTCACAGTTTCAGAACATTTCCAAATTACCAGAGATCATGCACAATATCGTTTCAAGACTTTCATTGTACCGTAGCACTATTTTTCGACATCCAGAAAATTTTCTGTTCGATAAAAATCCCACAGATTTTAAAATACCCGATGAAAATTTTTCAGAAAATAGTCAAAATGTGCATAATAACAATCTCGACAACATACTAAAAGTTACGCTGTAAAACTTTTACCAGTGCAAAGTTATACCCATTTTTCGCTAACGGAAACACAATTTTAATCAGAAAATTCGTCAAAATTTACATTTCTGAAAATTGAGATTGGCATAATGTGCCTTACATTGAGTCGATCAACTTTCCAAACTACGACGACGGGCGAAAACGGACCGAAGTCGCCCAAAATGCAGATTTCCTTCTCTTTCTCTCTCTAGCCGTTTCTCTCTCTTCAATCCAACGGCTGAGATATTTAATGGGTTGAGATCTTTTCAGTTCGTCCCGAACGATCGTGTCGTTCGTCCCGGACGATAATTTCTTCGTACGGACGAAATTACTGGACGATCGGCTCTGTAAAATTTTTGTTCTGTTCGTACAGACGGTTCATACAGATGGCTCCAGGTTCGTACGGTACGAACTACACAAAAATTTGATTTTCTCAGTTCGTCCGGGACTAACCTGCATAATTTTTTTTTTCAAGAGTTCTCACATACCCAAAGCCTCTAATCACATCTAGACCTTTAATCTTGTCCTCTTGAACATTAAACTGCATCTTGTTGTACTCATTTTGACTTCCAGTTGATCAGGGATCAAAATGACCAAAATACCCCTTAGGGGTGTGAATAGTCACTTTTGATCAAATGAGCTCTAAATCAAATGCAATCACTTCTAGCAAGTTTCAATCATCAAACCAAACCTGCTAGACCCAAAACCAGACCTTGAGTCAACCTGGTTGACCATGTCAACCTAGGTTGACCTAAAGGCCCATTAAGGGCCCAAACAGGTCATTTTAACCAAATGACCTCTCCAGACCTTGAGACCATCACCAGTAGACTCAGAATATTATTTTGAACTGATTGAATCTAGCCCCTGACCCTGGGTCAACTTGGTTGACTAAGTCAATCTAGTTGACCCATTAGGCCCATTAAGGGCCTGAATAGGTCATTTGATCTAAATGATCATTCCTGACCTTGACACCACCTCTACCAAACTTCATTCAACAAATCAAATCATTCCAACCCAAACTCTGGCTCCAGGTCAACCTGATTGACCAAGTCAACCCAGATTGACCATTTTAAACCCTTAAGCTTTTCCATTTTAAATCAAGCTTTAAATGCATTCGAACCTCATTCAAACTTCATTCAAATGTACCCTTGATGATTTGGGTTGGATGGAACACCCTGATCTAGTCATCAATTGACTTAGTCAATCAGACCTATGTCTGGTCAAATCTAGTTAATAAAAGATCCATCCATCACATATAATCAAACCCCATTTAAGCAAAACCTCTCATAACCCTCAAATCTATTTAAAATGATATTTTTAAACATCTCTAAACCTATCATGAGTCATATCATGGGGTTTCAACCAAGTCAACTCATGGTCAACTTTGCATTCTATGCATCAATTCATTCAAACCTCAAGTGAATTATTTCAAATCCCTCTCAAATCATTTCAAGAAACTCCTCAAATCACTTTGACTGCCACCTCAACAGTCAACATATCAAGTTGACTGGTCAAATCAGTCAAACCAAGCATTTAAATGGTTTAAAAGTGGTCAAACTCTCTAATCCCATCTACCCAGCTAAGCTCAGGCCCATCTAATCATTTAAATAGGCTCTAGAGACTTCTAAAAACCCTCTTAATCTCAATTCTAGCTCTTAATCACATTCCCATGTACACAAGAGGCCAAAGACACCTTTAAATATCATGTGTCCTTGTTGTACTATTATTCCCTGCTGCTAATGACCTTGGGCCACATGGCATGCATCCAGGAAGCCTCCAAGTCGATCTCAGCCGTCCCTTTGGCCAGGAGAAGGCTGAATATGGCAAGACCTCTCTTAGAGCCTCATTGAATCCCTAGCCTCCTCTCTCCACTCAAGCTTTTCCAGAGCCCAAACTCTTTCCGTTTGGGCATTCTAGACATCACCCTATACTGCCCAACTCTAATCCAGCCAATCCAAATCGCCGGCAACGAGCTTCTCGACGAACCAGAGGATTTTCGTCCAAGGCATATATCTCTCCATCCAGACATCGAAAACTTGTGGTTTCTTCTGCAAAATTGAGCGTGGACAGTCAACAAGCTTAGAGATTCAAAAAAATTTCCAAATCCATCGGGTAGATCTTTTAGAACTCAAACCCTAGTTCAAACACTTATACTTAATTAGAATTTAATTAAGTGATTATTTGACATTCAAAAACATTCCACATTACTTCTGTTCATGCATGTAATTTAAGTTTAAAATTTTGTTGAATTTCATCCACGGGTTTGGAAGAACGAACACATTTTTCCTTTCTAAGGCTCAGTCTGTAGCCTGCATGCGTTCGCGAGATTGTAGCCGTTGATCTTCAGATCAACGGCTAAGATCTCGCCGTTTCGTTTGCCTATACGACAGCGCGGCCTACTCCACCGCCTCCGCTGTACTGATCACAATTTGGCTTGATCAGGGCCACCCATTCAAATAGCAGAGGATCGAACGGCTGCGGAGATTGCTGAGTCATTTAAGTTAAAAGCGCGTGGGGCCAACCACTGTCTGATTATGCGGTAATCATTATAGCTGCCGCCCGCCTTTTGACCAATGAATCAGCAACCACCACGTGGCATTCCGTCGTTGCCGACGCCACCACCTTTTAAAAATGATTTTAAATTATTTTAAAATCATTTTTAAACACAGAAATTATTAAAAAAATTATTATAAATTAATTTAAAATAAAAAGACAAGTTTAATATATTATAATTTCCAGAAAATTACTTTCTTTGATTTAAAACTAAAATTATTTTAGAATATTTGATATATCTTAAATAATTTTAAAACATTTAATTTTTAAGTATTTAATTAAATATTTCTATATGAATTCAAATCTATTTTAAAATATATTAATTAATAAAAAAAATATAATTTGAATATTTTAAAATTGAGTCCAATTTAAAATATTTAATATATCCTAACCTATTTTAACTTCTTAATTAAATATATAATTATTTAATTAAATACTTAATTGTTTAATCAATATTTAAATACTTTAATTGAGATTAAAATTAAAATAATTTTAAAATGTAACTAGAATTACTTCAAAAGATTTCTAGAAATCATTTAAGAGTTAATTTAATTTAATTTAAAAATATTCTAAATTTCAATTAATTTTAATTTAACTTGAATATTTTAATTAATCCAAAACTTTAAAAATTCAAAAGAAATTCAAATAAATCCAAAAAAATCAAAATAATATTTTAAAATTTTTAAAATTTTATATATTTTGATTTAAAATTAACTTTAACATTTAAAACTCTAATTATTTCAAATAATTTGAATTATTTAATACTTTTCAATATTTAATTAATATTATGTTAAATATTATATTAAGTATTTTCAAAATTTTAAAAAATTCCTTTTCAAAATTAATCAGAGGATCTCTCATTAATATTTTAAAATTATTTTGATAATATATTTAAGTATTTTATTTTAAAATTTACATTTTCATATATAGGTTTAAATATATAAATGTATTTTAAAATTATATATGTTTAAACCTTTAAGTATTGAGAGATCCCTTGAGATTTTAAACTTAGTTTAAGCATGTTTGAATAGAATTTGTGAGGAGGTGATTAATGAATAATTATATTTGAACTATTCATTAATCACATCATTAATCACCTTAATTAATTTTAATCTTTGCATGCTCAGGGTACACACACCACCTAGCTTTAAGGCTCTCTTAGCTCTAGGATGTGATTATGTGTATGCTTATATGTGTATGTCGAGGGTTAGAAATTTTGATTCAAACCTACAAAACTTAGTGACATCATTAAGGATAATAATTAAGGACTTGATTAGAAAATTTAGAAAGATTCTAATAATTAGGATTCACCTCCTATTGACTTGAAACTCAAAACATTTAAACTTAGTGATATTCTCAGCTCATAGAAAATATCTCACTGAATTTTGAGGTAATTAAGCCCATTAATTAACCTAATCAAAATTAAATCTTAATTAAGCCTTAAAACCTTTAAGAAAATGTAATAAATCCAATTTAAATCACAAAATTAAAAATAATATCTTTAATTGACCAGAATTGAACCCTTAATCAATAAAAAATAAAAGCCCCTTGACTGGACTTTAAAATCAAGCTTAATTTAATTTTAATTAAAATTGAATATTTAATTAAATTAATTAATTAAAAATAATTAAAAATTTCTCAAACACTTGATAATCTCTCCTTAGATCATTCCTGACCTTTGGAGGTGATTTCAAAAAGTTTGGAGGTCATTTGGATTCAAATCATCAAAATGTCTCTAATTAAACAAATTAAATAATTCAATAATTCATCAAACTTCAAAAATTCATAACTAATTCAAATAAACTCCAAATTGAGCGAACTCAAAGGCATTTAACTTCAATTAAGGTCTAATATATATCAAAAATATCAAGTTTCTAGAAATCAATTAAATTTGAAAAAGTCAACTTTTGGTCAAACTTAGTTCAAAATCAAGTCAAAACTTCAAACCTTCATAATAAAATGTAGAAAAATCTAATTTCATTGTACTTACAGTCTAACTGATCGTATTAAGGTCTAATATTTTAATAAAATACTAACATTCCAGAAAACACTTTTAATCAAAAATTGAGTTTTTGACCCTTTAATTAAATCATTAAAATAATCGGGAAAATTCTCAAAATTTAATAAATCATTTAAAATTCTAAAAAATCTTAAGTTAACTTTAAAACCAGTAATTATTCAATATTGAATAAAATTTGATCAATCTTCAAGCCTAATCAAACTCAAATCATTTAATCATACCGGGTATCTCTAGGTAACCCAGGCCTACGAGGCTATTAAATTAGCCCCAAGGAAGGTGAAATAAACTTCACGACCTCGATGAGCAATAAAGGTAGTATCAAACAAACAATCAATATCAATTTTAAAATCAATTTTAAACCATTAAGACTTAAACTTCAATTAAAATCTCCCTTAAGCCTTTCAACCAACCAGAACATCAAACAACTTTAACTAATTGCCCTATTTAGGACATATCCAAATCACACAGCCTACCCCACACACTTTAGATGATTTGCTAAGACAACTAACTCTAGTCTTAGGCTAGGTCGGTGTTTACTTTTTTACTGTGTACCAGATTTTTGAGCTTTTACTGCATGCTATTTGCTAATAGTAGAATTGATGTGCTTGTTTATTTAAATTTTTATACTCTGTGTTGTGATTAATTGTACGTTAGATCTACCCTTAGGTTAGGGATGATTTGTACTAATTCAATTTTATGCATGTGGTCATGCTCATACAGGGCATTAATTAAAGGGGGAAAATTATAAATATTAAATTGCACAGGTGCTTCAGAAGAATGCTTAAGTCCTCCTTTAAAATTAAAAGAGCATGGCCAAATGTAGCTGGTTTGAGCATTTTAAATTTTAAATATATTAATTACTTAGGATATTTATTAACTGTTGATTATTAGGATAACCCTACAGGTTGTTGAGTCTAGAATTTTCTTTTAAATTCAAATGTAAATTGATTTGAAATTGAGTTGTAATATCAAGTGATTTGAGACGGGATATAAGTCTAATATGAAATTCAAAGAGAAGGGTGACATCCCTTAGGGGAGAGTTCCTCTTTATTTGGAGATTCAGATTCGAATATTTTTAAATATCCAAAGAGAAAAGGTAACACCCCTATCCAGGATGAGTTTCTTTTTATTTGGATATTCGAACCCGACGATCCAAGGAGTTCCAAGATAACGAAGAAGTTAAGAACGAGAAGACCCACTCTCAAAGTCACTTGAGTCTTAGGAGTAGAATCCAGGTTGTTGTTAATGGTGCCCGGCCACTTTACTTTTCCTGCAGACCCTGAGTTATACAATTAAGTGGCACTTGCCACATGGACTTTCATTTTAAATATTTATTTAATTGATTTAATTATTTGATTGATTTGATTGATATGTTGATTACGATTATGATTTTCCTGCTTTTATTAGTTTTTTTAGCGATATTGTATGTCGTATTTAATTTAGCCTAGAACTCGATCGGAGGCTCGTGAGGGTACGGTCAAACTATTTATACTTTAATTAAAATTAAAAACTTTAGGCTCAGATAGAAACTCTAAGCCCGGACTCACCGGAGTTTTTTCATGCATACATATTAAAACTTCTCTTCCGTGTTTGGCACCTTCCCGCCTGTGGGTTTTGACAGACCACCTGACCTATGAGGGTGCAGTTCTGTCCAAGGGGATCTGTGCATCTCTAGGATAAAACTACTTTTAATCCTAATTTTAAAACTGCTTTATTCTGATTTTAAAGCATTCGAGTCAACTAGCATGTATTGCATTAGATACAAATTAAAAATTAAATTAAATCTTTAATTATATTTTTAGCTTAAGCATTTCACTAAACATATGTCAAGGGGTCAATTAGGAATCTGCTCTAGATGTCGACCCCAACTCCTTAAAACTCAATCTTAAACAACGTCCCTAACTACTCTTTCATTTAAAAGATCGGACACATGGTTTTGAAGCGCTTATGTGGTTTAGCTGACTCCCCAATCCAGGCCTGTATAAGTTCAGATTCGTATTGCATTAGCTAGGTTCCGGGTCACAGATTTTCAGTACCCAATTTTAGACTTAGGTTCTGAGGCAGATCTTCAATCCTAAGACCTCAACCTTCCTGGAATCTAATTCTCACTTTCTAATAAAATTGACCACTCAAACCTAAATTTCTTTAAATCAAATTTAAGCCCAACACTTAGGATAGTTTGAGGTGTTTCTGAAATAATTCAGAATCTCAAAACACCTCCTACCTCTCCTCCTTTGGCTTCAGAAATAAGTGTTCATTTTTGATCCAATCCCATTTGAAATTCCAGTCCCGATCTCCTTTAATATCAAGCTCTAAATTCTAAAATAAAATTCGTATCGATATTTTAATCGAGAGTTTTCGTAAGAAATTTCTGGTTTCCTACGATGTAATTAACTACGAGGGGCTTGCGCTCGTAGAAGATTTAGAAACCCAGACCTGATTTCAAAATCAAACTTTTCAAAACCTTTAATTAATTATCTTTGGAAAATCAAAACAAAAATGACGATCGTTATTATCATATTCAAACTATCGATAATGATTGATATCTTCTTTCTTCGGATAGATATGTCAATTACAATCATACCCTTAATTATGAAATTAATAATCCATCTATTCAGATTAGCATAGTCAAATATTAGATTAAACATCATTTTGATCTTTCGAGATCATATGTTATTTCTCCTTGAGTTTGATTACGATAATCAGAATAAATTCAAATATTTATAATCCGAACATATTAGGGAATGATATAATCACCTTTCGAGGTGATATATCATTCATAATGAGCGTTCGATTTCAAATATTAAAATTCCAGAAATTAAGCATTTCCCAAAGAAAATTAAATATTTCAAAACTATAAATTATATATATTTTTCAATCAAATAATAACCTGACTAGAATTGTGCCAATTTGCCACATCTTGCTCTTAAAAATTCATACATACCCAATCATAACACCCACACCTAAGAAATCACATACAATAAATGATAATGATGCACACATACATATAAGGGTTTAAAAAAAACTTAGAATACTCAATCTCTATCATTTATCTACAAATCAATCATGTTACTTTGTCATAAATTAATTACTCCAAATCCTACTACTCTAATATCAAAAATTGTATCACAACCTAATGACATAACCCTCACATCGAACAAGTCAGCCCATGATGAGTGCGCATTAGATATTACATGAGACATATTTGAAAGGAATTCATTTTTATCTTTTGTGTTTTAACATGGAGCTACTAATACATCATCAAAATAGTAAAACAAAATCATCCAAATAATTTCATTTCATATCACAAAACTATAAATTCTAAATAGTCAATGTATAATAATCATAGTACGCATCTCTTTATCAATCATCATATAATATTGCCATGATTGCAAAAAAAAGAAAAATCTCATAAAAGGTATAACTATAAATAGTAACTACAACTTCTACCTCTAATCAACTTTCTCCCTCTCTTTATTAATCTCTATACATACTAATTTTAACTCTATAGGGCATAGTACTGAAGTCAAAGATAATTGATGTATAAAAAATATGTTCAAATAAAAAAAAATAAAAAATATTGAATTTAATTTTTTTAAGATATACTTTAATAGGCTTCATTTAGACTTTTAGATATAAATTCTAAAAGAAGAGGCGTGACAATTATTCACGGTTATATTCTATAATTAGAATTATATCTTGATATGCTTATGACTTTTTTTTATTACTACAAATATGTATAAACTTTATTTTGTATTCATAAATACAATGCATTGTTTAACTTTTAAAATTTCATATGATCATAAAAATTGTAAAACTAAAATTAAAATACAATTTTCAACAAAGTTAAAGTACTATATTTTTATTTTTTTTAATGCTTATATGCATCATTTAATATGGTGATCAAATTTTTGCTCCAACTAATTTAGCTTGGTGATCAAATTTTGAGATTGTAATTCATCTTCTCTTCTATATCTTCATATGAAACCTAATATATGCAAAGTTTATATAACAATTTGCCTTAAGAAACAATGATACATTCCTTGAAAAGTTGAATTTTCATTAGGTGATGATTATGATTATATTTCATCACTCCATAAATACAATTTAATGAGATTAAATATTTTTTCTTCTCCTTTTTTAATTTAGGGGGTTGACCTTTGATAACTTTATATGAGTATTATTGTCAACCATCTAAATCCTAAAAATAAATCTAATTCACATAAAATTATGATAAAAAAATTGCATTTATTAACTTAAAGATATAACAAATTATACATTTAGTAGGAAAAGATCATTTTTTTCTAATTATTTCTAATAAAATGTACAATATGATGTTTGAATTGTAATATAAACTAAAAAAAGAAGGAAAAAAAAAAAGAAAAGAGAGTTTTTTATTTTTATTTGTTCAGAAGAGAAAAAGGTCGAGCAAAAGGCTTGTTTGAAATAAAATTAGAACTCTGGTCGGGAAAGTCAATACAGCCAAGTAAAATTCACCCCGGCGAGCGGGCACGTTAGGGCACTAATCTCTGTTCTTCAGAAACAGAAGGAAAGATGCAATCTTGGATAATCTTTTGCAATCCGAGTTTTCTGAAGATCTGAAACGAAATTGGGGCCATACCTTCCAACTTCGCCCCGCGACATTGCGAAGTTCCTGATCGCGATCACGAACTTTCTTACCGGAAACCGCCTCCGTGGCGCTCCGCGAAAGCGTGAACGAGTGAGTCAACTTCGCTTTTTTCCGTTTCAATTGCTTCCAATTGAATCTTCAATGAAGAAAGGGTTTAAAGTGATTGTTAATGGACAAACGTGTCTGGTTTTGTTGCTTTTCGTGCAGAAACCCTATATAAGCAACTCTTTTTCCAGCATTCTTATTCGTTTCCTATTTGTTCTTAGTGTGCTTGCTGAGTTTTATCTTGGTTTTAGATTTTCTGGGTGGAATTCGTGAACTTTTACGTTCTTCAATCCATATCTATAGCCTGGAAGCTCGGTTTTTGATATTGGGATAGCGGTAAGTTCTTTTTTTTTCTTTCTGTTTTTTTTGCGCTTCAGAGTACTTCTGAAAAGCTTATTGTCTCGTTGCACCACTTTCCTTCCGTGGAAATTGCATTGCAAAGTTTGAATGTAATTGTGGTTGTATTCCTTATGCCGTATTTACTGGTTTGGCTGCTTAATTATGTTGATATTGTCTATGAAGGCGCATTGAAAAGCTTCTGGCCATTTAAAGAATGCAACTGTTTGCTTCTAGGATTTTGCTTAGATGAAGTGATAAATTTTGGTGGAGACTTCATGCATTTGTCGTGCTGGATGTAGGATCCTCGATGGCTGACCCATGATACGTCTTATCATTTTCTAGATAGGAGATCAATGTACAAGCTCAGTTGTCTGCGAAGTCTCCAAATCAGGCAGTTCAGCCGGTTTCTCGGTCCTCTCAGCTAACAGTGAATTCATTGTCATCCCAGATGCAAAATCTCGGCACTCATGCCCATAGAATGGATCCTGAGCTGTTGATCAAGCGTAGGAGGACAACACAGGATTATATGTATGTTCGATTCTGCAAAATGCAGCTCTTAAATTGTTGCCTTATGATCACAGACTTTTTTTTTTCATAGAGTTGGATATAACACTGGCTTTGAACATTTATAAACTTGCATTTTTTATGGTAATATCAAATGCGGGAGATTTAATATTGAATGCAAAATTGTTGTTAATGATAATGCTTTACTTAGCTAGTTATATTATTCCTGTATCACGATCATGCCTGTTTTATAGTTGTTTGGCTGTTGAATTTATTATACTGGCATTTTGCTGCCATCATTTATTTTGTAAATAGGAAGGCTCTCAAAACATTTTCAGGTAGTTAGCATTGAAGTTACTTGTTTGGGCCTCATGAAATCTTACTAAGGAAAAAAATTCTCAAAGCTATTGTATACGCTAGTGTTTTTTGTGCATGATTTATTTTTTTTACTTTATTTAAGAAAAGAGGGGAGCGCCTCATCACTTAGAATAAAAGTAATAAAACTCAGATTTATTATTTTCTTATAAAACAATAGTTTGTTTAGATTATAAATATTGTAAAGTCATTCCGAGTAGAAGTTTATGTATCCAATATCATTTATTAGTTTGGATGTTAAGATGATAGGGTGAAGTAAAATATTGTCCTAGTATTAGATGAAAGAACATTAATAAAAATATGTTTTAGAGTAATATTCAAGATCTTAAGATTTGGGTTCTCCATGAGAAATTTAATGTTATTCCGGAAAAAAGTAGCGGGTGATAATAAGAATATTGAAAAGTGTGCTTGGAGAATCAAAAGGAAAAGCTTCTAATAGTAAAAAAAATTGGTGATTAAATACTTAGTGGTAGAATCAAAATGTGCAAAAAAGATAAAAAATAATAACTTTGTTATAAAAATTAGTTTAGATGTAAGAGTTTAGAAAATTAAGAATGATATAGAGGGGTCATTTAGGATTCTAAGAAAGCAATATGCGATACAAAGAATTTAGCTTTTAGTGATTTATATATAGATTAGATACTGGGAAGGACGAATGATGCATGTATAAGTTAGATAAGTAAAGTGATAGGAGAAATAAGAATTTAGTTTAAGTGAAGTGCATTAAGGATGAGGATCAAAAAGTATTTTTCTTAGAGGAGAATATTCAATGTAGGCAGATGAGATATTTCAATAAACTTTCAATGAATGTTGTGAGAATATGATTGACTTTAGTAATCTTAGCCCCCTAAATTTATATTTTTTTTGTCGTATTATTAAAATCGAACTTGGAGAAGTTTTAAAGAAAATGAAATTTAATTATATTTATTGATTTAAAGAAAGCATATGATAAAGTTTTAAGAGAAGTGCTCTGGAGAGTTCTAAAAAAGAAAGGAGTTAATAATACTTATATTCAAGTCATTAAGGATATGCATACAAGAGCTGTTACTTGTGTTCAAGCACAAGGTGGTTTGACAAATTATTTTTCTATTTCAGTTGGATTGCTTCAATGACTTGCTTTAAGCCCGCATCTTTTTGCTTTAGTCATTGATGTTCTTATTAGACATTTGTAAGAGGATGTACCTTGGTGTAGATTTTTGTTGATGATATTCTTTCTTATTGATGAGACTAGAGAGGTAGTTGATGAAAATTTTGAATTTGTAGGTTAACCTTAAAGTCTAAGTGTTTTCGTTTGAGTAGATCTGAAATCGATTACATGGATGTAAATTTAATAATAATAGATCTAATGGTTGGATTATGACATTGGGTGATCAAGTCATTAAAAAGAGTGCACATTTTAGATATCTCGGGTCTATTGTTCAAAGCGACGACGAAATAGATGGGATGTTATTATTAGAATTCAAGTTGGATGGTTGAAGTGGATGAATATATCAGGCCTGCTGTGTGATAAAGAAGTACCTCCCAAGCTTAGACAAGCATAAAATTAAGAGTAGCGGAGATAGTATGCTCAACTGGATGAGTGACTTTACACTTAGAGACAAAATTTGAAATGAGTATATACGTGAAAAGGTTGGAGTAGCTCCAATGGCAGATATGATTAGAAAGAGTTGCCTTAGACGGTTTGGTCACACAAAACATTGTCCTTCTGATGACTCTGTTAGTAGAGTAGATGTATTAGATCAGGCCTATGTTAAGAAAAATAGAGATAAACCTAAAAAGACTTGGCTATATAGTATTAAAAATGATTTTTTTTAATTAGATTTAAATGAGAATTTGTCTGTTCATAATACCTAATAGAGAAAAATGATTTATATAGCTAACCACACGTAGCGGGATAAAGTTTTGTTGTTATTGATGATGATGATGATGTTTAGCCCACCATTTCATTCACTGCGCAGCTGATGGAGTTTACTTTAGGGTATCAACTTTGGATATCTAGCCTTTGAGATGATCTAGTTAATGTAAAGGTTCAAGCTGGTTGTACGAGCTCACAACCCATGATTAAATTTATCCAATTTTGCCACTAGCAATGCATGTTCATATAGTTGTTGAACATTCATGTGAAATTTTATTGTTTTAAGTAATATTCGAGTTGATTGTGTGGCGCTCCTTGGAGTACCATGCCAACATGGTATTGCCATAGAATATGTTTACAAAATCGAAATATAAAATCTAAGTATCGGGCAATATGCCAGCTAATTTCTATCACATGACAACATGCTATTTTATGCATTAACACCTATCCTAAATCTTTTTTATTTAGTTGCATCGCCCAAAGATCTTATACTGCTCAATATTGTTTTTCCTATTGTTATGTTTCTTTGAGTTATGACCTTGATAATGATTCATTGAGCTATATGTGAATTCTTATAGTGATATGCTACATACATAGGGGTTACTACTTCTATATCGATTGCTTACTTAGGAATGGGATATAATCATCCAATGCACTTTTAGATGGGAGACAAGTTGATGAGTAACTGGATAGCTTCTTCATTTAAGGACAAGCCTACCTTTTTTTTTTGGAGTATGTAGGGATTTCATCATGTTCGTTACCAATTTTTAGAATTAATGACCTTGGATTCTATCTGGTTGAGGCTAAATCTACAATGACCTTGATTTCTACAAGAAATGCAATTTCATTTTCATTTATCATGAACAATTTTAATATTTTACTTATGATGTTTGTATGTTTACATCATATTTGTCATAATGTCCACGATCACTATTTAAGGTATGTTGTTATATCTCAAGTGGTTCTCATGTGATTTAGACCGTTGCACTGTTATACTTGTTACCACCTTTTTTCTTTTGCTTCCACCTCATGAATTTATTTTATTCTTTCTTTCTATTATTTATGAAAAATGTAGTTCATGAATATAATTTTTTGGTGGGTCATGTACATAAAATTTTGGTAGTTTTACTAACTAAATATATTATGAAAAATGTTTACTTCTAGACTTTAGACCGAGTGATTAAAATAGTGAACTTTCTTAGGGTTATTATGTGATAAAAGGATATCACCTAGAGTTGAAGTTAATTATTTAAAGATGCAATTATACCAACTATGTTGTATGGATATGAGTGTTGGCTATTAAAAAAGTTGTTGATAGTTAAGCCAAGCGCAACGAAATGAGAATATTAAGATATATATGTGAAAAAACTAAAAGGATAAACCTAGGAATAAATATAGTGGAGGATAATTAGAATGGCATCTATTGAATATAAGATAATTGATAATAGACTTAATGCTTTGGACATATACATTGAAGGGTAGAAATGAACCCGTTAGGTCGCTAGATAAATTTAGTGTTGAGGGATTAGGAAAGGATGTGAACTTGTAGATAGAAGAAGTTCAAAATGATTTTCAAGGATTAGATGTAACAACTCAATAAAAACAAATGAAAAAAGGTAGCCAATCCTAAATTTTGGATAAGGCTGATGATGATGACGACTCATGAAATACGAAGACCGACATGAGATACAAGTATGATATAATTATAAAGGTTAGGGCACAATATATCATGGATATGATGTTTTCTTTTATAAATTATTAATATAAAATATGTAATCAAAATAGCTAATTTAAATGTTTTCAAATTAAAAAAACATTAAATAATTAAATCTGATATTATAAATATTGCATAAAAAGCTTCAAGTTCAACAAAAAAACTATTGGTTTAGTACAATTATTTTTTAATATTTCATCACAATTATAAACTATAAACCATCATTAGCATGAGTAATTAGACATGATTGTGTCAAAATCAACATTTTATTGTTCACATAAAATACCAAATGCCAAAAAAAAAACATTTAAAATAACTACACAAAATATGATCCGGTTGATGTATCACTAATTGAACCAAACACATTTTGTGCTGCCACAATCATAATCCATGACACTAATGTTCTTTCCAATATCACCTTGACCATCATTGTGAAAGAAAACAGTTTACAAAAGCTAGCTCTTTGAGAAAAAAACAAAATCACCATAATCAGCCATGTGCAACTCTAATTTTGAAAGATATTGCATCAGTCAATTTTTAGATTATCAGACTTGTGTCGGGGTGTGGCTTATTCGTGTCTAACATGGGTACAAAAGGACTTTTGAAATATCCGTGCTTCATAGATGGTGACGTTGATATACATTTCTACCTTGACTATGCTTTGTGTTTAAATCCTTAATATTACATTTGCCCATGCTGAATATCTACTCGTATAACTTTTTTTGCATCTCTTATGGTAATTGTTTAATCCTTTTTCAGCATTCAAATTCTTCAGCGAAAGAATTATAATCCAAATTCAGAAGTTATGATGCAGAGAATATCTGAGCTTGCTAGGCGCCTTGAAGAACGCATCTACAAGGATTCTGTTTTACAGGTACTTCTGCTTCAATCAGACTGTTCTCTGTCTGCATGAATATTTATGTACTTTTTGTGAACTAAGATTCACTTGTATTGGGGTATTGGCAACAATAACAACAACATCAAGCCTTTGTCTCACTACGTGGGGCGGCTACATGAATCCTTTTTCTCCATTGTGTCCTGTTAAAAATCAAATTCTCGTTTAAATCTAATAAAGAAAAATCATTTTTAATATTTTCTAACCAAGTCTATTTAGGTCTACCTCTACCTTTCTTAACATAAGTCAAATCTAATACCTCTACTTTCCTAACCGGGTCATCGGAAGACCGCCGTTTTATGTGACCAAATCATCTAAGACGACTCTCTCTAATCTTATCTTCCACTGGAGCTACTCCAACCTTTTCACCTATATACTCATTTCGTATCTTATCTCTAAGGGTAAAACCACTCATCCACTTGAGCATTCGCATCTCTGCAACACTTTAACTTAGTATTATGCTATCTCTATTGGGGTATTGGCAACACTTAAAATAAAAATTAAGCTATCACGAGTCTATGGTTTTTGTTGTAAAGTAGAATCTTGGATCAATTAATTTCACATCTTTAGTGGAATGTGACTTTACTGATCAGGGAGAGGACTACATCAACATGACATCGACTACAATTGAACAGCGGTTACAGGGAATAACAAAGATCTTTAATAACAGTCAACAGCCCCATTATATATCACCATCAGCTGTCAGTACAATGATACCCACACCTGGCATGCCCAATTTTGGAAACAAAAGCTCTACAGTATCTCAAGGTAACACCATGATGTCTGTCAGTGCTGGTGGTATGACGACACAAGCTTCAGTGAATGTGGGGAACATGATGGCTAATGCTAACGGATCAGTTGGTTTCAATCAAATTGGCTCTTTTAATGCATCCGCTGGTATAACTGCCATGCAGTTTTTTTTCCTTTACCTTATTGATGTTTTTCTTTAGTTTCCTACAATTAGCAACATTATGCTTCTTTTCAGGGTCAATCTTAAATGGGTATCAGCAACCACCAGCCAATATTGTCCATAATTCTGGGGGAAGCAATATGTTGTCATCCATGGGAATGATGCGCCAATCAAACCAAATGATCCCGACCCCTGGATTAAATAATCAACAATCCATTTCGTTAAACTCTGAATCTTCCAGTGGGGTTGTACTCTCTAGCATGGATTCATCCATGGTTTCACAGCAACAAACGAAGCAGTATGTTGGAAATCATAGCAATCATATGTTTCATGGTCTAGGAATGGGAGGTGGTATGAGGTCCAACATACAGCACAAGCCTTCTCCTTATAGTTTCCCCAATGGAGTTATGAATGGTGCTACTGGTAGTCTAATTGGGAGTAACCTGCAACATGCGAATGGTCCTACAGCCCCTGAAGGATATCTTTGTCCAGTTCCTTATGGGGTTTCTCCAAAGCCTTTTCAGCAGAACCTGGACAAACAACAACATCAGACTTTTGTACCAAGTAATTGCCCCTACACTGTCTCCCTTTCTTCAAGATTATGCTGTGTTCTCTTCCCTACTTAACCTTTTTTCTGGTTCTTGGGTCTTCATTTGTGCTTTTTCATTTATAATTTTTGTTTTCTCTGTTAATATTTTTTATTAAATCTAAAATTATTCCGACTTTTCTTATCATACAGCATCAATGTCGCAGCAGATGTTACCTTTGGTAGGTGATGGATATGCTATGAGTGCATCTGATCTCTCTGGATCTGCTAACATATATGGCCCTGGCTCAACTGCTTTATTGTCTGTGAATAGTCAAAACTTGAACCCAGACGGGAATTTTAAATCAAAAACAAACCAAGGAATGCTTTCTCAGCACACAAGTCTTTCGTCAATGCAGCAAACTCCTCACCTGAAATCTCAAAAGCTTGATGGCTCTCAAAGTATGAATTTCCAGACAACACCCTCAACACAAGAACAACTTATTCAATCACAACAAAAGATGCAAAAGTTTCAGCATCAACAGTTTCAACAGCCTAACACGTCAAATGTACAGCTTGTTCAGCACCCACGATATCAACATAATCAGCAGCTTCATCAACTTATGTCAAATGCAGATAATTTGAGACAGCCTTCCATCCCTTCAAATTTTACAGGGCAGCTACTGCCAGAAGTTGGTATTGAATCCAATAATGAACCGTTCCTTCCACAGGCCAATGAACAATTTCACCTTTCTGAATTGCAAAAGCAATACCAGCAGAATACATCCTCTGGGAATTTATCCAAAGGTGCTCAATTGCTTGGTCAAGTGCAGGTTCCTCAGAATTTTCAGCCTTTACCTTCCCATGTTTCACAGCAGATTTTGCAAGCAGAGGAGCAGACTGCGGATTCACAAAATGAGCTTAGTTGTCTCTTTGTTGGATCACGAACTGATGTACGTCCTCAGGAACATTGGAACCCTCAGTCCCAACAGAAATCACAAATCCAAGAGAATCTTGCATTTGATCCGAATATACAGGAGGAATTTCTCCATAGAATTGCGGGGAAGGATGAATCACATCAACCTGTGATCTCTTCTGATGCTCATGCTTCTATTGAACGCGCTTCTCTGCCTCAATCAAATAGAGTGTCATGTGAACCTCTTAACCCTAACAGGGAAAGAGACTATTTTAACCAGAAGAGGTGGCTGTTACTTCTGCTCCATTCTCGCAAGTGTCCATCTCCTAAAGGACAGTGCACGGAAGCCAACTGCATTAAGGTTCAGCAGCTATGGGTGCATATAGAAAGGTGTGAATCAACTAACTGCATGTTCCCTCGCTGTTCTCAGTCAAAGAAATTGATTAATCATTACAGTACTTGTAAAGCAGCAGATTGTCCAGTATGCAATCCGGTGCATGAGTTTGTAGGGTCCGCAAGGGCACGGAATTATAGACCATCTAGTTCTATTTTGGCAAACAAGATGAATGGCTCTTGGAAAGATGTTAAGCCCCTGGGTTTGGATAAGGTGGTGAATAAAGCATGTTCAACTCCTAGCGAAGCATCTGATTGTCAACAACCTTCTTCCAAGCGCATGAAGGTTGAGCATCCTTCTACTCTTGTACCAAAGACAGAATCATCTCTGGTTTCTGTTCCTCCAGCTAACCAAGTTGAACCTCCCCAGGAGGCACAGTTCAATAACTATGAACAAGTTGTTGCAGGTTTTCCTTGTAAATCAGAGGTTTTTGAAGTGAAGATGGATACACCCTCAGTATATAGACCGTTTCCTATATCAGGTAGCCAACTTGATGATATGCCTAACAAAGTCCTTCCTGCAAAAACTGCTGCTGAACCTTCTCCTCGGAAAGAATCTGATGGTTATACCAAGAAGGAAATGCATCCTCTTGAGAAAGAGAATTCTTATGCTAAGATGGAAAGCAATCAGGATGCTACCGTACCACCAATTGACCCCACTTCTATCAGCAAGTCTGGCAAACCAAAGATAAAAGGCGTATCGTTGACTGAATTATTCACTCCAGAGCAAATTAGGGAGCACATAACCAGCTTGAGGCAATGGGTCGGCCAGGTTAGATGATAAGCCTTTCTATTATCCTTTGCATTATCTTAGTTAACCATCCCATAATGGTATGTGTCGCTTGACCTTAAGCAATTTGACAGAAAAAAATTGGTCGAGACCAACCTGATTGGTTGGTTGTCTTTTTCTCTTCTGTGTTGGTGGGGGGATGTGTTCTCCTATAGAGGAATGGATTATGATAGTGAGCCCATCAGATGATTCAATGACTAATAGTGCCGAGAAAATTTATAAAGCTGCTTTGCTTAGAATATTTTGCGAGAGTGCTAGAGTCCCTTTGAAGGTTGTTGTTGACATCTAAATATTCTTTGGAGGAGGCTGAAGGGCACGTGAGTTTTTAATGTGTTGATAAAGGCAATGATATCTGGATTTCATGGAGCATATTTAGAAAAAGATTTTCCTTCCCTCATACAACCTTTTTCTTGTATATAGATGCATATTGTTGGGACTTAATGTTGCATCGATATAGTTTGTAAGGGCAAAATAAGGAAGTTAAATGTTATTTCCGCATTCTTAGAGTTGGTATTGATGCTTTGGAAGGGGGAAATCTTGCAAAATAAAATTCCCTCTTATAACTTTATCTATATATATATATATATATATGAGGGATTATTTTAATTGAAAATAGTACACAAGGCTAGTTGTAGATAAGAGATGCTAGGGTTATTATAGATAAAGAGAGCCCAAGGCCAAATACAGATCAGAATACACGGAGGGATCCAATAAATATTTAGTTTAATTAAAGATCACAGGTTGAATTTGAACTTGTCGTTTTGCATTTCGTCCTTTACTAAATTTACTTTGTCATGATCTAATTTATTTCCCTTTTCCATGGATCCATATGATACAGCTGATTCTTAGCACTTTTGTAAAAATTTTCAGGTGATACTATTTTCTTTCCCATATGTTCTTCGATGGAGTCTAATTTCCAGTATGAATATGAGAAGAAAAAAATACGCAGTGCAAATGCTCTGCTGGCCCATCTGCATTTTAGTTGTCTACTTTATTATATCATTTACATGTGCTGAAACTTGCCACAGTCAGCTATCAGTTGACATTTTCTTGTTGTTTGTTGTACGCCATCATTTCCATCACCACTTAGTAAAGTTGCAACTTTTTTGGTATTGATTATATAGTTAATCTTTTTGTCTTTTGAACATGTCCTGTGTTGGTCGTGTATTTATTCATTTTTAGTGTCACTTCAAAGATGTAACATCATTTGAAAGTTGTATAGTTCATCCGTATGAATCCATGTAAAAAATTAGAACTCGCTTCTAACATTTGTTGCGGTCTCTTGTTAAAAATATGGTTGACATTCATCTCAACCTTATTGTACGGATCACTAGCGACTTTATGTTTTTAATATGATATTTCCTAACATCTCTTCTATCACCCTTTAATGATTACTTCATCGTGTTTCTCAGAAGCTTAATATTATGGCAATTAAATGATTTTTTTGCTCTAACTTTTTTTATACATATGTGTGCTGCTTGAGACAATTTCGAGTTGATGAGATGTCTAAAGTAATGTTTGTTCGCAGAGCAAAGCCAAGGCTGAAAAAAATCAAGCTATGGAACGTTCAATGAGTGAAAACTCATGTCAGTTGTGTGCTGTGGAGAAGCTTACCTTTGAACCCCCTCCTATATACTGCACACCATGTGGTGCTCGCATAAAGCGAAATGCAATGTATTATACTGTGGGGACCGGCGACACACGTCACTACTTCTGCATTCCATGTTACAATGATGCTCGTGGTGACACTATTGAAGCGGAGGGATCTACATTTCCAAAATTGAGGCTTGAGAAAAAGAAAAATGATGAAGAAACTGAAGAATGGGTAAGTTCACACCTTGCCATTCCATTTCACTTATTATTCCCTCCTTGCTGATGGGTAAAGGGCTGTGGTATTCATAGAAAATGCTTACTATTTACCGTACACTGATCATTCTTGTGGTTTCATTTGCACTATAGTGGGTTCAGTGCGACAAGTGTGAAGCCTGGCAACATCAAATTTGTGCTCTTTTTAATGGAAGAAGGAATGACGGTGGACAAGCGGAATATACATGTCCTAATTGCTACATAGAGGAGATAGAAAAAGGAGAGCGCAAGCCTTTGCCTCAAAGTGCAGTTCTAGGGGCTAAAGATTTGCCAAGAACTATTCTTAGTGATCACATTGAACAACGCCTCTTTAGAAGACTGAAGCATGAAAGACAAGAGAGAGCAAGGCACTTTGGAAAAAGTGTTGATGAGGTAAATCCTACTTTTAAACTTTAAGTTTATGAAATCTAATGAAATTTATGCTTTTAAGTCTTCTGTTAAATTTGGAAAAAGCGTTACGGGATGGTAGTTTGTAGTTTGATCATCTCTTATTCAGGGAAATGCAAAACATGCATTCCCTTCTAGTTTATATTGTGAAACGAAGATTGCAAATATTGCTTATTTTTTATTAATCCCCAAATTCTTCTATTTGAGAATAATTTCTTATATTATTCCACAAGTTTTACGCTGGTCCCAACAACTTTTTTTGTATCTTAACACTGTCATTGCTAGGTCCCAAATTCTAGATGAGAAAGGTAGAGGGTTGCGTTAGGTAGTCGACAATCAGCGTAAAATTTGTCGAATAATCATGACATGAATCCTTTAATACATTGTGTTAATGCTAGGACATTCCTTGAAAGCGACGCGCTGTATGACCTGAATATAGCGAGAAGTGTGCAATGGCCGCTGTATCGGCTCCCGGGTGCTGTGTTAAATAGGCAAGGATTCCCACATCATGGACGGATGTGGGCAAAGAAACTAGTCCATGAAACTAGAATTCGGATAGGATCTTGGAATGTAGTTCTCTTACAGGCAAATTAATGGAATTAATTGATATTATGATTCATAGGAATATAAATATTTTATGCATTCAGGAAACTAAATGGATTGGAGAGAAGACTAAGGAGATTGATAGTTTAGGATTTAAATATTGATATTCTAATAAAAGTCATACTAGAAATGGTGTAAGTGTGATTATAGATAAGAGTTTGAAAGATAATGTTATAAAAATTGATAGAATTGGTAACAGAATTATAACTTTGAAGATTATTGTTGATGTTAAGATTATTAATATTATAAGTGCTTATGCTCCTCAAGTAGGTTTGGATATGTGTTTAAAATTAAAATTTTGGAATGACTTAGAAGAATTAATTCAAAAGATGCCTCTTGAAGAAAGAGCTTTTATTGGAGGAGGTTTAAATGGACATATTGGTAGAGTGCTAGAGGATTTAAAAGTATTCATGGTGGCTATGGATTTGGAGCGACTAATGAAGGTGGTGAGACTATATTAGATTTTGCTCTATCTTATAATTTTGTAATTGCTAATACCTTATTTAAGAGAAGAGATGAGCATTTCATCACTTATAAGAATGAATATAGTAAAACCCATATTGATTATTTTCTTATAAGAAAAATAGATCATTTAGATTGCAAAGATTGTAAAGTTATTTCGAGTGAAAGTTTATGTACATAACATTGCTTATTAGTTTTGGACTTTAAGATGAAGGGGCAGAATATAAAAACTATAGTAAAACGTTCTAAGATTAGAGGGGGGGCATTTAAAGAATAGTAACAAAAATATTTTTGAGAGTAAGATTCGAGATCTTAAGATTTTGCCTGTGTATGTGGAAGCGAATGTTATGTGGGAAAAAGTAGCTAGTAATATTAAGAATGTTGCAAAGGATATACTTGGGGTTTTAAAAGAAAAAGCTTCTAATAATAAGAATAGTTGGTGGTGGAGTCAAAATGTGCAAGAAAATATCAAAAATAAGGAGCTTTGTTATAATAATTGGTTTACATATAAAAACTCTGAAAATTGGAAAAGATATAAAGAGGCTCGTAAGGTGTCTAAGAAAACAATCTGCGATGCAAAGATTTTAGCTTTTAATGATTTATATAATAGATTAGATTCTAAAGAGGGCGAAAGATATATGTATAAGTTAGCCAAACAAAGAGATGGAGTAGTAAGGATTTAGTTCAAGTGAAGTGCATTGAGGATGAAGATAAAAAAATATATTTTTTTTAGAAGAGGATATTCAACAAAGGCGGATGAGATATTTTGCTAAGATTTTCAATGAAAATTATGATAATACGATTGACTTTAGTGACCTTAAAACTCTAAATGAAAGTAGAGATTTTTATTTTTATTGGTGTATTAGTAAAATTGAAGTTAGAGAGGCTTTAAAGAAAATGAAATGTGAAAAACAATTGGACCTAATGATATTCCAATAGAGGTGTGAAAATGCATAGGAGATGAAGGAATTTCTTGGCTTACTAAACTTTTAATATTGTTTTGAAGACAAAAGATGCCAGATGAGTGGAGAATGAGTGTGTTGATTCCTATTTTTAAGAATAAAGGTGGTGCACAAGATTGTGCGAATTATAGAGGAATTAAGTTGATGTGTCATACTTTAAAACTATGGGAGAGAGTTATGGAGCATAGGTTGCGGCATGACACTAATGTTTTTCAAAATCATTTTAGATTCATGCCAGGTAGGTCTACTATAGAAGCTATACATTTATTGAAATGTTTGATGGAGAAGTATAGAGAGAATAAGGATGATCTACATATGATATTTATTGATTTAGATAAAGCATATGATAAAGTTTCAAGAGAAGTGCTTTGGAGAGTTCTAGAAAAGAAAGGAGTTAATAATGCTTATATTCAAGTCATTAAGGATATGTATGTAGGAGATGCTACTTGTGTTCAAACACAATGTTGTTTGACCAAGTATTTTCCTATTTCAGTTGGATTACATCAAGGATCAGCCGTAAGCTCATATCTTTTTGCTTTAGTCATGGGTGTTCTCACTAGACATTTACAAGAGGTTGCACCTTGGTTTATGTTTTTTGCTGATGATATTCTTCTTGTTGATAGGACTAGAGAGGGAGTTGAAGGTAAACTCGAATTATGGAGGTCAACCTTAGTGTCTAAAGGTTTTCGTTTGAGTACATCTAAAACCGAATACATGTAGTGTAATTTTAGTAGTAATCGATTTAGTGGGGGGTTTGTGACTTTGAGCGATCAAGTCATTAATAAGTGTACTCGTTTTAGATATCTTGAGTCTATTGTTCAGAGTGATGGTGAAATAGATGGGGGTATTATTAGTATAATTCAAGTTGGATGGTTGAGGTGGAGGAATGTTTCGGGTTTGTTGTGTGATAGAAAAGTACCACTTAAACTTAAGGGAAAATTTTATAAGATGGTGGTGAGACCTACAATGCTTTATGGCACAGAATGTTGGCCATTAAAAGAGAAGCATACTATTAAGTTAAGTTTTGCTGAGATGAGGATTCTCAGGTGGATGAGTGGATTTATTCTTAAAGACAAGATACGAAACAAGCATATCCGTAAAAAGGTTGTAGTAGCTCCAGTGATAGATAAGATTAGAGAGAGTCGCCTTAGATGTTTTTGTCATGTAAAACGGCGGTTTTCTGATGATCCTGTTATGAGAGTAGATGTATTAAATTTGGCCTATGTTAAGAAAGGTAGAGGTAGACCTGAAAAGACTTGGTTAGAAAATATCAGAAATGGCCTTTCTTTATTAAATTTAAATGAGAATTTGACTCTTAATTGGACACAATGGAGAAAAAAGGATTTATGTTGTCGACCCCATGTAACAGGATAAAGGCTTGATGTTGTTGTAGCGAACAATCACACCATTTGCATTTTCTCTGCGCTTTATTCTCTTGAAGGTGATTATACTCTTCTTATGGAACTTTGTCATGGAACGCTAAGTGGTGAATCCATGTGAATTTGTGTCTCTGATATATTATAGTCTGCTTTCCTCACAAATTGTATGCTTGTTGTATTTAAGTATTGTAGCAGACCTTCGCTTAACTTTGGTTCATTGTGCTTAGTACAAAAACATATGCATTGCTTAATGCAACTATTTTGATTGTTACAGGTTTGCATTTGATCACCATGTCATCTGCTACTGCTATCTAGATGTCATAGTTTGTATTATTATTGCAGGGTCAAAAAATGTTTAGGGGCCGTTTGATTTGTTGAAAATGTAATGCAGAGTAAACTGGAATTCAATGTAAAAAAAATGTAAAGTGTTTGAAATTTTTTGGGATTGTTTTGATGAATGTAAAACAATTGCAAGTGATTTTTTTTTTTAATTTGATTTGATGTAAAATGAATATAATATAAAGTTCAACAGTAATGCTGGTTGGTAGGGCGTGTAGTGGCCTACGGTGATGACAGTTGGTGGTGAGAGCGGAGTTAGCTTATGATTTATTTTGAAATTTGGCAAAAAATTGAGTGAGTTTGAATTCATCAAAAATGAATTATGGAGTGAATTTGAATTTCATCAAGATTTTACATTGCGTTCTTTTTCCTCAAACCAAATACTAAAATTTATAAAGTTCTCATTTGGGTTACTTTACACTCACTTTTGATCAAACTAAATAGCCCCTCAATTCATAATTTTTTTGCAAAAAAGATTGCATAAGTAAGTTTAATATCTCTATAGTACCTAGCATGATCCATATCTACCAACAATAGGATCTTTTCAACATGCCGACTAAGTGGGCATTATTTGAGGTTGTTAATATGAACTCTTGGTTTAGAATCAATAAACAATCAAAGTATCATTCACAGGAAGAACTAGACAAATATTCAAGGAGGAAGATGATGTATCATTGAATTCTCTCTTTCAAAACTCCTCTTTAAGCTCTCTGATCTCTACAAGTCAAAGTTGCAGAAGTCCTCTTATTCTCCATCTACTTCCTCTCTCTAATTCCTATGATATCGCTCTATGCTAGTGGGAAATGTTTCTTACAAAAAAAATAATATGGCGCTGACTTCGACACCGAATTTGATAAAGAAAATCATGATTAGAAGTTACGAGGAGTCAACGATGATTGTTGTGCTTACTTTGTGGACCCATGGAGCCGGACTGATATCGTAATTCTTGAAAATAACTTTTTTGTTCATGAAGGTATATGCTCTCATGCTTGCATTTTTTCGAGACCTTTTCTGAGTTCCTCTTGGCCTCAAATTTCCTTCGATCATGGAGGTATTAGACTCTTGAGTTAGTATTTTCTTGAGAGTTTTTTTGAGTTTCTCTTGACTAATGTCTTCTTGAGACCCTTTTGAGTTCCTCTCAACGACATCTAGTCTTCTTGAGGTTTCTAACAACAACATCGCAATCCACTTAGGAGTTCCCTTTTCAGCTTTCAAGTCATCTTGGCCTATCCTCCAGTATCATTAAGTCAAATGATTTCTTGATTATATGCCCTCTCTTTAAGAGAGATTTACTTCAAGTTGTAGGAGATAGAACAATCCAGATCATTTACCATTTTGCTTTGGAGACCATATACCTTTGCTTGATGATTTGATAAAGCACCTCGGTGCCTCGATGGGCCATCATGGTTCTTTTCTCCAAATTCTAACATTTCATTTAGTTGATCCTTTTAGCCAAATAGTAGTTTGTTGAGAGGAGGTCGGACTTATTCCACCTCATCATCCATTATTGAAGGCTTGAATGGTTTCAAAATTTTCAAGTTCACCATGGAGAAGCTCTCCATGTAGGCGGGCGGAGCCAAATGGTATGCATTTTCATCGATCTTTCTTAGAACTTTTTGAACTATCTATGAACAATTAGTTTGATCATTTGATCTTCTCCTTTTAGCCTATTCTGATTAATTTGGAGTAAATTTTTATGATTGTTTCCATGAATCTCTTGGCTATGTCAATTTTGCATCTCTATTCTTGGAGTTTGTTAATTCTACCCAAAGCTTCACAACAAAGGGATTTTGAGGCACACATCCAAGGCATGCCTCGAATGATGCTAAAGTTAGGAATCACATGTTTTGTTCAATGTAAGCATGATATATAACATACCTTCATTGCATGTCTTTTGGTGTTGTGAGTTAAATCCTGGCAGCAAGTGCTTAACAACCTTATTTACAACTTAAGTGTCGCCTTCAGTTTGTTGTCGCAATTAAGGTTATTTCTAGAAGAATTTTTTTGCAGAGTAACTTTTGTTGTTGAATTTTTGATAAAAGGATTGAATTTGTCCTCTAACCTTTTCTGAATGATCAAAATAATTCTCAACTGCTTCGTTTACTCTTTAAATAACTACCAAGTTAATCCTTCCGTGGGATCATTTAGATCCCTATTTAAAAAAAAATCAAAGGACTAAAATGGGACTTTTAAACAGTTGGGGACATTTTTGGTCCTCCGTAAAGAGTTAGGGGATCATTTTGGTCTTTATCTCATGAATTATCCTTTCGGTTCCACTTGTTTTTTCTTGTAGCCTTAGATTCCCCTTCCTTATCATTAGAGAGTTTACTACCTCAATTTTTATTAATTTCTCAATAGCCATGGCAATCACTGTTACTGAACTAAGATCTTTGAGGTGGAAGAGTAGAAGTTCATTTGTGATGCTATATTGCATCCCTACTGTGTACTTTGTCAACATAGAGATGTCTTCCAATGACACTAGTAGGGCTTATCTTTAAACTCAAGTGTGTAATCTTGCATTCTTGTTGTTGTCCCAATTTGTACCACTTACTCCATCTTTTTTCTTGGCTAAGTAGTTTTGGAATTACCCCCAATTTATGTTTTTCCACCCTTGTTGGAGGTAAGTGTCCCACTCATTCATGTGTGTTTGGTGATTTTGAGGTGAGCAAAAATAAAAAATCATGGGAAGATTACCCATAGTAACTGAAATAGGCTTTGAACTAATTCAACCAAACATTGAGCGTTTTCTCTGCACTAATAGAAGCGTCAAAAGTAAGGTTATCAAATTTGGCTTCTACTTTGAAAGATTGGTGCTATCCTTCGAAAGAAAGCTCAAGATCCTTATCTTTTTAGTTGTTTTTTTTCTGTTCGAACATCCACTGGTTTATCGTTGTCGTGATGACTGGATCCTTTATGGTATTGATCTTCCATGTTTCTTGTTGTTGATCAACCAATAGGATTGGGGGTGTTAATTCGTATTGACGGGTTGAGTTCAGGTCAGACCCAATGTTGACCTAACTTGATTCTGCTTGACCCAAATCCGACCTATTTATATGGGGCCAAAATATTTGATCATAACCTAGCTTGACCCAAACATGCCTAATTCAAACTTAACTCATATAACTCGCTTAATATGTCATATCTTTTTTTATTAACATGACCCAATTAACATGAAATTGGCCTTTTTAACCCAATTAACCTAGCCCGAACCCACTTAACAATAACAACAACAGCAACATCAAGCCTTTATCCCACTGCATGGGGTCGGCTACATGAATTCTTTTTTAAACTAGCCCAAACCCACTTAACAATAACAGCAACAGCAACATCAAGCCTTTATCCCACTACATGGGGCCGGCTACATGAATTTTTTTTCTCCATTTTGTTTTATTAAGAGTCGAACTCTAATTTAAATCTAATAAAAAAATATTATTTCTAATATTTTCTAACCAAATCTTTTTAGGTCTACCTCTACCTTTCTTTAACATAAGTCAAATCTAATATATCTACTCTCCTAACTAGGTCATCGGAAGGCTGCATTTGATGTGACCAAATCATCTAAGGAGACTCTGTCTAATCTTATCTGTCACTAGAGCTACTCTAACATTTTCATGTATATGCTCGTTTCAGATTATGTCTCTAAGAGTAAAGCCACTCATCTACTTGAGCATCCTCATCTCTGCAATACTAACATAATTTTATGCTTCTTTTTTAATGGCCAACATTCTGCACCATAAAGCATTATAGCTCTCTCCATCATCTTATAGATTTTTTTCTTAAATTTGAGGGGTACTTTTTTGTTACACAACTGGCCCATGCATTCCTCTACTTCAACCATCCAACCCGAACCCACTTAACATAAACCAAAATAATAATCAGGTTAATTTCGAGTTAATTTTGGATTTTTTGGTCAACATGACTCGAACAATAATCGGTTCTATTATTTAGACCAAAAACTAACCTGATTAGTAATTGGGTCAACTTGAACCCGAATTTTTTAGATGAGCTCCAGTTGGATTGTCAGGTCAAATCATTTATTGGCGCCTATAACTAGGATCTATTTGCCCAACATCTCTATCATTACAACCATTTGGTGTTTTAAGAGGCAAAACTTGGTTGGCCAAGTTGCTAATTTTTTTTTTCCTTGTATGCCAACATATCAGGACTTTTAAGAGGACACAATGGAGAAAAAAGATTCATGTAGCCGACCCCACATAGTGGGACAAAAGCTTGATGTTGTTGTTGTATGCCAACATATCATATTCCCTTTCTCTTCTTTGAAAGATCTATTCCAAGAATGGTTCCTCGGTCTTCTTATTGCCACTTTTCTTCAATGCTAAGCACCATGATTCTTTCAAATCTTAAAACTTTGATACTTGATATTTAAGTTGTAACCACCAACAAGGGATTTGAATAGGTTCCATCCAACAGAGAGTCAAGCACAGAGTGAGATTTTTAATCATATTCTTATTTTTTAGCAAGAAACAATCAAAGTTTCATTCATAGGAAGATCTAGGTAAATATACAAGGAGGAAGATGATGCTTCCTTGCATTCTCCTTTTTATAGTTCCCATATTCCTCATAGCCTCTTGATGAGGACATCTCTACATTGAAAGTTTATCGAAGACGTGGTCGTCGATCTACGGCCACGATCGAGTCCTTATATTTTTGAGTCTAGTTGTGTCTTTGTTTCTTTCATTAGTTCTATGTTTTATTTCTCTATTTTACCCCTTATACAAGGGTGGATTGTTTGTAAGCCCGGAGGGCATCGTCGTCTTTATGTTGTGTCTTTGTGTGAGGCTATTTAAAGCTCTTCTATGTATCTTTTAAGGTTAATGAATGATTATTACAGAAAATTCCTGCACTCTTTGTGTGAGAGTTTGAGAGATTGAGAGTCTTGAAGATTTCCCTAGGAAGGGACGACGGATCACCCACCAACCTTGGAGACGGCCGGGTTCGTGGTTCTCTCCAACACCCTATCCCTCTCCCCCTTGCTCCCTTTGTCGTCGGGTAGGCTTTCTCCCAAGCCCTACCCATCGGGCACCTAACCCTCCCCCTTCTCCCCCCTTTCCTCTCAAGCCGACGGAACCCTCCCAACCCCAAGCCAGCCGCCAGCCGCCCCCCCTCCCTTTGGTTTCCTAAATTAGCATGGTCCCTATTTTGGAAGGATTTGAATTCAAAATCAATTTGAATTTAAATCTAGAAACCTTCCTAATTTATTAAACTTATTTTTGGAAACTTTCCTAATTTAATCCAATTTGAATTTAAATTCAAATAGGATTAAATCAATTCCTTTCCTAAACTAATATCCCAAATTAGGCAACCCAAATTAATTCCTCAATTCCCTCCATCTCTCCCTAATGCCGCCGGCCCCCATGCCTTGCCGCCGCCCCCTCTCTCCCCTCCCCTCTTTCCAATCTTTCTCCAATCAATAAATCCTATTTCCTTTTCTAACTCCCACCTAATTTCAAACTCTGAAAATAATTTCAAGTTTGGAAGTTTTAAACTCTCCTAACCCTAACCCTAGCTCTACAAACAATTTTCCCTCCCTAGCCCTACCTTGGCCGCCCACTTCCCCTAGCCCTTTCTACTTGATTTTCAAAGGGAAATCTCTAATCCCTTGGAAGGAACCTTCAAGGACAGCAAAGCTACATCAACGTCACCTCCTCTCCTTCCTAAGAAGCATGAATGGAAGTCCGCCCATGGGATTCGGGTTTGGTGCTTGATGATTAAGACAATATCGACGTACTCCGCTCCCCCTTCTTCGATGTGGGATTTGGCTACGAAACTACCGTCGAAGAGTACTTAGAGCGGATCCACGTTTCCTTGGTTGATACTCTCGACGATCAAAGGTTCAAAGGACAGTGGACTACCGTCGGTCGATTCACACCCGCCATCCCTCCGGCTACTTCACCGTTTTCCTTCAAGAGCTACTTCAATCGTCTTCTACAAATCATCACCGGTACCATTGACAATTCAAAAGAGTTCCTTCGGCGACGGTTCCTCTCTAAGTAAGGGTTGACTTTCCTTCCCTTTTCAATTCCCTCTTCGTTTTCCTAACCTTGTAGGTATTGGCAGAAACACAAGGGATCGCTCCACTTAAATCTTGTCAAAGCGTAGTAAACGTAGGATATGAGTTGTTGATTTTCTATGTTTCTAATCTCATTGTTAGAGTAGGGATTTTGAACGAGCTCCTATCATTACGCACGTTGTTGAATTTCTAGTTTATTTTGCTAGTCCAAGTGCTTAGCTAGTGATTTGGCATAAACGTCGGCATCCGTCTCTAGTTTTATTTTATCGTTCTAATAGCTAATGATTGTATCCTTAATGCTCTAAACAAGAAGTCGTGCAATAATCTATTTTCATTCAGTTTAAGCACGTAGTTCTACATCACCTCTCTTCGAGATCCCTTTATCCCAGAACTCTTCGATCCACATTAGTTTGAGTTGTGGAAGTCGTTCTTTGATCTCATTTGATAATTCCCACAACATAGCTTTACAATGAGTGAGAATTTTTGTTACATTAAAGACAGCATGGTACCAACTTCGGCCCTTAGTTAACATAATAAATTAGGATTACTAGTTACAAGGAGGTAGTATTAATTTCAATGCTGACTTTGTACCTGTGGATTCAGGTTAGCATCATAATTGCTTGACAGTAATCTTCTTGGTTACGAAGGTACTTGGCTCTCAAGCAAACATCTTCCTAAGATCTTTTTTGAGTTCCTTTCAGCCTTGGTTTCTTTAGGCAAAAGCCCAGGCTTCCTGGGGTTTCCCTCAGCAACATCGAGATTTCTCATGAGTCCTCCTTTTAGCTTCAGGTCCTCACAGCTAAATGCTCCATGCACTATCTCTTCAAGTCAAGTGAATTGCTAATCATAGCTGCAATGAATAAAAATGAGCACTAGAAAAACGTACCATAAATAGTTGGGGCAAGGCTAATTATGATGATGTTGATGATCGCTGATAACAATTGTGCCTCTGTTGGTGATTTTTTTTTTCTTTTTCCTCTATTTTGTGTGCATTTGTCATAGTTTCCCTTTGTTGAAGCGATGCATTTTCCTTTATTGAATCAAATACCTGCGGTTGTTTTGAATTCCAGCTGATTGATGCATATTTCTCAATTTGAGTCATGTTATATCTTTCTGCTTATATTCAGGTACCGGGAGCGGAATCACTTGTTGTGAGGGTTGTGTCATCAGTTGACAAGAAGTTGGATGTGAAGCAGCGGTTTTTGGAAATTTTTCAGGAGGAAAACTACCCATCAGAGTTTCCTTATAAATCAAAGGTACATAAAATGTTATCTTTGTCAACATCTTTATTTCTAAGAGTAGCTTTTAGCCTTGGACAGAGGTATAGAATTCATTGTTTAACATGCTGAAAAGAATGAGGTAAAAAAATTTCTCCTGATGAACTCACAAACTCTTTCTGCAGGTTGTATTACTGTTTCAGAAGATAGAAGGTGTAGAAGTATGCCTTTTTGGCATGTATGTCCAGGAATTTGGTTCAGAATGTCAATTCCCTAACCAAAGGCGTGTATACCTTTCTTATTTGGACTCAGTAAAATACTTCAGACCTGAAATTAGAACGGTAACTGGTGAAGCTCTGAGGACTTTTGTGTATCATGAAATTCTGGTATAATTTTCAACTTCTTTTCTTTGGCATGCTTGTTTTTGCCTTTAAGTTAGCCCTTAACATTCTCAGATAAAATATATTTTATTGTTTTGTTAACATCTCTTTTCCATTTTTCATGATGTTTATTATTTTTGATGAATGTGCTTTTATTTTGTTTTATTCTGAAATTGTCTTGCTTCATCTTGCAGATAGGCTATCTTGATTACTGTAAAAAACGTGGCTTCACTAGTTGCTATATATGGGCGTGCCCTCCTCTAAAAGGTGAAGATTATATCCTATATTGCCATCCTGAGATTCAGAAGACGCCAAAATCTGACAAATTAAGGGAATGGTGAGTGAAGGTTTTTGTTTTATTTTTTTTTTGTTTGGGGGTGGGGGTGGGGGTGGGGGGGGGGGGGGGGGGGTGCGGGGGGTGTACAACTTTATTCTCTAATCATTGGGCGACGAATTCTTTCACATATTTTATATTTTTCAATGTTCCTAGTGATTTAGTCATCTGATTGGCCTGACTAACATGATTGATGCCTTCGCAGGTATTTATCTATGCTTCGGAAAGCTGCTAAAGAAAACATTGCTGTTGGTCTCACTAATTTATTTGATCATTTCTTTATATCTGTTGGTGAATGCAAGGCCAAGGTAACTGCAGCACGCTTGCCATATTTTGATGGTGACTATTGGCCAGGTGCTGCAGAAGACATGATCATTCAGCTTCAGCAAGAAGAAGATGGTAAAAAGCAACTGAAGAAAGGAAAAACAAAAATGACTATCACAAAAAGGGCCTTAAAAGCTGCTGGTCATACTGATCTTGGTTGTAATGCATCAAAAGATGCTCTGTTAATGCAGAAGGTAATTATTTGACGGACAACTAGTTTCTTCTGCTTTATAATGTCCTCTGCATGGTTAAGCTAGTGACATCTTATGGAGCATTCCATCGGTCTCTCTAAATGTTTGACCCTAGCTTGATTTTTCTCATTTTATTACAAATCTTTTTTTAATTAGAGGATTTCAGATTTTAGTTACTTGAAGATTTTTTTTTTCCAGCTTTGTTTTTCTCTAATGTTGCATGTCAATGTTCAGCTAGGCGAAACCATCTCTCCTATGAAAGAAGATTTTATTATGGTCCATCTGCAGCATGCTTGTGCGCATTGCTGCATTCTGATGACATCTGGAAATCGTTGGATTTGCAATCAGTGCAAGAATTTCCAGATTTGTGATAAGTAAGCTTTCTTTTTTTCAGGTTCTTTCTTTGTCAGATTTATCATGATTTCCTTGCCTACATTTGGTTTAGCCAGGCATACTAAATTTTCACTGAACTAAGGAAGACTTGGAAACAACATAGAATCGAATACAATAGTAGTCCTCATGGGCATATCATGATCATTAATATTTCCATCATTGGTCTTCTTGAATCGTTTGGGTCTCGCTACTTCAAATCTTTTCCTTGCAAGATTTACACCTGATATTTTTTCTGGGTTGGCTAATCCCTTTCAAACTATAATAAGCAATATTAGCCTAGGATTGTTTTTTTTTTGTTCCCTTTATATTTCTTTCAAATTTATTCTCACTCTTCTATACTGCTGCTACGTTCCTATTTACGGTTTAGGTTATCTCTATTTATTTTATTTTATCTCAATCCAGTCATTGTCACTCCTACATTTTTCTTATAGTCATATGCATATTACGAGTCCTTCTTGTATCTTTAGCTATTAAGATTTTTTAAATCAACAATAATGAATATTAAGGTAAGAGGGTAATTTTGTACAATTTAAACTCCATGGGAATGTAGAATGGAAAAAGGCGCATTTTCAGTAGATGTGGCATTACTTCGTTGAAATTGTGAAAAATGATGAAAACCAATTTGAGGCTAGTTTTTGTGTTGTGAATTGAAAATGATTAGAATGCTCTTACATTTGAATTTCGTTGAAGTTAGACTATAAACTAAATATCTCTCTCTCTGCCTCTCCTTATATATATAATCTTGTGGCATTCGCTGTTTTTTATTGTACATTGAAGATTTTTTTTAATGCTAATCGTAGTCACAAATCGTTAATCAGCTTGATTTTACATTTAAGACTTGTTATTACAATTATTCTAATATGTCGTTTTAATATTATTAAGATGAGGAAAATAACATGTTTCTGTTTATATTTCTTTTCTGTGTATGCAAATGAACAACTTGATGAACATGTTCTCTGAAGCTTTAAACCATTTTACATTTTGTATTGCAATATTCTTCCAGATGCTATGAGGCAGAACAAAAACTTGATGATAGGGATAGGCATCCTGTCAATAGCAGGGAGAGGCATGATCTCTACCCAGTAAGTTAACCTCTTGAAACTCGTCCATTCTTAATGGCATCAACTATTTGACGTTATTCACATATATCGAATGGTTGGAGCAGATTGAGATCACTGATGTGGTTGCTGATACGAAAGACAAAGATGAGATTGTAGAGAGTGAGTTTTTTGATACTAGACAAGCTTTCTTGAGCCTTTGCCAAGGAAATCATTACCAATACGACACACTGCGAAGGGCTAAGCATTCTTCTATGATGGTGTTGTATCACCTTCATAATCCAACTGCACCGGCATTTGTCACCACTTGCAATGTGTGCTATCATGACATTGAAACTGGCCAGGGCTGGCGTTGTGAGGTTTGCCCTGATTTTGATGTATGCAATTCTTGTTACCAAAGAGATCGTTGTGTTGATCATCCTCATAAGTTAACAAATCACCCTTCCAATGCTGATCGCGATGCACAAAGTCAAGAAGCAAGACAAAAACGTGTACTGCAGGTTTGGTCATCTTCACTCCTAAAGGCGTAATATTTTATGTTTCCTTCCGTTTGCCTTGCTGAAAATTTCCTTTTTATTGTTTTTTTTTTTAATTTGGCATCTAACTAGTATTTGCTATAATCATCATCCTTAACCTTATCTCAACTTTTTGGATTTTTCTTTATTAATCTTCCCTCGTTCATTTCTATTGAGTACTGCATATGATATTAGCTTCATTTTCTGCGAAGCTTTTTGGCAAGTTTTAGCCATGGTAAAATCTAGCAAATATCGTTGTGAAAAGATTCTTGTTGTCATAAATTTTTTTGAAAAATAACACGAAAGTTGTAGCCAAATAAAATGTGATTGTGGTCTATAAAAGAAACCTATGAAAAATGTCTCAAGCGCACCCTTAATGATTTATTTGTATTACAAAAATACATGCCAACCACTTTAAACACTTGCATGCTAATTTCATAAATAAAAATAAAACGTTTTGTTGGTACAAAACATAAATATCCCCAAAATTTATTAGGAGGATTGTTGGAATCTTTAAGGACTTCAGCTTTGGAATGCATGACACAAGGACTTTTCCGTTAGTCTGCCGAAATTATATTCCTAGTTGGTAAATTTCTTAAATTTGTTAATTATTGTTATACATTTGTCAAGTGTTTTTTTTTCTTCATTGAATTGCTCATCCTGTCAACTGCGGGTAACATTATTCTTATGTAACTTTTTACTGCTGCAGCTCCGGAAAATGCTTGATCTTCTGGTTCATGCTTCTCAATGCCGTTTTCCACATTGCCAATACCCCAACTGCCGTCGAGTCAAAGGACTTTTTCGTCATGGCATACACTGTAAAATTCGTGCTTCTGGTGGCTGCGTCCTATGCAAGAAGATGTGGTATGTGTTACAACTACATGCCAGGGCTTGCAAGGAATCAGAATGCCATGTGCCTCGCTGCAAGTGAGCTAACTACTAGATTTAAAATTATAGGCCAACTTCTTAATCCTAAATTTAACAAGATTTGATTAATTTCATCTTTTCTAGGGATTTGAAAGAGCATCTTAAGAGGTTGCAGCAGCAGTCTGAATCCAGACGACGAGCTGCTGTAATGGAGATGATGAGACAGCGAGCTGCAGAGTTGCAGGGAACAGACAACTAATTGTACAGTTTGATATTTATAGGCTAAATACAGAAGAAAAAAAAAAGTTGGCTGGGCTGCTCCTAAATCACCCAAAAGAAGCTGAGACAGCTGAGAGACTTAACCGTCTTCTGCTTTCTTCCAGGACAAACAGTTGATGGCATGGGAGAGAAAAGCTACAGCTTCTTATCAGGTATTTTTGTCGATTCTAACTATTTCTATACCAACCTTGCAAAGCAAATCAATAGGGGAAGAAGGTTAGGGTTTAATCGTTAGAATCATGGTGGGATGAGATGGAAATTCTTTGATTTATCATGCAGTGCATTGCATTGCCACCCGTTCATAGGGTAGCATTTGTACTATAAAATGTTGCAATTTTTCTGTTGAAGTAGTAACCCCTGTTATTTTCTTGCTCTTGTTGTTTGTTGTTTATCTTTGCCATTTATGTTCGACATAGGGAATGGAGGAAGGGGAAGGACAGCCTGTAATTACATATTCATGCTGTCCCTTTTTTTGTAAAATGATCTCCTATTAAATGATTAAATAAATGGCCCGTTTCGTTAAGTACTATGTTGCTTTACTCTTTGAATTCATTAGAGATTGTTATTTTGTGTGTATTTGCATCCTTGCACTTATCTGTTGAATCCATTTATGTGGAATGCTCTCTCTTCAGATCTCATATTCAAATGAATTGGGATGATGAAGTTATTCAGATTTCTAAATATAAAATTAGAATGTCTTTAGGAATCTATTGTATCACTGGGCGTACCATCACTATGTCTTTAGGAATCTATTGTATCACTGGGCGTACCATCACTATAGGAGGGAATCTAAACATCAATGAGGGCTATGTGGTTGAGTCATCATTCATTGTTAAGGCACCTCTCCATCTCCATATAAGAAAGGAGGAAGTAAACGGTAAAGTTGCATAGAAGAGTTTCATTTAAGTGGCATACAAGAAATCCTATGATTGATGTGGAATGATGCATATATGCTTCAATAAGTTTTTTTTTTCAGAGATTGCCTATGGCATATATGATTTATATATAGAGAAAGAAAGAATGATTGTAGAGGATAAGATGATACAGTGATTGAATAGATGCGGACTCTGATATTAATATGAATATGGTTTTATACATTGATTATTTACTTAGATATTTCTTCTATGATTGCAAGTAATAACAAGTGAGGAAGATGTCTTTGTTGAGACTTCTAGGAATTTTCATAGTTCTTCATTCACTATTTTTGTTTTGAAAAATTTTGTGGTAGAGCTCGTATCATTGAAGAAAAATCAAAGTTACAATGCTAATAATGAACAGAAGACAAAAATACAACTCAAAAAGGCAAAAAAATACATGTATATTTTGAGCTGTGACAAAACAAAAAGAGCTGAACTCTAATAGGAGCCAAAAAGACCAAATCTATAAAGAGAACCCTGTATGTAGGAGGAAATGTAGTGGACTCAGAAAGTGCAAAAAGCCAACTTCCAAAAAAACAGAGCCTCAGCGAGGTTAGTAAGCTCGGTAAGCAACCCCTGGTTGCCACAGGAATCTTCCATGAGAAGAATTGGTTGCCGCAGGAGCCCTCCATGGTAGGAACGCTGGCAGAAGTTGGTGGCCACTCATCAATTTCCAAAAGAAAACCAGTAGGAACCAAATAGTGGGACAGATACGCAGAAAGAACGCATGCGCCAAAAAGTTGTCATATGAGTAGTATATTATTTCTAATATGGTAGAGAGTCAAAAAATTAAAAGCAATTTGGAAAAACAGATTTGTGCCTTTCAAAAATTTTCCAAAACGATGCCTTTAGAGAGATGGCCTTTTTAGTTTTACTGCAGAGAAATGACTGTCATTTCTTTCCCTCCACAAAAAATACAAAGAGCAACAGATAACCATGTAGCATAAGTTCTTGCCTTGCTAGCTTAATAAAGGCATTTCAGCATAGTGATTGAACAATTGTTGCAAATTGGGCCTTAGCAAGAAACTTCCCATCCGAGATAGCAGCTCCGATATAATAGAAAAAGAGAAATCACTCAAAGAATAGATGTAAGTGGTTTTCAGCACATGTGAAGCAAAGACAACAAGTAGGAGGGATAAAAAAACACTTTTCTTAATAAACATGTCAGCTGTTTTTAGACACTCAAGAGTAGCCAGCCAAGCATAAGAGGAGTACCGAATGGCACATTTCTTATGCCAAATCTGCGCATTACCATAAAAATGGGCAATGAATGTTTTGAAAGAGGGGTTCTCAGAGCAATTCCAAGAGATAGTAGAGGTGATTTTCCAAAATAGGAACTAAGGATATGGCATGTTTTACAGGTTCAGGAAAATACTCCGGGATATTCCAGTTGCCATTCAAAATAAATGCATTCGCTTGCATATGAGTATTAGGAGGAATGTTCATGAGTTTAGAGGTAGATTTGTGGTTACACCACGGATCCCGAAGTATAGAGAGCTTATTACCAAAAGAAGTAATGGGAGAGAGATCCAATCTCTTATCTTGCAAGCAACATTACATAAAAATTTTCTAAATTTGGATGATTTAATCGAAGTGAACTTCCAAGGGTTTTTGTATTTGAGCCTGAACCAAGCAGCAAGCAGTGAATCACTATTAAAAAGCCACCAAATAAAAGCACAACCATAGCCATGATATAGGGATTGGATAGCAGAAAGCCCTAATCCCCCTAAATTCGTAGGTCGACAAGTTTTTTTTAAAAAAATTAGATGAAGCTTTTTGTCATTAATGTTGCCATGAAATAGAAATCTAGAGCATAGCTCGTCTATGGATTTGCAACAAGACTTAGGAATATTTGAGCCTCTAATCCAATAAGCCGATATTTGAAATAGTGAACCTCAGAAATTGAATCCTTTTTGCAAAAGACAAAAAAATTACTTTCCAACCATCTAGTAGAGTAGAAATCCTACTCAAAAGAGGTTGGAAGTGAGCAGTCTAAAGCTTTTTAGTAGAAATAGGTAGCCCCAGATTTTTCAGGAATGAATCAGCCTGAGGGATGTCAAGAATGGAACAAATATCAGCAACAACAGGGGTATTAGCAGAGACGAGGATGGAGCTTTTAGAATGGTTGATGTGTAGCCCAAAAGCCGCAGCAAAGGAGTTCAAAATACAGTTAAGAGAATAAGCATTTTGTGATAAACTTTCTCAAAAATAAGCAAATCATCAGCATAAAGTAAATGATTATAATTAATGTCATTTGCCATGATGCTTGCAAAGTAAGAACTGGAGCAAGGGGCATCAAAGGAGCAAGAAAGAACATCCATGACAATACTGAAACGTAGAGGGCATAATGGACATCCTTGTCTCAACCTAGTGGAAGAGTTAAAGAATCCTTCAAACACCCCATTAATGCAAATAGAGAAATGCACATCAGTAACACACCCTTTGATCGAATTAATAAATTTTGGCGGAACACCTTTTTGCTTCATCCTGGATAACAAAAATTCACAAGACAGTATCAAAAGCTTTGTTTATATCAAACTTTGCACAGAAAAATTTTCGCTTTGTAGCATCTCTAAATTCCCCCAAAAGTTCAGAAGCCAAAAGAATGTTATCAGTGGAAATCCTATTGTGAATGAACCCAACTTGACTTTGATGAATAATGAAGGGCATTATGAGCTTCATTCTATTGGACAGAATCTTAACAATAATTTTGTAGAAGATATTGCAGAGAGAGATTGGCCAATATTCATAGATATTGGTAGCATGAGAGCATTTAGGATCAAGGTTATAGTCGTGGCTTTAGCACCCTTGGGGAGGTGCTCGATTCGGAAGAAACTTTTAATAGCATTATACACTTGAAAGCTAATAATATCCCAGGAGCATTTATAGAACTCGAAAGTAAATCTGTCAGGCCCAGGGGCAGTCGAAGAGGGGGCAGAGAAAACCATATCTTTGATTTCAGCATTAGTCATTGGAGAGGTCAAGGAGGCAGTGAGATGGGGGTGTAGTGTACCCAACAAGGATGTTATGGGAGTTAGTTTGGATGGGTTTGGGGAAGTTAAAAAGATTCTTAAAATGTTGGATAGAGGCAAAAGCAATCCCTTGAGGAGAAGAGAAGTGCCCAAAAGAGGTGGTTGGGCACTTCTCTTTGATCGTATTATAATTATGTCTGTAACGAATTTTAGCATACAAAAATTCAAGACCATCATCCTCATTCGATAACCATTTCGATTTTGCTCTTTGAATCATCCAGGATGCCTAGGAAGAATGGCATGAAGATAGTTGAGAGGTCACCTCTTTTAAGGAGGAATTAAGAGAATAGTCAAGCAAGTTGCTTTGAAGTTTCAATAAGTAAGCTTGTTGTTAGGCCTTAAGCTCTTTAATAGAAGCAGAGAGGAATGTCGAAGAAGCCCAATTCTTGTTCGTTAACAGGTTTTTGAGGTTCTGCAATTTTGCATAAAAGAGGCAATAGGGATGCCACTCACATTAATAGAGAAAGCACAAATAATAGCATCCCAAAATTCATCCATATTAGACCAATAATTCTTATGTAAGAATCTACAATTTTTAGGAGTATTATTGCTGGAGAAAAGCACAATGGAGAGTGATCGGAGCAACCATGAGGTTCAACTTTATAAAAGGAGAAAGGAAAGCAATGCAACCAGGCATCATTAACCAACACTCTATCTAGATTAATATGAATGAGATTATTCACTCTTTGATTATACCAAGCATGAAGAGCCCAACAGAAGCTAGCTTATGAGCTCCAATGTTAAACATTAGATTGTTAAGCTCCCCAAGCCTGCTATAATGAATAGAGTTGCCACTATATTTTTATTATCAAATCTGCAACAATTAAAATCTCCCATAATAGCCCAAGGAGAGGAGATGGAAGAAGCCATCGACATAATCTGTTGCCAAAGGGTTCGCCTCTCATCAGGATAATTAGCACCATAAATTATAGAGAGCTCGATAAAGGGAGATGAGCCTGATGAGAGTGCGTCATCTAAGAGTTGAGAAGAGAAAAAGGAGGGGGAGAAGGAGATGTTGGAGGGGTTCCATTTTAGCCAAATTCTTCCACGGGAGGAAGAATCAAAATATTGCAGTTATGTTCATTCTCAAAAACCTTGTGAGAATGTGAGAACCAAGGATCAAGAGCCACATAATTGTGGATTTTAGCCTCTAGGATGCACAGCATGTCCAAATGAAAGGAACAAACAAGTTCTTTATAGTTTAACACTTTCTCTGGATTATTAAATCCCTTGACATTCTAGCAAGCAATAGGAGAAAAAGTCATTAAGATTTGGAGGTGGAGGGGTTTTCCTTTTTTGGCATTTTCGGATCGGGTTTGCTTGGGAGGAAGGGATTGGTTCTATTTGGGTTGTGGGTCTTTGGGAGTATTCAGTGACTTGCCAAAATCGAATCTGGAAGGAAGTCATCTGTTTGGAGCACAACAAACTTGTTGGAGGGGACTTGAGCAACGTGGGATTGGGGGACCAATAGAGAGAGATCTTAGGAGAATAATTCTTCTATTGGTGAATTAAGATTGGGAAGTGTTTTTTCCCCAGATTAGTTGCAAAGTAAATAAGAGGAGGAGGATCTATAGGAAGAGACGTGGCAGCCGCATCTGGGGGAGGACCAATAGTAGGTGGAATAATGGGGGAGGAATGGAAGTTTTGGTTTTGATTGAGTTGTTGTGTAATTTAAAGCTAACACTTCTCTAGGATGGGAAGGAGTCTAGTCTTTGGGAGGGGGTTTGTTATGGAAAAGATTAGAAGGATGCACAAGCGACCCACAACATTCACACGGGGTCGATTTCAGTCATATTGCACTCTCAAAATAGTGTCCTCCCCAACAATCGAAATGACGATTTCATCAAGTAATGGAGATGCATTACTAACTGAATACAAATCCTAGCAAATGTTAAGCAGGTTTTGTTCGCAGTTAACGAATCTACATCTAGTGGACAACTGATGGAACTTGCAATTTTAGAAATGTCATTTGGGCTCCAGCATGAGAGGGGAAGGTCATGGATTTTGATCCATCGGAGGATGGAGGTAACTTCATCCCTTTTATGCTTAAACCTAGGTGACCACTTCTTAAAGATGAAAGGCTTCCCTAGAAAAAATCACGGACCTTCGGACCAAGCCATATCGTAATCCTCCATAGAGGAAAACTTAAGGAGAAAAGATCCATCACTCAAATAAAGAAGATTCAACGAACTTTTAAGCAATGAAACATTGTTGATGGCAGATAGAAGGGCTTCATGATATGGTCTTTGTCCAATGGAGTAGCCAACTCGAATAATCCCCACTCTTTTGAGCCTTCAGAGATTTTTTTCGTCCGAAAAAGTGATGGAATTATTCTACAGGGGCACGTATGACAGAGGTGAATTATGTTGAGAGCAACTAGAGCAGAGGAAAATGAATGGTTCAAGATGGAGTGGCCGAAAAGGTGGGGGAAATCAGCAGGACATCCTTCATTCACTACAAGAAACATGAGCATCATCAATAAGATATTTCAACCGTGTTAATTATGTTGGAAGCTTCATTTAATGTGAATTATGTTGAAAGGTCCATCAAATTTCCAACCATCCTTTATGTCAGAAAATTTAAATATTTTAATAAATTTTCAACATATTGTTTAATTTACCTATCATATTTTTTATAATTGTTTCCCAAATATAAATTTGCTGCAAATAATACTTTTCAACAGAAAACTGAGCTTCACTACCAGATTTATTATTCCTATGATGATATCCTCAGTAAAACAAAATATATTCCTCTGATGATACCCTTATTAAAATTGACAGTGATTGATGCTCTATAATAATAATAATAATAATAATAATAGCTGTTAAGTTGCTGTCTTATCTCCAAGTTTGACTTGGTTTCAATTATTTATCAAAGGAGGAGCCTATCACATCTATTTTATATTAAATCTAAAATGGTCATAAATACCAAATTGCAAAATATTATTGTTTAAAGTATAAATCCTCAAGCAATTTGTAGAAGGTTACAATTTGTTGCTTAGTTGAAGGTTTCAATTTGTTGCCGTCACTATAGATTTAATTATGATGATGATAAGATTTTAAATGATGAATTTTGTAAATCTAATCCATCATACAAACATAATGATGGCTCCCCATCTTTTTTAATAATTAAAAAATAATATAATATAAAATTATTACTTAAATAAATGCATGGCAATTGAGATATGCAATGGACTTGATCCGCTTTTTGTTATAAATTTAGCAATTTGTAGGATATCTAAAGACTCATCGGTCATTATTTTATCATGTTTATGGTGACAATCGATCGATAAACTCTCCATTTGCATGACGATGTAACCTCATGGCTAGGGGCAGAGGCAGAATCATATACAAATAAGGGTGGGCAATTGCCCACCTTAAAAATTATTGTTTTCTAAGAAGGGTGTGTGGGGGGTGGGATTTTTGAGATTTTGCCCCCCTACAAATTTTGTTTTGCCCTAAAATATGTCCAAATTACTCTTCCAAGTCCCCAATCCCACCCCTTTCGTATCTCTCTCGACTTGCATTCGCATGCGCAACAACACAAATACTCGACGCCGGTTTTGCAGAGCCGCCCCTCTCAAAGCTCTTTTCTTTTCTCTCTTGTTAACATCTGATGCCTACTTCGACCTCGCAACTCAGACGCAGTTGAGCCCGGCTCTCTTTAAGTACTTTTGAGGTACTCTTCTAACTTTGAAGTGAAATTATTTGTTAAAATAACCTATTGATATAAGTATCCTAAAGAACTGTTGTATTGAGGTTTTTGGTCATAATATATATAAGTATATATTTATCTTTCCATAAAAGGCATTGCATTGGACAAAAGCTATTTATTAATGGTAAAGAGGCAGCGAATAGTGGCAAATGATCTAACTTTATGTACATGCAGCAGTGATATTATTGGTAAACAAATTGAAATACTACAATGTAACATATACCAAACCAACTTAAACTGTTTCACTTCACGCGCACGCAATTGTGTCCCCCCCTTCTTACATTGTTCATTATATTGACTATTCCTTTTAGCTCCATTTAAACTTCTGCTCTGCTGGTGCACCTGCACCAACTGTTTGCTGCTAATATAAAAAAATAATAAAATAAATTAGTTTTGTAATATTATTTATTTCTTAGAAATAATTGAAATGTGACAAATTCATATATGACAACTTAGGGGTGTCAGTAAATGACTCGATCCGAAAATTTGGACCTGCTTATGAAATATTTCGGGTTGACTCGAGAGTCCTATTTTGATTTATTTTAATCAAAATGGGTTATCAGGTCATCTTCGGGTCCATGCTTTTAATAAACAGGTTAAGTTTGGGTTGATTGGATTCAAATCAAGTTAATTTCGGATCAAACTCGAATTCGACCCATTAATCCATTTTAACATACCTTGAAAACTTATGCCTTGTTCAATGTAATCAATAGCCATTGTTGGATACCAAGAAAAATATCCACTGGCCATCATGGTTTGGTCAAAGAACACCAAATAAGCATTTTGTCTTTAAAAAAAAAAATTTTTTTTGGGCCGCCAAATAGGAATATTAGCTATTCAGAGTGAAATGTGGATTAATTGCACTAATGAAATGTGGTCCATGTGAACATCACCAGCACATTGCTTTCCCGCATGCTTCTTCAGTGCATTTTAATTAAATTTTTCTTTTGGGCTAAGTGGTGGAACAAACTCTGGATTCTTTTAAACGGTTCATGTCCTAATCAACATTTTAATTTGGATTATCTTTAAAATATATATATTTCAACGGTTTGATTGATTTTGGAGTTTACTAGCAATCACCTTTTTATTATAAATTATTATAAAAAGTATATTTTTTGTAATAATAAATACAAAATTTTAATGAGACTTATAATGGTAGAATTCATCTAATTGAATTTTAATGCCTATAGATAATCCAATTTCATTCAAAATATATAAATTTCAGTTTATTTATTTTATCCAAACTGAAAGTTCGTTAGGGATGTTAAGCCCTTATGAACTAGCCCGATGCTAACTAAGAGGGGGGAGGGGGGAGGGGGGAGGGGGGAGGGGGCGGGGGTGAATTGGTAATTTTAAAAATTCATGAGCAAAAATGATTTAGAAAAATTTTTTTGAATGTTTTAAAAATAATTTACAATTTCGTGATGATGTGCAGATGTTCACGATAACGAAATAATAATCACAATCACACAATCATCAACAAAAAAATAAGTGCGAAAAATAATCAGAAAGAACACACCAGATTTTATAGTGGTTCGGTCAACTTGACCTACGTCCACTCCCTGGAGCCTCCCCTCCGGGTATTGCACTAACACTAAGTGACTCTCCTTCTGCTCCCGCAGCAAGGCGGAGAAGCATATACAAAAACTCCTTTTTACCAACCCGGTCAGGTAGAGAACCTGTACTCCTTTCGCTTCCTCCCGAAGCAGGCAGAGAATCAAGACTCCTTTCACTTCCTCCTGAAACAGGCAGAGAACCTGGACTCCTTTCGCTTCCTCCTGAAGCAGGCAGAGAACCTGGACCTTCTTACAGACGATCCTACCCCAGAGACACCAACAAGACAAGAGACGACGACCGGATGATCTATGGGACGAACAAATTCGTCTCTGTCCATCGTCCCGCATTGCACCCTTCGTACAGTACGAATAATTCAATTCAGGTCATCGTACAGTATGATACAAATATCGTCCGGGACGAATAGAAAAAAAAACCTTAGTTTCGTCTGATACGATTGACATCGTCTCTATTGTTCGTACAGTACGATCCAATATCGTACAGTACAAATGCAATTAATTAAGAAACCAAGATTTGATTGATCGATCACGGGGGATAATTTTGGCAGGATTTAAAATGTTCGTACAGTATGATTGTAACCGTACAGTACGATTGTAATCGTACAGTACGTTTAGTTCAAAAAAATCAAAATTCAAATCTTACCAAAACAGCCCTGACGACTAGGGTTTTGATGTTGAAATAAATCGTACAGTACGATATGGATCGTATAGTACGATTAGTTCTCAAAACTAATAATTCAGAATTAGCCTTAAGCCTGAGTATTAATGACCTATCGTACAGTACGATTGAAAAATTGTACAGTACGATTTTGTTTAAAAGAAACACTAAATCACTCAAAAACTCCCCCTGAGTGTATGTGTGCAAGGTTACTTAGCTTGGGGATCTGTTAAATTACACTTGTCAAGAAAAATGAAAAAGTATATTGAACCTGAAACACAAACAGACTCGATCTTGAGTTGACTTGAATTGCATCTGATCTTCTGTACCTGAAAGGTTAGGCAATTAAACAGAAAACAGAAATGTTTATTATCATCAAAATTATAATCCTTGAAATCAGATTTGCAACACAATCCTCTAAAAATTAATCAGAATTATGAATTTCAACTGAAACTAACATTTTATTTGAGATGATTATAATTGTGTAAAATTTGTGTGAAAAAATAGCACTTTTATTTTTTTTTTTTAATTGTAAACTTTTTCCTTTCTGTAAAAATCATAGTCACAAAAAATAATTTTAAAAAAATTTTAATTAAATAGAAATATAATACCAATTTATAAATTAAAAAAAAAGTATTCAAATGGATGCACCCTAATTCATAATTATCAAAATCATTAGAAGTTAAAAATTATTACCTTTTTCACCTTATCTGAATCATAATTAACTAATTGGTAATTGTATTATTTTTTGTTGTTAAATTTGTAAATATTATAATTAAGCTTAATTTAGTTGGAAAAAAAATTATAGTTAATTAAATCCAAAGCGTCATAGCTGCTGCCCACTTGAAAATGCTGGAATTGAAAGACAAAACGAAAAGGACTTCCCCTGGATTTAAGGTGAAGTGGAAGGGAAAGCCAAAGGCCACTTCATTAATTATCTAGTGGAAATTGGAAAGTGGTTTGCACTAATTAGCTGCTTGATCAGCTATTTATGTATTGCATGTAACGTTTTCTTACCCACTTTTTTTATTAAGCAATCATTCAAATTAAAAAAGGAGAAAAGTTTCTATTTAATTAAAAGACTTTGTGTTTAAATTGATTACAAAGAGCAGTAAATTGACAAAAAAAATAGCAGTCAAAGATTTATCATACAGATCTCAATGAGATCCAACAAATTGTAGATTGAGAACTCTTTCGCTTTACTAAGCTAAGCTAAGCAGCTCATCTTGATCCGTTTGTTGAAAGTTTTGGTTATCAATTAAAAGATCTTGAGTTCGAGCTTTGCGTATGTGATGTGTGTGTGAATTTGCCTTAATTGATCTAAATGTCCCAAAAAAAAAAATCAAGTTAAGCTGTCTATGTTTTTTTTTTTTTTTTTTCATACATAGAAGATATGTAAGGATTACATAAAAAATAGTTAGATAGGGTGTAGCAAATTAAGATAATAATAATAATAAAGTATAAGCAGTGTGTCAACAATGTTTTAGCTAGCAGAGTTGTTAGAAATGTAACATATAATGAAGGACAAATAAGCAAGTTCTAATAACCTAACTGCCTCCAGCAAAGATTCCATTATTTCCATTGAAGGCATCAGGTCAAAGCTTTTCTTAATTAATATGTAACGTACCATAGAATCTAAGGGCACCATCACCAATGAAGAAACTAAATACTTTAATAACAAATTGGCCATACGCATGAGCTTGCATAATCATCAATGAGATGGTGGCATCTCCATCTCATGAGCCCAACTATGAAGGAATCTTCTTCATCTCCTTTATAATTAGGCCCCCCTCCTTGAAATAAAAATTATTCTTATGTGATCATTACTTACAAATAATTATACTATCAGTATTATCATATATGTAATTTGCCTATATATATCAGTTGAAAACATTTTATATGTCTATTAATTTCCTAATTTAATTAACTTATTAAATGATAAAGTATTAATTTCATCTTATACATTATATACAATCGTAGGTCATTAGCTTGCTCCCCTACAATTTATAACGTTTTTAAAACACAAATTTTGATTTTTATAATATTTTGACGTTTTCATTTTAATCTCTTCAAAGTCATGTACGTATTTGCGTAGCTCATCTCTAATTTAAAACATATAAAAAAAGATGATAATTATATAGGAATGCATCGGGCTTGTTGTGTGATAGAAAAGCATCCCTCGAACTTAAGGGAAATTTCTATAAGATGGTGGTGAGACCTGCAATGCTTTATGGTGCCGAATGTTGGCCATTAAAAGAGAAGCATAATACTAAGTTAAGTGTTGCAGAGATGATGATGCTCAGGTGGATGAGTGGCTTTACCCTCAGAGATAGGATACGAAATGAGCAAATACGTGAAAAGGTTGAGTAGCTCCAATGGAAGATAAGATTAATGAGAGTCGCCTTAGATGGTTTGGTCACATAAAACGGCAGCCTCTCGATGACCCGATTAGGAAAGTAGAGGTATTAGATTGACTTATGTTAAGAAAGATAGAGGTGGACCTAAAAAGACTTGGTTAGAAAATATTAAAAATGATTTTCTTTATTATATTTAAACGAGAATTTGACTTTTAACAGAACACAATGGAGAAAAAGGATTCATGTAGCCGACCCCACGTAGTGGGATAAAGGCTTGATATTATTGTTGTACACTTTTCCATATTTACTTAAAAAAAGAGTTTCAAAACATGCTGATTATGACATAATTAATTTTTGTTTTTAATCATTCTAAACTGAAGGCCGCAATGTACCATTCAATAATTAAAGCTTGATGATGATCAGTTGCCCACCACACAGATGTCTGCACTCACACCGTCAAATTTCTTTTTATTATATAATAACCAAAGGCATATAGACCTTCCTTACTGCTTTTCATTAATATCTAATTAACTAAGTGCATCAACTGCTCACTATGCAGGCTATAAATAGGCAGCAAGCCAAAGCCCAGAGCCAATACGGCCGCGCAGATAAAGAAATGGAGAAAGAAGGGGAGAAATCCAGGCCGTCCATTATATTGTCTGTGAGAAGTTTGTTCATGCACGCTGATGTCGCCGACTTCTGGCTAATGGGCCTCGGCTTTATCGGCGCCGTCGGCGATGGGCTTTCTGTGCCTATTATGATCACCATAATGAGCAAATTGGTTAACGCTCTCGGCGCCGGCCCTCACTCGCCGGGCTTCGAGCACGCAGTTGACCGGAATTCACTTTTCTTGGTTTATCTTGCCACTGCCAGCTTTGCCTTCGCCTTTCTTGGTTAGTATATATATATATATAATATAAAGACATAAAATTTTTTATAATATATTATGTATAAGTTGAAGAATTTTGAATTTAATTTTGATCCAAAAAAAAATTGGATGATACTAATATTAATTAATAGTGATGATAAATAAATATAAATATATGTGTGTGTATGCAGAGGGGTATTGTTGGACGAGGACGGGAGAAAGGCAAGCAACGAGGATGCGTGGGAGATATTTGAAGGCAGTGCTAAGGCAAGATGTTGGTTATTTTGATTTGAAAGTTGCGCCTACGATCGAAGTCATCAACTGCGTCTCCAGCGATTGTGTTGTCATCCAAAATGTTCTTAGTGAGAAGGCATGCTCTCAATTATCTTTTTCATAGATATTTTGAAAATAATAATGATAATGATGATCGCTTTTGAAATTGTTAAATATAATTTGAGAAGAATATAATATAAAAAGTAACTAATTAATTATATATTATATTTTAGTTAGTGTTAGTGCACATCTATAAAAGCAATGTGTGGCATTGGAGGATCCATTTGTCATTATAACTATATTTATATATCTATCCTATGTGATCATAGCCACCATCTCCTTTAACAAAATATGGGCATAGTAGTCACCTTGGATGTGCGCTACTTTTATGAATAATCACTAATACAAAGTGAGTCAACATATATTTCATTGTCGAATTTTATAAAAAGCATGCTAATCATTTAAAAAATATATATATATATATATATTACTCTCAACTTAAAATGAATATGGAATCACTACAAAATTCATTGAGATTAAGATTTTATTTGGAAAAACTTTCTAAATAAATTATTTTTCAGACCGTAATAACAATTTCTATTTAGTAATTTTTTTCTTGCTACTTTAAAAAAAATGTACATAAAAGTTATTTTTTACAATAATTTTAAAAAATTATATTCTCTATAATAATTTTACAAAACAATAAAAAAATTATCCCAAATAAAGCTTAACTTTGAATGAGAATATTTAGATAATTTTATTTTTAACTTTTGAAAAAAATTAATTTATAAATTTCTAATTAAAATAAAATTTATAAAAATTAAATTTATTTTTAGAATAATATAAAATATAAATAATCAATCAATCAATTTTTATATTACACTAATCTTAAAATACATATATACAATAAATTTTTAAATCCTTTGTGATGAAAGTGAAACTTTGATGAAGATATCTCTCTTAAGCAAATAATAATAATAATAATTTAAGGAAATATTTTAAATTTATTTTAAGAACAGTTCAATGGAAACGATGATTGATTGATTTGCTTTTGATGTTTTTAATTATTTTTTCTCTTAAACAAAAAACGCAGGTACCAAATTTCATAATGAACATCGCCACATTCATCGGCAGCTACATCGCCGGCTTCCTCCTACTGTGGCGAGTAGCCTTAATCGCCTTCCCCTCCATACTCCTCCTTATCATCCCTGGCTTAATATACGGCCGCGTCTTACTAACGCTAGCCCGGCGAATCCAAATCCAGTACAACAAAGCCGGGCAAATCGCCGAACAAGCCATCTCTTCCATCCGAACCGTCTACTCTTCTGTTTCCGAAAGCCCGACCATCTCCTCCTTCTCCTCCGCTCTAAACTCCTCCGTTCGCCTTGGCCTCCAACAGGGCCTCGCCAAAGGTCTCGCCTTTGGAAGCAATGGCATAACCTTTTCCATCTGGGCTTTCATGTCTTGGTACAGCAGCCGGCTCGTTATCCTCCATCAGACTAAAGGCGGAACCGTCTTCGCCGTCGGCACTTCCATCCTTAATGGCGGACTAGCCCTCGGCGTAGGGCTCTCGAATGTTAAGTACTTGGGAGAGGGGATGGCGGCGGCTGAGCGTATTAAGGAGGTTATTGAAAGGAAGCCGGCGATAGATTCGGAAAGCCAGGAGGGGGAGGAAGTGAGGGAGGTGAGAGGGGAAGTGGAGTTCAAGGAAGTGAGATTCGGGTATCCGGCGAGGCCGGAGATTGAGGTTTTTAGAGGGTTTAGTTTGAGAGTGGAGGCGGGGAAGACGGTGGCTTTGGTGGGGGGAAGCGGGTCGGGGAAATCGACGGCTGTGGTTTTGTTGCAGAGGTTTTATGACCCGATGAGCGGCGTGATTGAGGTGGATGGAGTGGATATAAGGAGATTGAAGCTGAAATGGTTGAGAGGGAAAATGGGATTGGTGAGTCAGGAGCCATTGCTGTTCGATATGAGCATCAAGGAGAATGTGCTGTTTGGGAAGGAGGATGGGACTATGGAGGAAGTGGTGGAGGCGGCTAAGAAGGCTAATGCGCATGCCTTTATTTCGCAATTACCTATGGGATATGATACGCAGGTATTTTTATTTTTTTTATTTTTTTTCTTTTTTTTAATAATAAGAACTTAAAAATACACAAATATTAATTAAATATATTATTTAATGTACACATTTTCATATTATTTAGACACTAAAATATTATATAAGTAAATATAAAATTTAAATAATTTATATATTTGAATGAATACAAATTCAATGATTTGCACATAAATCTCTCTTTATAATAATATTATTCAAATATTAAAAAAGTAAAATATTATTATAAAAAAATAGCTTCAATAAAACAATATTGTACCTATCTGAAGTCCACTCTAATATAACTTTAAAAAAAAAAAAGAGTAAATGAACGGTTCTTCAGACATGCTTTGCAATAATTCTAATAATTGAGAATCGCCTTTAAAGTAACTTCAGAGCTTTTTCATTTCTATATTAATAAAGAAAGGGAAAAAAAAAAACAGTACTTAGTTTTGTTAATTGTTATACTCTCCCAATTATATTTCTTGGACTCAAATGTAAATTATTATTTATCTTGATCAAAATTTTCCCTTATTTACTCAAACCAAAAAAGTTATCTCTTGCTTCTAGAATATATGATGATTATGTAATGTCACAGAAAAATTTATTTTATAAAGTTTCCATCAAATATTCCCTAGCTGTATTCCTCCATCATAAGGAGCAGACAATGTGCTGTTTCTGTCATTATCAGCATCTGTAAGTCGATCATTACCCTAAACTAAGATATCCACAAAGCATAGTTTGCTGACGCCTTCCACCTACAAAGTCAACCCTCATATGCTTAACGTTGTATTTTAGGAGAAATTATTATTTGTGGAGTTTGGATAAGGAGAATCATTTGGATTTATTGTGTATTTATAAATACTCAGTAAATATTTAATTATGAGTATTTACTAAATATTTATTGAGTATTTATTAATTTATTGCGTATTTACTAAGTATTTATAAATGCTCAGCAAATACTCAATAAATATACGATAATCCAGACGGTTCTTCTCGTTTGGACTCTGTATAGAATAATTTCTCATATTTTAGTATTCTAAATTCTAATAGCTCGGTTTCAATTGCTTATTGCTTTTGTTATGATTTTTATATTGGCATGCTTTGTACATAGGCTATTATGTGATTCTTATGATGAAAGAAATTTAATTTTATTTGAAACAATTTTATTATTATGATCAAATAAAATTATGATTATGATATGAAAAATAAAATATTAAGAAAATGATCTCAAATAAAATTTTAATTAGGTATATTTTATGGAGTTAAAAATTTTGTTAGGCCCTCACCGCATAATGATGTATCACTGAATCTATGGTAAATTAATTAATTACCAATAATCATGACGCCCTTTATAGTCAGCAAGTGAAAAAAATGCCTTAGTTCGTTTAGAATATATATAGAAGAAAGCAGCAGTGCGTTAAATAATTATGACATGATGAGCTGAGGGACAGTCTTATAATAATTTGTGCTTACATAAGAAGAAAAGGGCAAAGTGGATTAGGATGCATGATTGTAATTATTTATTTTAAAATTTATTTATCATAGAATTATTATGAAAAATGATATTTTTAAAATTATTACGGTTATCACATATTTATTTTATTTGTTTAAGTCATAGAAATAATTAAATTTTGTAAATTTTGATATCATGATATAAATTAAAATTTGCATGCTTTGAGATTAACGTGATGATTGATGATCAGGTGGGTGAGAGAGGAGTTCAAATGTCTGGCGGTCAAAAGCAACGCATTGCCATTGCGCGAGCACTCATACGAGAGCCAAAGATCCTTCTCCTGGATGAAGCCACCAGTGCTCTCGACTCCGAGTCCGAGCGAATCGTTCAAGAAGCCCTCGACGCCGCCGCCATAGGCCGGACTACTGTAGTTATTGCCCATCGCCTCTCCACCATTCGCAACGCTCATTCTATCGCCTATGTCCATTCCGGCCAAGTAGTCGAATCCGGATCTCATCAACAACTCATCGCTAACCCCAACAGTCATTATTCTAATCTCATTCGCGTACAGCAATCTCAGCCGGTTGAGGAGCACGATTTGATGTGCAGGTGAATCAGATTTTTCAGCATTTTACTACTTTTTTATTTTTATTTTCTTTTCTTTAATTGAATTTTATGATCAAACTGTACACTTCAGCAGCCGGAGCATGAGCCGTCGGTTCTCTGTATCGAGCTCGACCAAATCGTTCGGCGAAATCGATGAATGGAATGAAGGGAATGGTAAGCCGGGGCAGGGGAGCTCCCGGTCGGTTCCATCTTTACGTCGATTGTTGATGATGAACGCGCCTGAATGGCGACAGGCTTTGCTCGGCGGGTCGGCGGCCATTCTTTTTGGTGCGGTTCAGCCAGCTTATTCATACGCTCTGAGTGGCATGATAATGATTTATTTCATTGAGGACCACGAGGAGATGAAAGATAAGATCAGGACCTATGCTCTTATATTTGTGGGATTGTCTATCTTCTCCTTCGCGGTTAATGTGATCCAGCATTACAATTTGGGAGTTATGGGGGAGTGTTTGACGAGAAGAGTGAGGGAAAGAATGTTTTCAAAGATCCTGACTTTTGAGGTGGGCTGGTTTGATGAAGAGGATAATTCTACTGGCGCTATTTGCGCGCGATTGTCCAAGGATGCCAGTGTGGTATGCGCACTCGATCGACCATCTTAGCACAATAGTTTGTCGAAGCCTCATGCTGTTACTAATTATTAATTATTGTTGTTATGTTACAGGTGCGATCGCTGGTGGGAGATCGAATGTCGCTTATAATCCAGGCACTATCCGCCGTAACAGTAGCCTTCACGCTAGGCCTCATAATCGCCTGGCGCCTCGCCCTCCTCATGATCGCCACGCAACCGCTCATCATCACCTGCTTCTACGCCCGGCGCGTCCTCCTCCAAAACATCTCCAACAAATCCATCAAATCCCAATCCGATAGCAGCAAACTCGCCGCCGAAGCAATTAGCAATCTCCGCACCATCACTTCTTTCTCCTCCCAATCCCGAATCCTCCACCTCTTCCATCTCGCCCAATCCGTCACCCGCCAACAATCCCTCCGCCAGTCCTATCTCGCCGGCCTAGGCCTCGCGCTCTCCCAATCCCTCGTCATCTGCACATGGGCCCTCGATTTCTGGTACGGCGGCCTCCTCGTCAGCCGAGCGATTATTTCCTCCAAAGCGCTCATTCAAACCTTTGTAATCGTGGTCAGCACCGGCCGCGTCATAGCTGATGCCGGCAGCACCACCACCGACATAGCCAAAGGCGCCGATTCCGTCGCGTCCGTTTTCTCAATCCTCGACCGGTTCTCAGCCATCGAGCCGGATGATCCCGAAGCCTACCAAGCCGGATCATTGACCGGATCCATCGAATTCCGCGGCGTCGAATTCGCTTACCCGGCTCGACCCGACGTGCCCATTCTCCAAGGCTTCTCTCTATCCATCAAGCCCGGGAAATCAACCGCGCTGGTCGGCCCGAGCGGGTCCGGCAAATCAACTATTATATCGCTTATTGAGCGATTCTACGACCCGATAGCCGGGCTCATACGGATAGACGGGCGAGACATCCGGACTTACAATCTCCGCGCGCTGCGTCGGCAGATGGCGTTGGTGGGGCAAGAGCCGACCTTATTCGCCGGCACGGTGCGGGAGAATATAACATACGGGCTGGAAGAAGCGGTGGCGAGCGAAGCGGAGGCGGCGGCGAGAGCGGCAAACGCGCATGATTTTATAAGCGGGCTGAAGGATGGGTACGACACGTGGTGCGGGGAGAGAGGGGTTCAGTTGTCCGGCGGGCAGAAGCAGAGAATAGCGATAGCGAGGGCGATATTGAGGAATCCGAAGATATTGTTGCTGGACGAGGCGACGAGCGCCCTGGATGGCCAGTCGGAGAAAGTGGTGCAGGAGGCGTTGGAGAGAGTTATGGTTGGGAGGACGAGTGTGGTGGTGGCGCACAGGTTGAGTACGGTCAGGAATTGTGATTTGATTGCGGTGATGGATAAGGGGAGGTTGGTGGAGAAAGGAAGCCATGCGGCGCTAATGGGCAAGGGGGCTACGGGAACGTATTATGGATTGGTTAGCCTGCAGCAAGGAAAGGAGAGCACGAAGATGTAGAAGAAAGAACTTACAGTAATTAGTGGACGTGAATTTATTCCTCCCTGTATAAAAATATCAATGTATGGAGTAATTGCGCGTGTAATATGTAGATTTTTGTATCTTTTAATACCTCAAATCTATCTTTTTATACCATAATTAAATTCATGATGTACTAAGTGCATGAAGTTATGTTCTTAGGGAGATCGAATTGGAGAGGCATTTTGTTGAAAGTGTTTTGAGATTCGTTGAATCATTTCTGAAATATTGCAGATTCCTATTTGGTTGAGTTGCTTCAAAGTGGCTAAATTTTGCTTCTCATGTTGTTGAGATTTATTTTTTTTCATCTGGATGATCGGTTGCTTGATTTTTTTTCCTGTTGGCATCATCAATGCTCACAATACCTGAGAAGAAGTTGGATTCAAATATGTATATATATATATATATATATATATATATATGGGCGGCACTAAAACTTTTACTAACAATAATTTATAACAAATAAGAAAATATATATATATGAAATTTCACTTGATTGCCAAAAAAGCACAAGAATTTAGCTGGTGATTCAATGTATAAGCCTCGCATTCTAAGCACCTATTTTTAGACTTGGTTGGAGTCACAACTCTACAATAAAAGCTACAATTGAGCAATAAGAGTATCACTGTAAAAGTAAATAGTAGCAAAACATAACAATTGATTGCACTATAAATAATTCGAGCTTACTTCTAAATAAGAACAAAAAACTGTATGCTGGTAAGTGATTTCATAGTAAGGGCCAAATTCATTTGAAGTCACCCTTAACTTTAGTTATGTTTGTCGATAATTTAGTTCACGACATCATATTTGTTGAAATCAAAATTATCTGATGAATGATACTTGACTTTACCAATAGATTTATCTGATGAGCTTAGAACTTGTTAGTGAGAAGGAGAGTAGAGAGAATTGAGAGTGATGTATCATCAAAGAATTATCTTGATCAAGCACAAATCTCGAAGCAAAAAACTAAGTTGGAAACTTCAAAAATTAATTCGAAGATCATCTGAACTCCGATTTCAGCAAACTTACAGTCGAACTAAATGTCTCGGAAATACAAACCTAACGATATCAAATTCAACTCAATCCGAGCCCAAATGAGCCCAAATCAAAGACCCAAAGCACGTTTAGTAGGTTTAATCCATAATTCGGATTAGCAAACAGTTTCCAAATATGACATGCTTATAGTCGAATCGAGCGGCTCGACGAGACAAATCAAACGAGCCCAAGATTGCCGAATTCTGATATCATTATGACCTTTAGATGCTTGATGAACAGTCCACGATCAAGGGATTCAACATTGGCCGGCCATTCAAATCATTCCCAATGTACCCTTGATCTTCCCTTTATTTACAAGTCATGCCATCCACAAAAATTATAAATAGCCCCGCATTTCTCTTAAGAGGGAACCCAAGACAAGAAGAGAAGAGAAGTGTAGGAGGGAATAACTCCTCGACCACCTCCGGAACACCACTTGAACACCACCGGAACTCCGCCGGAACATCGCTGGAACACCGCTGGGCGCCCGAGGGACGTCGGAGCTCTGCTCGACCCCCGAGTAACGTCGAAATTCTGACCAACTTCCAAGTGACGCCGGAATTCTACCGGACACCCGAGTGACGTCGGAACTCTACTTGGCCTTGTAACTGACTTTCAATACTCATTGTAATCTGATCGTCCTGAATTTCAAGGACGAATCAGCCTCCTATATTTCAAACAACACTAGTGGAACTCTTTCAACTGGGCGTGGCCACGTGGTTTTTCCCTTTTTCAGGGCTTTCCACGTAAAAATCCTGGTGTTCTTTCATTCTTCTGTTTGTGTGCTGAATATCCATACAAAGCTAAGATAAAAAATTATTAAACTCTATCGCCGCGTATATTCTAGCCCACAACAGTTTGACGCCGTCTGTGGGAACATTAGTCCCACTATCCTAAAACATTACTGCAATGGCCAACAGGCGTATCAATCGTATCCTGGGAGCCTCCCGCTCTAACTCACACCAGTCCAGGAATTAGTCTATAAATCATGGACGCCAAGTATCTGGCTCTTGTTATCCTGGGGGGCAAAATGCCGCTGGGGAAGGAACTTCAGGACCTTCCTTGAAAGATCGCATCCAAAAGATGGAGGAGTCTCAGGATGAAATTCTTCAACTTTTGCGAGAGACTTGACAGCCGATGCTAGTACCCCAGCATGAGATTCGTCTTTCTCGAGATCCACCACGAGTCAAAGAGGTTCCACCAGAATACCTTCATGTAGAGATTCCTCTCCCCCGCCAAGGATGCATCCTCTGTCGCGCCAAGACACTGAACTTGCCGACACGGCAAGCTCTACCCATCCTTCAAGCACAGCTTAACAACCTCGCATTCCTCCGGACGTCCCCGAGGACTTAGCCCCACCACACATTGTTGGACTCCCTCGTAACATCCTACGACATGAACTACGAAGATTAGTTGAAGAAGAGTTCCCTGTGGAGGTGCAAGACAATCCCTTCGTCAGCGGGACTTTCAGGAGTCATCACCCATGACCGAAGCCATCCTTCAACACCCCATTCCAGCAGGGTTTAAACTACCAAATATCGATTCCTACAACGGGACATCTGATCCGTACGAGCATATCGATCACTATAGGACCATCATGCATATACAACAAGCCTCAGATGTACTCATATGCCAAGCTTTTCATGCTACCCTTAAAGGACAAGCTCGAACGTGTTTCTACTCACTCCCAGCTGGAACAATTTCTACATTTGTTAGATTGGCCAAGATGTTTGTCGAACAATTCATCGCTAATCGGAGAATCGCTAAGGATTCTTCTCACTCTCACTACAGGAAAACTGTCTGTTACCGTCGGCATTTCCGGCAGATAGTATCCGCCGGAAACTAGCGACGCAATTACCGGCGTATTCATCGCCGGTAATTGTGCGACGGAATTTCCGGCGGATTATCCGTCGCTTATATACCGGCGGATAATACGCCGCAATTGCGCCGAAAAAGTTTCGTTTTCCGACGCAATATCCGCCGGAAATTACCGGCGTATTTTTCGTCGGCTTACTTAAACTCGATGAATTATAACCGGCGGATGTTCCGCCGAAAATTACCAGTGGTCTTACCGGCGTAATTTCCGCCAGCTTACTTAAACTCGACGAACTATAACCGGCGGATATTCCGCCGGTAATCTTTCCGACGGAGTATCCGCCGGGAAATTCGTCGGTAAAGGCCCTATTTCGAGCCATCTTGCGCCTAGTTCCTCATTCTCGTCTCGTTCGGCTTTTCTGTGTTCGATTCGCTCCGATGACGCATTCCGCTCCGACGACGAATTCCTTTCCTTCGACGTCGGCGGACTCTCCTTCTCCGGCGACGCTCCGACGACACTCCGACAACGTTCCTTCGCCGCTGGTTTCGCTCCTTCGCCGCTAGGTTTCGCTCCTTCGACGACGTTCCTTCGGAATCGAACACGGTTTCGCTCCTTCGACAACGTTCCTTGGTGTGGAAGTAACACTCTCTTTTTTTTAGTCATGGATGTTCTTACTAGATTGTACCCTTATGTGATATTATTAGTAGAATTCAAATTGGATTGTTGAAGTGGAGGAATGCATTGGGCTTGTTGTGTGATAGAAAAGTCTCCCTCAAGCTTAGGGGCTGTTTGGTAGAACCTAGGATTTCATTTAAGTAGGATTTTATAAATTCTCTAAATTCGGATTTACCAAATAATTTACCAAATCCTAAGGGGGTTAAATCCTGAAAACTGTTTGGGGAGTTTATTTAAGTGGGTCTAGGGCAAGGAGAGGGATTTGGCCAACCAAACCAACCCATGCAGTATGATGTAAAATATTGGCCATTTGAAAATCCGAATTTACAACGTAGCTTTCGTAGGAATGTCTAAGAGCAGGGAGATGGACTCCCATGGTCAGTGGAATTTTTGAAATCTGGTATTTAGAGCGAATCGAGGGAATTTTCCTTCTCGAGAGGATTTCGTTTACCGTGAGAAGTGGATTTACATTTTAGGCCGTTTGGATGGATTTTGTTTGCAGGTTGTAGAAATCCAATTTTAAAGGGAAGAATGTTTTTTTTTATCAATGCTACAGGTTTCCGACGGATTATCCGCCAGAAATGGTGCCGGTAATACGATATATCGAACTTTCCGGCGGATTATGCGCCAGACATTTCCGGCGATTAGTCCGACAGTAATAGTAACGTCGGTTTGTTGCGACGTATAATCCGCCGGTATTACCGACGGATATTTCCGCCGGCAATACCGGCGGATCATACGCCGGAAACTAATAATATAATAACGTCATTTTTTGTTATTTTTTCTTTGAAAATCCGTCGGAAATATTACCGACGGATTTAATCCGTCGGTATTCTATTTCCGACGCGCAATTACCGTCGGACAGATTTCCGTCGGAAACCGTATATTTCCGGCGGATTTTCATTGTTACCGACGGATTTCATCCGCCGGTAACAATGAGTTTTCCTGTAGTGTCTCTGGGATTCACCAAAATGAAGGAGAATCGCTGAAGAAGTATTTCCAACGATTTTCTACTGAGGCTCGGTAAATTTTTGGAGTAGATCCCGAGTTACTTAGAGGAGTTTTTCTTGGAAGGCTTCGTCCTGGCCCCTTCTACTCAGCACTTATGTGAGACACGGTTCCCTCATATGCTGACCTAATCCATCATGTGGAGGCACAAATATCAGCGGATGAAGCTATTAATGCCCACATGAAGTAATTTGAGCAACCCTCTGGAAAGCGCAAAAATGCTCCTACAATGGAGGACTCATTCTCGCAACGAAAGAAAAACTTCTTTCCAAGACCCTCAGTATCACGACGTGAATTTCGGCAAGAAGAGTAATATACACCACTCAATGCCCCTTGAGCAAATGTGTTGATGGCCATCCGAGATCAAGAAAATATTAAATGGCCAAATTATTTGAAGCTGAACGTAGGAAATCAAGATCAATACTGTCATTTCCATCATAGTCGCGGACACACTACTGAAGCTTGCCAACAACTCAAGGATGAGATTGAGAGGCTGATCCGATAAGGATATCTTCGACAATTCATCAAAAGCCCACCTACTCAGGATGATGCTGAGGGGCAAAATCAATAACAACAAAGACAATCATTGAATAACATTCAAATAGTTGGTGAGATCAAATGATCACACAGTATATGCATTTGTGTTAGTAGATGTCTTATTTCATTTTATAAGCAGGGTGTTGCTTTGATATTTTCTTCATAAGTCAAATATTGTGTTGTCCATGTACGTATCTCTTATGTATTTAACATGGTATCCCTAGGTTGTATTAGGAAGTTATTATATTGTCCTACATAATATAGTGATGCGTTGTGCACTATATTTGATATTGTCTGCTTCTTTAGAAAGGATTAAAAATGATGACAATGAAAAACTACTGACAAATATAGTCTCTTTATCATTGATTCGAGAAATACGTAATCTTTATTGTGTCTCAATCATTGGATGATTAATCCCAGGGGGATTCGATCCGACCTCTTCCACACAAGTTAACGTCATCGAGTAGGGCTCTGACATACAACCTCGAATAGGTCATACATCCTTGGTAGATTCTCTCGACCTCTTCCACACAGGTTAATGTCATCGAGCAGAGCTCTGACATACAACCTCGGATAGGTCTTACATCATTAGTGGATTCTTTCGACCTCTTCTATATAGGTTAACGTCATCAAGCACGGCTTTGACATACAACCTCGAATAGGTCATACATCCTTGGTGGATTCTCTCGACCTCTTTCACACAGGTTAACGTCATCGAACAGAGCTTTTATATACAACCTTGGATAGGTCTTACATCCTTAGTGGATTCTTTCGACCTCTTCCATATAGGTTAACGTCATCGAGCACGGCTCTGACATACAACCTTGGATAAGTCATACATTCTCGGTGGATTCTTTCGACCTCTTTTATATAGGTTAACATCATCGAGCAACGCTCTGACATACAACCTAAATGGGTCAAACATCCTAGGAGGATGTCTAATATCTCAAATTACTAGATGATTAATCCCACGGGGATCTAATCTGATTTCTTCTATACATGTTAAAATCATCAAGCAAATGCTTTGATTAACAACCTCGGATAGGTCAAAATATCCAAGGAGGATATCTCTTAAGTCAAAAAGGCCACCAAAAATATTTCTTACGAAAATAAAATTTATATGCGTCTGAAAAAGAGAAAAACCAATAATTTCTTTATATATGTATATATCACTGAACATCGAGTACATCAAATGGAAACATCAACATCTAGCACACATACAATCCCGAGAAAGAAAGCAAAGTGATATAAAATAACATCAAAGTCATCCTACAGAATCTCAATATCATCATCGTCCTCCCCCAAGGCAAAAGCCTGCTACAACTCACTCTCTAGCTCTTCACCACCAGAGTCTAAAGAAACATCATCAGAAGCCTGGCTAGGAGTCAACCCCTAGATCTCTGCTCCAGTCTTGCGATGTACTGCACGTACGCCCCTTCATAAAACCGTTGATGAAGCCATCCTCTGTGCACTCTGCCTCTAAGGCCTTCACCTCCACATCATAAATATGATTGCGAGCTTCCTGAATGTGGTCCTCAATGATTATCTTGAAGGCATAAGACTTCTTGAACTCTTTAATGACTGTAGACGGCAACTGCTGGGCCTCCTTCTTAGACAGCACACTCTAGAGCCTCTTATTCTCAGCCTCAAGGATTTGCTGATTCTTTTCATACTGCTTGATTGTCGTCTGTGCCTCCACCAACTCTATATGCAAATGATCCATCCGTTCATTTTGAGAAGAGGCTGAAGTGATCCTATTGGCCAACTCTGCTCTACACCCCGCAAGCTGATCCTCAACCACCTTCATCTCCTTTACTTTGATGTCATATTTCTTCTTATACTCTCCCTGAAGGTATTTAACCTTCACAAATTTGTTGTTCCAGTCATTCAAAGTCTTGGTAATCTCGAGCTTGAAATCAGAATGATGCTCTAACTGAAGCATTTAAAACGAGAATATATCAGAAATATATTCCTTAAAAAATATAAAAAGAGGAAGAAGTAAAGGAGAACTCACCAACTCCTCGGTCCGCCAACGGCCGATGCACTGATGGTTCAATACATCTTCTGGAATGTATGACTTGGGTGGAGAAACTCGAGGACCTTTGCTAACAAATGCCAAAATCTCATCTGCTTTCCTCTTCCTCGGTGCCTGCAAACCTTCCTCACTCCCTGGTCGCTTGGAGTGGCTCTTCTAGGGAACCACTTCTGGAACTCTAACAAACTTCTTCAACATTTGTGCCTGTGACCTCCCTACTTGAGTAGATAATCCAACCTTGAATAAATACTCTTCATCTATGTATCTACTCAAGTAACGCACCTCGTAGTGTAGAGCGTTTAAATCAGAGAGCTTGAGTATCCTCAACAAATCTTTTGCTCCAATGTGAAGGGGGACGGATAACTCTTTCAACTTCCTCCATTTCTCCTGAAGATTCCAATCATTCTGCACATAAAAAAATTGATGATCCAACCTTTTGATGGGTCTCGAGTACGAATATCCAATCACTTGGACCTAAAAAAAATGCATCCTTACGCGTCGCTAAAGAGACACCCCATCCGAGAGAGGCACTCTAAGGAAAGTACCACTCCGCGGTCTCTAAAAAGTGCGATCAAGCCCATCACGATCGACATGACTCTGTAGGAAAATTGAGATAAACATACCCCACAAATCGTCAGAATATCGATCAGTTTAGAAGTAGGAGGAAATCGCAGCCCCGCTCGTAAATTAAATTCGTACACTGTCACATATCCCGAGGGAGGGAAGCAGGCACGATCACATCTGGCCGGCACCTTCATCACCAAATCATTAGAAAAATGAAACTTTTTCCTAAATGAGATAAAAGAGTCCTCAGTGATGGTGGAAATCACAACGTCAGCCTTCGGCGCCTTTTGAATCCTCTTTGAAACTTCAGATCGTTGCACAGGACAATCTTCCGAAGGATTTTTTGAGGATGTAGGATCACCCATTTTGCTTCCCTTAATAAAGAGGGGCGCAAATCTAAGTAGGAAAAATCACCTATGAAAGACTGCGAAAAGCCTCTAGAGTAGGAAGAAAAAGAGGGGAAACGGAGGGAGATAGAGGGGAAGCCTCTAACTTCTGCGCAAAGGGAGGGGCACCGAGTCAAGTAAGGAAAGTCACCTACTCAAAAATGGCGCAAGGCCTCAAAATGCCAAAAGCCAGAGGGAGAGAGAGAAGTGGTGCATTTTTTCCCTTACCCCAAGGGGGATATTTATAGGATGAAAAGGAGAGTAAAATAGGGGGAAATTATTTGAAAATTGAAGGGAGAAGGCTTCTAGAAGCTTTTTCAAAAATTTTTAAATTTTTTTGAATTTTTCGGATTTTTTTGGGGTCAAAAATACTATTTCGGAATTATTTAAAAAAAAAATGGTGGGCCCCACTAAAGAAAATGAAGGCAGCAGAACCGCGCGCCCAAGGGGCGTGCCCCTTCGCCCACGCGAGCCATTGCCGCCGCCGGCCGGCCGGCCGCCTAAGCATTTTTGGGCTCCAATTTTTTGCCCGGACGGTCCAAATTGGGCGTTTTTGGGGTCCTCGAATACATTTTTGGACGTTCCGGACTCAATTTTGACACTTTCGGAGCTCAACGAGGCCTCTACGATTGAGTTTCAGCAAACTTATATCTTTTGGAACGTAATTTTTTGCGATTCGGCCAATGTAAAATGTCAGAACAAGTATTTTCAGACTCCTGGAGCTTCGACGTCTGAAAATAGGGGGCAACTGATACATCATCAAAGATATATCTTGATCAAGCATGAATCTCGAAGCAAAAAACCAAGTTGGATACTTCAAAAATCAATTCGAAGACCATATGAACTCCGATTTCAGCAAACTTATAGTCAAACTAAACGTCTCGAAAATACGAACCTAACGATATCAATTCAACTCAATCCGAGCCCAAATGAGCCCAAATCAAAGACCCAAAGCACGTTTGGAAGGTTTAATCTATAATTCGGATTAGCAAACAGTTTCCAAATATGACATGCTTATAGTCGAATCAACCGGCTCGATGAGACGAATCTAACAGGCCCAAGATTGCCAAATTATGATATCATTATGATTTTCAAATGCCTGATGAACGGTCCACGATCAAGGGATTCAACATCGGCCGTCCATTCAAATCACTCCCAATGTACCCTTGATCTTCCCTTTATTTACAGGCCATGCCATCCATAAAAAATTATAAATAGCCCCTCATTTCTCTTAAGAGGGGACCCAAGCCAAGAAGAGAAGAGAAGTGTAGGAAGGAATAACTCCTCGACCACCGCCGGAACACCGCCAGAACTCCACCAGAACACCACCGGAACTCCGTCGGAACATCGCCGGAACAGCGCTGGGCGCCCGAGGGACACCGCAGTTATGCCCGATGCCCGAGTAACATCAAAATTCTGCCTAACTTCCAAGTGACGCCGGAATTCTACCAGACACCCCAGTGACGTTGGAACTCTACTTGGCCTTGTAACTGACTTTCAATGCTCATTGTAATATGATCGCCCTAAATTTCAAGGACGAATCCGCCTTCTGTATTTCAAACAACACTAGTGGAACTCTTTCAACTGGGCGTGACCCCTTGGTTTTTCCCTTTTTCAGGGCCTTCCACGTAAAAATCCTGATGTTATTTCATTCTTTTGTTTGTGTGCTGAATATCCGTATAAAGCTAAGGCGAAGAATTATTAAACTCTATCGCCGCATATATTCTAGCCCGCAACAGAGAGAATTGAGAAAAAAAATAACTAACTAACAGAGTTTCAATTATCTCAATCAGAAAATACAAGAGGTGAGACTAAAGAGACCCAAAAGATCCAGAGAAATATTGTTCTTGATCTCTATTTATTTATAAGGTCTTTAAAGAAAAGTAAAAAGTACAGGCTGCACAGAATGCCCTTACAATGCTACACACTAATCTAAGACACTTGTCACCTCCTGATTGACTGCAAGAGGGTGAGTTAACATATGGTGAGTTGTTTGTCATCGAGCAAGCTCAACAAAGGCGAGTAGGCGTAAGTTAGGTATGTGGGTGAGTCCTAAGAGGAGATGAGCCCATAGCTGGCGAATCATCTAATTAGTTTAGTGATTGGCATAGGGAACTCGAGGTCATCTTATCATGAAAGTTGAGCAGCAAGGATGAAGAGTCCTTGAGTTTGTAGTGGCAGTCAAATGAAGTGTGAAGTCCCTAGGGTAGGCACTTTTCCTATAGTTGGTCTAGCAAGATCAAAGGAGGAGTAACTTAGTGAGATGAGTGAGATTTATTTGTTTGGTGAGGAACTTCCTAGTTGGCAAGCTAGGAGCTCCCTAGCGGATGTTGGCAATTGATCCCCATCATTCTCCTTGAGTGAGTTATTCCACTAGTCTCAGTCGAGTTTTTTGATATAACTGCTCTCGAGAGGAAATACCCTTGTCATGACCTTATCATTACTTGTTGAAACATTTGAAAATGCCACTATGAGCATATAATAAGTTTATTTTAAATAATATTCACTAATTAATTAATACAAAAGGTATAATAATAAATTATTTAAGAAGTTATTAAATTATGATTAAATAAATATTTTATCTATCTATTAGCAAGTTGCTTATTATCCATATGATTACCAATATAAACAAATAAAATGATAAATATTCAAAATTGTTATTGTTTAAATTTATTTAAATTTTTATAATAACTTAAAATAAATAAATAAAATCTATGCATATCGACCACCTCCGGAGATTTGTTCGGTTTTTTCTTTGGTTGCGTGGTCGACGGAGAGTCGGGAAAACACGGCAATGGTTTTCGGCAGAGCAGCTCTGTATCGCTTGCCCCTCCTTCCCACTCTGACCCATTCATTCATCACACCTTCAAAGATCTCACATTTACCTTGCCATTCTACTGCAGGTGAATCTATTTGTCATTTTTTCCCCATCTTCTTTTGATAATTTTGATTGCCGGCTAAACATGCTATTGATTTTGCAACCTGACAAATTAAATTAGAAATTTTCTGAGCAGTGCAAATGGAGTGTTTTATTGTCAAAAGCATCTTGATATTTCACGACATTACAGGGCATTATGGCCAAACTATGGATAGGGTTGATTCTAGGGCTGTTGAGTGGAGCCAGATTACTGTTCTAAATTAGAATGGATACGGAATTGAAGGAAGATTATGTCATGGTGTTGAAGTTTCCAGTTTCCTGCATTTGAAGATTATACGTGCATGGTAGAATCTTCGGGCGAGATTTTCCACTTTGGTAGAAGTAAGCTCATGCACACAATAAGTCCTTCCCTAAGGTAAAAGATCAACGTGTTCTTTGAGAAAAGGCTAAAAGTTATAGAGATTATTATTTAGAATGAAGCAATCAACCCAAATCTCGTTTTAGTAAAGGCCCAGATTTTTTTTAAAGAATACCTATGCTTGTTTGTTAGATATGTCAAACTGATGGAGCAGGTTGAACACTAAAGTTTTTCACCTCATGAATTCTACATATGTAACCATCGGTCATTTCTACATTAAATTCCCAATTTGATAGAAGTTCCACGCCGTGCCAATCTTAAAAGTTGTGTGAACATTGGAAAAATCCTATGCACCCTTGTTTGAATAGATATATTGATCAACTGTCACACAGGTGCTAGGATTTTGCAGGTGACAATAAACTTGCATTGTAACATGCACTGAGATGATGGGTATGATGATGCCATAAATCGTGATAATGGGAATTTATTTGGTAAGTAGGGTTGTCATTTTACACACCATGCAAGTTAAGGTGACTAAGTTTGATCAGATTAAATTGTAAGGACATCAATGAGATACGTCTTGATTTGGCTAGTGTCTTATAGATGCTTGATAAAATATTCATGACTAAAGATAACTTTTTATTTAAGAGAACTCAACTTTGAATCATTGATTCATTATTTCAAGTTTTCGTAACATTGGCTCCAAATAATTGGGATAAGGTTAATGATGAAGAGGTATATTTTATGGTTGTAAAATTACATGCTGTTGTTGCTACAAGGCATTTCAGCCAAAATAAGATTGTAGACATAACTAATGATAGATATTGATGTAGTGGATCGACGGAAGAATCAGACCTGCTTGAAGTCAATCCTAATCCAGGGAACAAAGACAAGCACAAAGCTTTAAAAGAGGTAATATTCATCAATGTCTCAACTCTTCTTACATCATACTATATATAATAATTAGGTAGAAAATTAGAGAAAACTAGAAAGTTCTAGAATCCTATAACAAGCTTGTAACAAACTAGATAACAAATGTCTAAGGAATGATTTAAGCTAAAATACTCCGCATCATTCTCCCCTGCGTCAAAGGAGCTCGACTCCGTCGAGACGTGTCATCATCCTGGATCAAAGATTTTGCGTCTTCGATGTATGCCCACAATCTCATTCATTAGCGGTATTAGTTGCTTTGGCCTTCCACTATTTTGCATACCTCCATGGGTAGAAGCAACAGCATATTTGTCTTGCGAAGCAAGAAAGAAATCAATAAATGCAACCCATTTTAGTGCTGGAGCTAATAAAATCCTGTACAAGTCATTCTCAAAACCAACTTCTGATGCTTTTCCTAGTACAAAACCTACTAGGCATAGCTGATCTGGTGGACGAGTTCCAACATATGCAAATACAACTCCAAATTCCTTTGCTTTCATTTCATCAAACACTTTGCTGGCACTTTTGATGTCACCACATTTAGCATACATGTTCACTAAACCATTGGAAACATAGACAAATGGCTCGAAGCCATGATGAATGGTGCATCCCTGAACCATTAATCCATTTCCGAGGACTGTCAATATGGCACAAGCATGAAGGACTGCGCTTAATGAGCTTCCATTAGCATCACTCAACCTTGGATTATTTGAAAAAGATACAGTGCCCCCTTCATTAAGAAACTGGTCAATAGCATAGGCAACTAGCCAGACAGTGTCATATGCATACAACCCATAAGAGTTCAAGCTTGAACTTACATCTCCTTTCTGAAGCAATTTATTCCATCTCGATAAAATTTTTTTTTTGATATCGGAATATGGCGTATGAGGACGAAGAACGATGGCCCATTGTATTAAACTCATGGTTGCAGGATCAGCACTTTCGGAAGAATCCAAGACTAACGAGAGCCAATCTGTAGCTATCCACACATATCCAGCATTAAGCATCCAGATTTGTTTTAGAAGTACCTCCCTCCCGGTTCCGGCGAGATGGGCCTCGAGACCATTGGCAAAGTAGTGTGAGAGCCTCAGAGAGGCATCACCATGAGGAGACGAATGCTGCCGGATTTGTTTCAAAAACTCGTAGGCTCCAGGGTTGTCGTCGTTGGCCACGGTCTGTGCATAGTGGAGAAGAAAAGTGTTGAAATCCACAACCTCCTCTTTCAGTTGCTTTTTCCGGCGAGACTTCCGACTAAAGCCCGACTCATTGGGGTTGAAAATTTTGGAATCCTTTCTCGCTTCTGTGTACACCTTTTCTCGAATTGCTCTCACGACTTGGGGAAACCTTTCGCAGCTACAGAGCAGTACATCGTCGAACATCTCCGAGGGAATAACCGGCTCTTCGTAGGAGAAAGTCGACTGCTTGATTCTCCTCGTCTCTTTGAAGCCTGAATCATCGAAACGGTGGTTCTTCTGCCTTCTCTTATGTTTGATGGGGTTTTGTAGCAAGGTCAGATCTATTTCTCCAACTTTGAGGGTCAACATGTCTACACCTGGGAGGAACTTCTTGGCTTCTTCGATTCCCTTCTCGAATTGGATAGTGGGAAGGGTTTTGAACAAAAGATCATTACAACCGCCATTAACGGAGCTAAGAGAAAACTGCGAAAGTGGAATCTCGTAATTTTGGTACTCAGGGAATTCAGAGTTGTCATGAAAGGACTGGATTCCGCTACTGTTTGAGTTATGGCTCCTGTTGCTGTCCCGGATCTCAAGGCTTGGACTAGAGTAGAGAGGGAATTGGTATGGCGAAGAAGGGTACTTCTCACCTATGAGCTCATAGAAGGGTTTCTCCGTGGATTCGAGATTTGGATGCCTCATAGAAGGGTCGGAGGAAGGAGCGAGCGGCAATGGCGGAGTGGCAGCGGCGGTTGCTTCCTCTGTGACAATAGGCGATGATTTGGCGTGGGATTGCTCAGAAAGCTCTAGGGTTGCATTTCGCTGGAGCGACCGAAATGCAGGCGAATCTGTAGGCAGAAGCAGGGTCGGTTGCGCGTGCGTGTTGGAGGAGCAGAGGAGCGACGGGGCCGGTATGGTTGCCGATGTGCTCATGATTCTCTCCACTGAATGCATGAAATTAACACATAAAGCATCCTATTCGATCAATTGATGCTTTCACTTGAGCCACTCGAATGGCTTCACGGTGTCGATCATCGTTGACTGCCCTTCTTCTTTGGCGTCGATCTTCTTGAGGATAGTGGGGCGGCGGAATCTCGCCATTGGAGTGGAAGTTGGAGCGGAGGATAGTCGTCTTCTTCGTCGTCGACCGCCCATCTCCTTCGCCGTCGATCGTTGTCGACTGCCCATCTCCGTCGGCGTTGATCTTCGTCGACCACCCATCTTATTCGGCATTGATCTTCGTCGGCCGCCCATTTTCTTCGGCTTCGATTGTCGTCGACAGCCCAACTTCTTCTACAGTCCATCGTTCTTCGCAAGCTCCTGACTCTGATACCAAACTAATGTAGTGGATCGACGGAAGAATCGGACCTTCTTGAAGGCAATCCCAATCCAGGAAACAAAGACAAGCACAAAGCTTCAAAAGCTTCAAAAGAGGATAATATTCATCATTGTCTCAACTCTTCTTACATCATACTATATATAATAATTAGGTAGAAAATTAGAGAAAACTAGAAAGTTTTAGAATCCTATAACAAGCTTGTAACAAACTAGATAACAAATGTCTAAGGAACAATTTTAGCTAAAATGCTCCGCATCAGATATTAGGACAAATTAAAAAAAAAAGAGCTATAATAAATAATTTAATTATTAAAAAAATAAAGTAGGCCTAGTCGCCCCTTTAGCGAGAGACTGGCTGTTGACATGGCGTCTTAATAATTTTTATGTGTTTTTTCATTAGGATTTAAATTTATTTAATTGAATAAAATTTAAATCAGAAGGAAAAAAAAACTTAATTAAAAATTAATTTAATATTTCTATTTATTTTTAATGGATGCCTGTCTTTATTTTTTTTACTTGCTAAAAAGATTTCTTTTTTTAGTGGCCTTTTTTTATAATCTTAAAGAAAAACTTAAATAAAATATCTACATGTTATCAATACGTATTGGCTTTATTCAAAAAAAATTTTGCCCTACCCGTTATCAATACATATTGGCTTTAAAAACTTAAATAAATAAATTTAAATCCTAAGAAAAAAACTAAAATAAATTTATTTTTGATATTTGTTACATTTTTATAACTGTTTTATTTAAGTTTTATAAAAATTTATTTAAGTTATTTTTGTTAGTAATATAAAAAAATGGGTAAAAAAATATTAAAAATGCAATGTCGGCACAAGTTGCCCTTTGAATGGGGGGCTTGCTTCCCTAATAGGTTGTCAGTCGCCCTTTAAACGGCAAAGGACGACTATGCCTACTTTTAAATTCTTTCTTAATATACTTTTTAATAATTAAATTAGTTATTATAAATCTTTTTTTTTTTTACTTTGTCCTAAATATTATTGGCCAAGCTTGTAACAAGATGTTGCATGTATAATATTACAATGCAGGGCATGCCAAACTGTTAAAGAAAATAAATATGATATCGAACTTTGTACCTTATTACTTATTTCATATAAGACTTGTGAGGATGTGAGCATGGACTTTTTCTTAGGGTTACCACTTACCATAAACATTAAGAAAACATAATTCTATTTTTTTGATGTGGGTGGTCGCCTTTTAAAAAAATGGTTTATTGTATTCCATTGTTTTAAAATTGTCAATACATCACATATTTCATATTTTATTTGTGAAATGGTTAAATTGCATGGATAACTCAAAAAGATTGTATCAATCAAAGATGTCAAACTTACGAGTTACTTTCGGAAAACTCAATAATGGAAAATGGGAAATCTTATTAAAATTTTCAACTACATATCGCCGCCCACAAATTGATGGCTCAATTGAAATATTTAATGAGAGTTTAAGTGATCAGTTACGCTATCTGATTAAAGAATTCACATATGGTTGAGATTTGATTCTACCTATAATTAAATTTACATATAATTCATTTGTTAATAGTTCTATGACTCTTAAGTTTATATCAACATGTGCTTGTAATGTTGATTATTGAAAAGTGGATGTGTTCTTCAAATTTTTACTTCCTTTTTAGGTTTGGTTAATTGCTGCAAATGACCTAATTCATCTAACATCATAAAGAATCCTAATTCCAGCTTTAAGAAATTTCCAATCCACGAGATTTTAAGATTTCCCAGTATGTTATTTCATTTTTTTGCAACATCCTTTCATTCTCTTTCTTGTTTTCATCTATTTCAACCACTAATTGAGAGAGCTTTATGCTTCAGCCACTGATTCCTTAAGTCCCATCTAATTTTCTACTAATGTTATATTTATTTCCACCGATTGCTACAATGTTGGGATTCATAAGGAAAGCTAATGCTTGATGTGTCATGACCCGACTCGATGTAAGCCCTCATATTGAAGTGGGTTGCACCATGGTGTGGCTGCAACAATCGATAAATTATCCAAGATTTATTTGAAAGAAATTTTTTCTTAAATATTGATAAGCATAGAGTCATTTCAATATTATCAAATAAATAATAGGTGAAAATATCAACACCTTTTTGCCCATATAAGTGAACTATTCAATAAAAACGGACATATATAACAAGCTTGGTATAATCTCTCTCAACAAAATATATGTTACCATAATTGTCAACAGAATAAATCTGCAACAACTGACATACCTAAGATTATGGACTTAATAGGAAACGACATCTAATCAATCTGAGCTTTACCCTTCCGTAAAAACAACATACATAGGTGAAGTAAGGGTGAGCAAAAAATCATTAGGTTATTCAAAACCTACTACATTATTCAATACGCAAAAGAGAAAAGTTGTATGTCAGTATAATATCACGCGAACAGTAAAACATATTTCAAATATTTCATGTGTCATGCTTTCCAAGTGCAATATCAGCACAAAACGTAGTGTCAACAATAGATATGTGTTAGAATCAATTGTAGAAGCATCTCTTTTAATAGAATATCAGGAATAAAATAATATAACAGGAAATAACATTTTAATTTCTAACATTTCATATTTTTTCTTTGCTCTTTATGCCTTCACTTATTCATATTTTCCTTTATGTCAAATAATATAAAATATCTAATGAAAAATTAGCATACATATCTCAATATGATCATATTAAAAGTTATGTGCTGAAAACCTTCAACATCCATGTAGTTTTAAGTTTGTATTAAATTCAAACAAATAAAATATCAAAATTCACAAGAGCGAAAAAATTGAAATCTCAAGTAGGATAATGACAGCTTATCTTGAGCAAGGCAATTTTCCCAACTAGCTGTAAATACCAAATTTTTACTTATTCTACCCCTCTCTTTCAAGCATGCTCATGGCTAAAAGAGGAGAATAAATGGGCTTAAGAAAGAATATATAAAGAATTTACATAAATTATATTTTAAAATAATACAATGTTATATTTACAAATAAGAAAATATTAATTTTATATACAAATTTCATATAAATCTTCTTATATTTTCAAGTTTTTTTACTCCAAAATTATGAAAAAAAAAGTTGTAAAATAGTACCTCATATCTAGAATTCATTGGTGAAAATAGTTTGAAAAACATATACCATATGGTTCCAAAAAATTCACTTTTACATTGATATGTTAATTATTTAAAGAAGATATGTCAAATAAGAAAACTCATATTTTATACTTACATTGCTCATAAAAATAGTTAAAAATGCACATAAATTTGAGCACATAATATCCTACAATATGGTAGAGAGGATTTGTAAATTAGATATAAAATAAATCCAGTAAATTTAATTAAATAGCCTAAGCTCGATTTCATCATTTTTTATTTTGGTAGATTGCACCTGAATTCTCTCCAAACCAAAAAACTTGAAAAAATGGTAAATAAAACAAGCATCAAATCTAATTTGAAAATCCACAGAAAATCAGTAAACAGAAAATAAACATCAAGTCTTGCTAGATCCAAATAAGGTCATTATAATAGATTAATATATTGTTGAAGCAGTCATTACACTTTGGTACAGTTTCGAATAGATATTTTGTAGATTTGCTACTCCTGAACATTACAGGTTCTTTATATGATTTTCAGGACTTATACTGTAGTCATGGATCGCCTTTACTGGTTATTGCTACAATTGACTATTGTTCCTCCCGGTTTCCTTTCTTGTATGAATTTATTTGGAAATTACAACAACAACATCAAGCCTTTGTCCCACTACGTGGGGTCGGCTATATGAATTTATTTGGAAATTATGAGACTAAAAATTGGTTCCTACTATTTACGTATTTGGAGACTTGGAACTTCATAGCTTTTGACTAGATTTTAGAGGATTGTGTGAGATTTATTATTTTTGGGTCCTTCCATTGATTTCTACTTTTCAATGTTTTTTCAAGTGGAATTTCAAATTTTGATGGCTATTAAGTTATTATTTGGAATGAAAGATGTGTGTTTGTTGTTTTAACATTAAAAGTGATTGATTTTTGTTAAAATTAAGAATTAGTAGCTTACGAATTTTGATTTTGATGTGTGTTTTTTTTTGGTGCATGTCATCTTAGTTCGTGTGATTAAACCCTAGAGCCTTAACTACCCTACATCATGAAGGCTTAGTGTGACTAGTGACTAGTGAGCTTAACTTGCCTAGACTTACATGAAAACTCTAAATATCTTCTTTGGTTTCATGAACTATATAGTCTGTTATATGGCCAAGGCTTCAAAAATTAAAGAAGAGAATGCAGCTATTGTGCCTTTTGCTATAAATGATCATGAATGTGTTTCTCTGAAGAGAGAGACTAAGGTGCTGCAAGTCTTTGGTTTTCAGAGTGAGCTAAGATGAAGCTGGTCATGCTAGATGGTCCTAAGTATGTATGTAATGTTAAAGACTCTTTTTGAAGAACTATTTAGCAAACTCTTCTGCAGTTCTGCTTTTACTGTTATCTCAAAGAACTTTCTAGTTGTTGTCTTGGAAATTAACTGATCCATTATGATGTTTATCTTGTAAAAGAGTAGGCTTCATAGTACTTTGTGCTTTTTAATTTTACGAACTATAGTATCGAAGCTATTTTGTTTGGCCATGTCATAAAAAGCTCACCATAGAGTTTTGTTTTTTAGTTCCAAGTTTTCAAATTCGTGCGGTAAATTCAGAGTCCAAGTTGAAAGAAATGACTCGGTCAAAGGACGAAGGGTTATCCAACACTTGGAAAATTAAAATGCTTTACGATGGAGAATGCCCACTTTGTATGCGTGAGGTGTGTTTTTTAAAGAGATAAAACATGTATTGTTTACAGATTTTCAACTTCAAAACTTGTATTTTCTCATTTGAAGTAACCGTGTGTCATGTGCCCCACTAGAAAGTAATTTGCTTTATCTTTCTATGCTAATAAAAAGAAGTTATATTTAAACTAGCTTATAATCAATTACGATCTCTTTCTATTGGGAGCCTTAAGTCTGGAAATATGGAGACTTGATTTGATGCCAACTAATTTCAGGATATTCAACATCATCAGTAGTTTATACCTACTAAGGTTTTTTATTCTATGAATCGTTTCTCTTCATTTATATTGGGATTAAAATTGACAAGTTAAATGGTTTGAGGAAATATTAATATTTTATTTATATTAATGGCTACATTTAACCATTGTAGTCATCTTTTTTGGGTTAAACTAAGCACCTTTTGAAATGTCATTTACCAATTTTCATTATGTTTAACAATACTACCATGCTCACTTGAGTTACTCATGTTAGTTGTTAAAGATTAAATAACAAGATGATTATTGGATGGTTGGTTGCTTGAGAAAATTAAATGGTAGTACACTGAATGGATTACCTTTGCTTGATATTGTATCTATCTATTTTATCATAAATAAATAACTATTTCCTCTGAAATTTTTCATATTGACCATGATATTTCATCAACAACTTATTATTGGTTTACCAGTCAGGACACATTCCTTCAGGACTTAACAACTGGTCATAACAATTCTCCCAATTATTTATATGCATGGATAGGAGCAGTAAATGCATATTTATAGTACAGAAACACGAATATTTTCCTTAGCATTTGATTTGATTTTATTTTTTTCCTCCATAGTGTTCTTTGCTTTCCTTCTTCCTTTGTTCCCTCTATTTCAGGTTAACATGCTCAGAGAACGAAACCAAGCTTATGGAACAATAAAATTTGTGGACATAAGTTCAGATGATTACTTGCCTGAGGAAAATCAAGGCCTTGACTACAAAACTGTATGCCTTTCTGTTAAAATATTCATGGAATGGGTCCTTTTCTTTAGCTATATAGAATGAACTCATAAAAGAATATGTTCTCAATTCTATTCATGTCATAAATACTTCATCGTATTTCAAAGCTTTATGTTTAGGACTTGGAATGCTGTATAAACTTGCTTTAGGGACCATGAAAGAAGGAACTACCGTATGTAATGTATCACATTCTTAAGATGCATTTTTTTGGCATTGAACTTGGTCCAGGCATAGGCTTAATGGAGCTCTAAATCAAATTGAGCAGGGTTTAATCAGATGGTTCTAGGATTGACTGAAGCCCAGATTATTTTGGTTAATGTTTTGGTGAAAAGATTGATAACTCATTAAAATTTGACATGGGAAGGAATGGCATAGCCAGGGTTAAGCTGAGCTGAGTAAGGCTTGATTTTAAAGCGCCAACATTGAAAGTATACTCCGGCTGGGGAATTAGAATAAACATAGATTTGGTCACTTGAAGCCCAACTGTAAGTTTAAGTTTGATTATGTAAACTTGGAATTCTTTACTCAAGATGATACTCCAGTAGTCACTTGATGGTTTAATCAATTAATGATCAATTGATAGTTTAATTTAGTAATGACTGCAACTATATCGATTTCAACAAGATTGACCAAAAAATTAAACTTAAATTGATTCTTGTACAGTGCTTCAAAGTTTGCTAATTCATCGAATAGCCTGTCAATGCACTAATTGACTTCAAAGTTGAAATGCACTGGTCGGCATGCCAAGGAGCAAATGATTCCCCTTTAAATCCAAAATGATAGGATGCCCCCAAGGGTGACAAATTACTAAAATGTCCTTTCCCAAGTGAGCAAAATGTCATTCTGGACTTTGCTTTGTTCGGCCAGTCCAAAGCACGATCAGTCTATGCATGCATTAGAAGTATGTATGGTAGGCCTAAATAGTAAATGTATTATCATATATAAGATGGCGCAAAACTTTCGTATGCCATTATTTGAGCTCATGAATTTCTCCGTAGCTTATGAAATTCTCTGCAGTGCTTATTATGAGCTCATGACATTCATCACTGACATAATAAAAAAAAGGTTTATTTATGAACTGTACATTGCTCGGTTTAACTAATTCCTAAATTCCTATACTCTATAGGTTATGGGGAAAATACATACAATTCAATCTGATGGAACTATCCACACAAATGTTGAAGTATGTACTGTTCTTTTTTAGCTTGAAATTCATGAACTAGTTCAGAAGTACCTACTACCTCTTTAAACTACTAATATACTGCACTTTATAAATTTTAGATTGTTTGTCACTCCTTTTTTCTTATACAATTGGAAGAAAGATGATGACTGTTATGCATCAAATTCTGTTTCTTTTCCTATTGGAGATATTGTCCTGAAACCAGTCTTATTTTTTCTCGTCAACTTCTATAAGTATCATGTGCTCCTTCCAATCTAGCATCTTTAATATATCATATTATTTGCATGGCTTCATAATGAAATTACCTCCAAAATGACATTCTTAACTTTATAAATTATTAAACAAGCTCTTCACTTTAACATCTTGATTTTATTTAAAAATTTCTTCTTTTTTTATTTATAATATTTCTTTATTCCATTGTTTGGAATGCAAAATTTAGGGTGACTTGTTTCTGTTGGTGTGGCGCATTTCGGCTTTGGTCAATGTTTCCTTTGTTTATTAATTACTTATTACAAAAAAAAAGAAAAGGATCAAAATGGTCCCTCTACTCTTTGTGAGGGACCAAAATGGTCCCCAACTCTTTTGAGGGACCAATTTGGTTCCTCAACTTCTTAAAAATGGGCCTTTTTGGTCCTAACATTAATTTTTGGGTTAATGGTGTTAAATCAAAGGGTATTTTGATCATTTTTTGATTAAATTATTTATTAAATATAATTTTCAAATAATAGTATTTTTAAAAAAATTATTAATAATTCTACTCTATAATGATCCTAAATTAAAACTTGAATTATTAATAATTTTTGAAATTAAAACTAGAATTATTAATATTTTTTATTAAAGAAATGTTTAAATTTTTTTATAAAATTACTATTACTTGAAAATTATATTTAATAAATAGTTTAATTAAAAAATAACTAAAATACCCCTTAATTTAACACTATTAATTTCAAATTTTGATGTCAGGACCAAAAAGATTCATTTTTAAGGAGTTGAGGGACCAAATTTGTTCCTAAAAATAGTTGGGGACCATTATGGTCCCTCATAATGAGTTGAGGGATCATTTTGATCATTTTCTCTTACAAAAAAAGGTTGTAAAGAACTGTCTTCTTCAAATTTGTTTTGGGTTTTTCTTGACTAACTCCCATAAATAAGGAAAAACCAAAAAAATAAAAAAATAAAAACAAAAACTTAAAGCCAAAGGAAAACAACTTGGGATATGATGGTTTTGACCATAAGCCATACTGTAATCGGTTTTTTTAGCAAGTGACAACACATAATGATATAATACTAATAAAAAGGGAATTTAATTGTTGATTTGTGCATTAAGGAAAAAATATAACAAGTTTTAACAAAAGAAATTAAGTCCCTGGCCAAGGCATTTGAATAGAAATACTACTAGAATGACTTCTTTCACTGTCTTATACAAGACCTATTAACGATGTTGCTCCTAGCCTCTTATGGAGGCTTTTAAACAGTTAGGCGAGCTGGATGTGCATTAATATCAGAGAATGACTTTGTAAAGCAACCGAATGGATAAATTGCACTCATAAATCATAATGCATACTGGATTAAATGGCAATAATATCAAGGCATGATGCCATATTCATTATATTCCTCTTATCATATTAATCAGTTGCATGATTTGTCTGATGCATAGGGATATTCGTAGGATATAGACTATTAATTATGATAATTATAAGCTTTTCGTTGTGGTGAAGATGATACGTGGAGTTTAAATATAATGATAAAATAATGGTACCTTTAGATTCAGATTTCCATTAAAAATCCTTAAGAAGTTAAATGTGAGAAATTTAGGGCATTTGAAATCTTGCAGCACATTGGAACTAACACTTGACATTCATATACTTACAGTATGTCTGATTTGAACTTTGGTCATGAACCTGTTGTTAATATTACTAATTCTTCGCCCTTCCATTTCTTTATTCTGAATTCACAACCATCATTCTGCTAGATGATTATATATAACTTTTTTCCTGAAGTTATTTGGTTGATGAGATTATGTCCACTATTGAAGGTAGGTTCTTGATATATTTTGCATACTGACGTGACATACTTATTTGTAATGCTTCTAGATTACTTCACAAGAAGCATAAAATTTATGTTCAAATTTACCTGATGAATATTATAAGCTCAATTCGCCGAAGTTGATTTTTTTCAAGTTGAGCATATTGATGCAATATTGTTGCTTTTTCTATGTTGATATTCTATCTTTGAGATTGTAGTCATTTCTCTGTTGCGTATTTGCCTATGTTCTTATAGCATATTTTCAAGTTGAGGATAGTGATGCAATATTGTTGCTTTTTCTATGTTGATATTCTATCTTTGAGATTGTAGTCGTTTCTCTGTTGCGTATTTGCATATGTTCTTATAGCAACGCTAATATGAGGTTATGATGTCAACCATTCTTTCCTATAGCAATGTTAATTCCGGATTCCTATAACAACGTGAATCGTGAAAGATTACGATGAAAGATTATGATACGCCGTGGAGTAAAACCAACGAGAACACAACGGAAAATAGTAGGTAAACAACAGAAAAACTACAGGAAATTGAGGAATAGTGGCTGATTTTGAATTAATACTCAACAAGAAAAACAAGATATAAGCGATCCACAATTAGAGAGGTAGATTGTCTCCCCCAATCAAACTAGACGCCGCTAGGAAGCCCTCACAGAAAACTACAACGGTAAAAACTCAATCCAAAAATATGCCATACTGCAAAATAATAATCCCTATATAATCCCCCACTTTCCTCCCCCCAAAACAGCCCTAAAATATCTCTCTTGCCTTAATTAATTCCCTCTCTACTTTGAATTCAAATTTCCTTCATTAATTCCTCCCTTAATCCTCCTCCAAGCATTGGCTTAATGGGCCCCACAAGGGGGGCCGAAATTCTTGTTAATCCGCCCCTCCCAATTGGTCTGTCTCCTTGCTGTGGGGCTGACAGCAAGACCGATCCCGCAGTACCGGTCGTAACACTACTCCCCTCCCAAAAATATACTTTGTCCTCAAGGTGGAAGGTTGTGAACTACCTCCTGATTATCTCGTATGACTCCCAAGTAGCATCTTGCTATAACAGATCTTTCCACTTGATTAGCACCTCCTGTGTCCTTGTCTCCCCTGCGTACACCTGCTATTTCCAGGGGTTCCAACATAACCTCCATGTCCTCTATCAAAGTTGGGGGTATTGATGTTGGTGTATGTTCTCCTATCGCCTTCTTCAACTGCAATACATGAAAGACTGGGTGTAAGGCTGAGGATGGTGGTAGCCTCAATCCATAGGCTACTGTCCCGATGCGCTCTAAGAACTCATAAGGCAAAAAATACCGTGGGGATAGTTTTTCATTCCTTATCATGGCTAATATTTTCTGTCTGTAGGGCCTCAATTTTAAGTAAATCATATCTTCCAGTTCAAAATTTACTATCTCCTGTGCCCGTCTGCCTTCTTTTACATGATTTGTTAGGCTCTTAACAAATGCCCCTTAAGCTCCGTTAGTACCCTGCTCCTCTCTTCTAAGTACTGCTCTACGCTGGACACTGGTGTAGTGCTGCCTCCATAATGAATCAAGTGAGGTGGGTCTCTCCCATAAAGAATCCTGAAGGGAGTGGTCTTTGTTGCTGAGTGGTATGAGGTATTGTATCAATATTCAGTCCACGCAATCCATCTAGCCCAACTGTTTGGTGTGTCTGGTACAAAGCATCTCAAGTAAGCTCTACACTTCGATTGATCACTTTTGTTTGACCATCTGTATGAGGGTGATAGGCTATACTTCGCTTCAATACTATCCCCTCTAAAAGAAACCAGAAGTGGCTAAGGAACACCTTGTCCCTGTCTGACACAATGGCTTTTGGGAACCCGTGTAAGAGTGCCACTTCTTGAATGAAAATAGTAGCCATTATGATTGCAGTGTAAGGGTGCTTTAGAGGGATGAAATATGCATACTTGCTCATACAGTCTACTACTACCAAGGTCACTGAAAACCCTTCTGATCGTGGTAATCCTTTGATGAAATCCATCGTCACTTCCTCCCACTTCCTCTCCGGTAGGGCTAAGGGTTGTAGTAACCCTGCTGGCATCATGGCTAATTACTTATGCCTTTGGCCCACATCCCATTTGGCTATCCATCTCTCTACATCGCGACGCATCCCTACCCAATATAATTCCGCTGATAGTCGACTATATGTCTTCTGAACCCTGGAGTGCCCTCCCGTCGCACTACTATGGAACTCTTGCAGCAGTTTGGGAGTATACCCTGATGTCCGGGATAAAAAAAAACTCCCTTGGTATAGTAACTGTCCCTCTTTCAGAACATAACCTGGGTGACTATTTGGATCCTTCAGTAGCTCCTCCCTGATCTTGCACAACTCTTTATTCTGCTCATTCTCATGTCTTAATGCCTCCCAATCTACCATCAATGGTACTGACAAGATCGCCAATTGAGGTCCATTGACTCTCCTGGACAAGGCAACTGCTGCCTTATTTTCTAGTTTTGGCTGGTACTGAATCTCAAAATCATATCCAAGTAACTTGGATAGCCATCTCTGGTGCTCCTCAGTGACCATCCGCTGTTCCAACAAAATTTTCAAGCTCCTCTGATCTGTAATGACTATGAAATGTCTCACCAGCAGATAAGGCAGCCACTTCTGGATGGCCAAGATGATTGCGATCAGCTCCCGCTCATACACAGACCTGAGTTTTGCCCTGGTTGTGAGCACTTGGCTGAAGTATGCAATAGGCCTCTGATCTTGCATGAGTATAGCCCCTAGCCCATAATATGATGCATCTATCTCCACTACAAATGGTCTCCTAAAATTTGGAAGTGTCAGCATAGGTACACTGATCATCGCTATCTTCAACTCCCAACGAGAACACAACAGAAAACAACAGGTAAACAGTAGAAAAACTGCAGGAAATTGAGGAATAGTGGCTGATTTTGGATTAATGCTCAACAAGAAAAATACGATACAAGCAATCTACAATTAGAGAGGTAGATCGTCTCTCCCAATCAACCTTGACGCTGCTAGGAAGCCCTCACAGAAAACTACAACAGCAAAAACTCAATCCAAAAACATGCCCTTATACAAAACCATAATCCCCCCCCCCCCCAAAATAGCCCTAAAATATCTCTCTTGCTTTAATTATTTCCCCCCCTACTTTGAATTCAAATTTCCTTCATTAATTCCTCCCTTAATCCTCCCCATAGCATATGGAATAATTGGCTAAGGGGGGCCAAAATTCTTGTTAATTCGCCCATCTCAGCTGGCCCGCTCCTTGCTGCTGGACCGGTCGTAACATATTACATATTGAATAATTTTGGATAAGTATATACCATTGAAGTTGCCCTAAACTATGGAGGGATCAGTGTTGACATAGGATATTATAAGGCATTACTATTAGAGGGGGCCTTTAAAATTGATTGTTTGAATTTTTTTGGATGATATCTAACTTTGAATATTAAGATTACATGGAATTGTGATGGATTGTTTTTGTGCCAATCATATCTATTAAGATGGGGATGAGATTTTTATAAATAGATGATTTGAGACGTGTAAATATTCAACTTTTATTTGTTAAAATTTCTAATTTATATTTTCAATCTTGTGTGCGTAAGTTATCTTTTTTTATTAGATTTAAATAAGAATTAGACTCTTAATAGGACACAATGGAGAAAAATGATTCATGTAGCTGACCCCATGTAATAGGATAAAGGCTTGTTGTTGTTGTGTGTTTATGTAAGTTGAATTTATGATTCTTTTGAGTGTGACTATCTGATTTCAGGGATAGCCATCTCTTTGTAGCGACATGAGGTCTGGATTTTCTTTGGTGAACTCTTTCTTTTACTTCTTTTCTTATTAATATCTTATTAACTCTTTATTAAAGTTCTTGTTTTTTTTAAAGTTTGATACAGCTGAAATTCTAGTTGTAGTGAAAAGAATTCAATTGCTCAATGATTTACCATGGTTCAAATTTCTCATTGGTTTCTTTGGATTTATTTCATTATTGCATAATTTTTTGAGTTGTAATTCTCATATTATTTGGTTTGCAGCTAAAAAGGTAAGCAAGTTTTAGGGGTCTATACTACGCAAGGCCTTATTTTTTTATATGATGTACATTCATTGCACCATTATAGTTGCATTATGAAATCTCTTTTATCACTAACACTGGAAAGCTTTGTTGTATATGCATGGTATCATATGTGGTAATTTTAAGTTGACAGTTTATGATTTGGCCATCTAGATTATGTAGGCAGTAGGCTATAAGAAGTTCTGGATTGGTAGGTTATACGAAGGTGATAACTGATAACCTTACTTGAGATGCATATTTAGTTCATAATTGGAATGCCTGGTCATCCCATTCCCATATCAAAATATTCCTCTTTCTTTTTGGGTTTTATAGTTTAATTGATTTATAATAGCCAAACCAGCTATGACCAACTTATCCTTAGAAATTACATAATGGATTAGGAATAAGTTGACTGATTGGGTTCATACTTGCGAACTTAAATGCAGGCAAGTCTTTGTATGTCCAATATTCTCTTCAACTAATCATACAAACTTATACTTGTCAATTTTTTCTTTGAGTTGCTTCTTGCTATGAAGAAAATATTTCTCTCCGTTTCTAACCTCTTTACTTTCAGTCATATATTAAAATAATACAATAAGGATTTTCAATGCCTTTGGCCATTCCTACTATATAAACCGATGAATATATTTATATTTTTCTGCCAAAATCATTGGGCACCACAGGTCTGTAGGTTCTTAAAAATCTGGAGTAACTTTCTAATTCATTTTGTCTATATGCCAACTGAACAAAATTTCTATGCTATTTATTAGGTCTTGAAAGCATATAGATCCATGATTTTATAACTGGCATGGTTCACGTCTGAAGAAACTGTATTTTTGCTTATGAGGACATTCGCAATCTTATCAATGGTTCCGTGCAGGCCTTCAGAAGGCTTTATGAGGAAGTTGGCCTTGGATGGGTCTATGCTATTACAAAGTATAAGCCGGTAAGTCAATTGCTAATTTGGTTAATAGTAAGATGTCATGACTCGGCTTGGCAGTTTGGAATATAAAGGCAAGAACAGACGATAGGACTGAAAATTTAAATATTTTTACTTTACACAAGTCTTTTCAAAAGATCATCAAAATTTTCCAACCATATAGTCATCCAATCTTAAATGAGCCACTATATATATATATATATTGACACACACACCTCTATTTTATCATAATTCTCTCGTTATAATAAATATTTTTTTAACTAGATTAATTGTACTTCCACTCAATTGTATAAATCGTATTTGATTAACCCTTACTTTTATTTAAATACATTGAAGTAATCAAGGTTTGCAACTCCTTAATTATCTTTATAAAACATTTACTTGAACATACCAGTCTTCCTTAATTTTATCTATAAGTTGAAAATTTTGGATTTTATTTATAAAAATTCGAAGTTTCTAATTTTTGTGCATTTCTCAATTTTCTTCTTCTTCATTTTTTGCAAAACACTGATTTATCTTCATTGGTTTTACTCTTATAGAAACCCTAATAAAAATGTCTTTGGTTATGAACTAAATCTAGAGTTTATAGAAGGCAATAAAACTTCTGAGTTTGAAGGAAGAAAATGAAGGATTGCCTTAGCTTTTTGTGTTGAACAACCGACACTCTACTCATACAAGGCTTGGTCCGTGTGGTCGAACCTGCTGTTTGTTGTGATTGCAGTGCTTGCCCAAACTTAGTTCCTCCCGCTTGTTCACTTGTTTCTTATCTCTCGCCGGTTCAATCCCTTTTCTCACCGTTCATCTCACATGCTCTCCCTCTCTATCTCTTGATTGTTCTCTCTCGCGCTTACTTACTTTTGGTCTCTTTGCACTAATATACTTAATATGTCTTTCAATTGTCTCATCATAGAAAGAGAGACAAAACACTCTAAAAAAACTTCACAAAATCATCTTATTTAATGAAGTAGCTGGGTTATTCGCCAATTTTATTTTGTAATTGCCCTTACCATTATCTTTTTGCTTCACTCTCGAAAGCTGCTTCACTCTCAAAAGCAAAAGTAACAAATATTACCTTTCTTTCATGAAGGCAAGGCATACCTTAATAATCTTCTACCTTTATCATCTAGTTCTCGGTTTCGATTGGTCCTCCAGTTCTAGAAAAGAAGGGCGGCCTCAAATCTTGGATTAACTTCAAATATTTATCTATTGTTGCTCCCCCACTTCCAATGGCTTGAGATTGAGAATTTTGAATATGTTGTGTTATTGCTGCCATTATATTGGTAAAAACATCCATAGTGACACTTACGATTTATTTACTCTCCCTGCGCTGCTTGTCTACCACGAATTTAGAAAGTCAAAGAAAAAAAACAAGAGTCCTTTGGTTTCCCAGTTCTTTATCTTGCGATTAAGGAGCAAAACCTTTCGATCTTTCTCTCGTGATGTCCATCGCTCTTTCCCTCTCATTGTCACAGGACGCAGATGCTCGATCTTACCAGCCTCATGTACTGCTTTGCCACCAACCGCACGCACGGCTTCTGCTCTCATTCAGACAAGCACGTTGGCTTGCTCAGACTTACTCAATTGTTCCCACTTGCAGATTCTATCGCTCCCTCTCGATTTCTCACTTGGTCGATCAACACACACTTTGATCTCTCTCGCTATTTCTCTCAGTTCTTCTCTGTCTCCATTCTCATCATCTCTTACTATTATAAAAAGGTGAAACCCTTTCATCTTCCTCACGGCAAAACCGACACAATCAGTATTATTATTATTATTGTTATTGTTATTATTATTATTCAGATTATTACAAATAGGTTTTAATATCTTGAATATATTATCAAAAGAATGTGGATGTGATATAAACTTTAAAGTTGAGATTAGTTCAAATGGAGAAGTTCCTTGGGTGTATATACTATGTGATAAGTGAATATCATGGAGATTTAAATGAGGCTGCAAATGAACCAAACGTTCGACAAGCTTCTCGTGGCTCGGCTCGATAAAAGCTCGTTCATGTTCGTTTGATAAAGTAAACGAACGAGCTTGAACACTTTTGATAAATACTCGATAGCTAAATAAACGAGCTTGAACAACTTGGCTTTCAATTTGTTTATGTTCATGAACAGTATTGTTTAATGCTCGTGAACAAGCTCATTAACAAGCTCGATTAGAGCTCGATTAAGAAATTCGATTAGAACTATATTAGAGTTTTAAATATATATATATATATATTTAAATTTAATAATTTAATAATTTATTTTTATTTCTCGCATTTGCCTAAAATCACAAACAACCCGCTCTCTGAATAAATATAAGATGAATTATTGATCATTTGTTCGTGAACGAGCTCATTTGATAGCTCGAACACTAATTAGATATGTTCATGAACGATCTCATTTGATAGCTCAAGAATACTCTTTAGATAAGTTCGTGATGGGCTTGTTTGATAGTTTAAAAAACTTCGCTAGATCTGTTCACGAACATGCTAGATGTAATTGTTTGTTAGAAGGCACGATAAGGGTCATTTGTTAAGTTAATGTACGTCTAGAAGTAGAGTTCGTTTATAGCTCAATAAGTGTCACGACCCGGCCTGAGGGCTCGAATTAACGAGGCGGGAACAGACGGTCGGACGGTAAAATCATAATTTCATTTTTAATTCTATTTCACTTCATCTAAAACTATCTCAATAAACATTGAAAGAGCCACTAAACTTCAAATTTGAAACAAATTAAATAAAACAACCAATACCTTTCGTTGGTTGCATTGCGTCTACGGTATACATTTCTACTTCTTCTTCTCATTTTGATTATATTAAGCTTACCTGGAAGAAAATTTTAGAGCAACAACAGTAAGCCACAACTTAGCTAGTAACACATGTTTCTAAACTACAGTAACTCACGGTAGTAGAAGCAATATGCATAATCTCTTTTATTTACTTCACTTAAATTTTTATTTTATATAATCATATCATTTATTTCATTATATCTTTGAATATATAATGTTATGCAGAATTCATAAATGCATATCATATCATATTCAATTTGCATTCATCATATCTGTATTCATATCTTCCTCATTTTCATATATAATGCAACCGTCACAGGAGCCCCCGTTTAATTTAGTACCAATAAAGGTACTCCTTTTCCTTTATCATTTCATTTTCCTTTATCATTTCATTTTCCTTCACCATTAACGTGCACAGGTACATTGTGTCCCCAGCCAGTACCATAAGGGGGTAAGCTCTATTATTCAACATGCACATGCAATCACACATATCTAGTCATCTTATTCTTATAACATTTAAACTTTATATGATAATGCCATGAAATGTAACATATAATTTTTTCTTTAATTCAGTATGATCAATCATTAGATATAAATAAGAGACATGAATTATAATATAATGAACAATAAAGATTTCATAAGCATGTTGACTATCAAAACATTTAACTGGAGAGAAACAAAGTAATCATTGTAAATAAAGAACCATGAGTACTCACCTTGAAATTAGATGCCTTAACAATTTGTTTTAGTCACTAATCTGTCGCCAGCTTAACTCTTATATAATATTCTGTAAAAATTAAAATCATTACATAAAATATTATTATTTTAATAATGAAAAATCTTAATTATAAATTGGTTTCCCTCTCTCTTTCTCTCCAATTAATTATTTTAATATTATTATTTTTAGATTTGAATAAACCTAAATTTTAAAAATTCATATTTTGGTCTAAATCTATTATTTACTTAATTCAACCCTTTATCATTGCCTAAATTAATTTAAAATAAAATTAATTTTCGGTTTTACCCAAAAATCCAAATTTTGGAAACATGAATTTCACTGATTTCAATAAATTCACATGCCAAAACTTTCCCATTATCTATTTAATAATTAGAGCTTTTCTATTTTCGGATTATTTTAAATTAAAAATTAGGAAAATAAATTTTTTGTGAAAAATCTTAATTTCTACCATTAAAAACCTTCATAAGATCATTTGGAACAATATTCGTTAAGAAATTTTCATAGAAATTGAAAATCGGAAAAAACCCTAATTTGGAATTCTAGTTAAATTGTAGAAAAACTTCATTTTTATGGTTAAAATCCTTCCCCTAACCTTCCCTATCATTCTCCTAAAAATTTTCCAAGTTTTGGAGAAATCCTAGAAATTTCTCCTAAAGAAATCTATGCGAAAATGAGGATTCCTAGGTTTAGAAACTTACCATTTCTCTTCCTTAAACTCTTCTCTTCGTTTTCCTCCAAAACCTCATCGGAAACCTCCGCCGTCGCCGCCCTCTCCCTCTCTCTTCCGCTCTCTCCTCTATTCGGCTGAAACAAGGAGGATGGGACCAAAAATTTCGGTCCCTTGGGCGTTTATTTGGATGGTGGGGAGAGAGAAGTGCTCAAATGACGCATGTACCCTTAAGTCCATACTTTCTCTTAAGAGCTAAGAGGGTTATTTAGTAATTTGCACTTAAGTAACCTTCGTCAATTGTTAACTTTAAATCCATGCGAAATTTAGTATAAGTTCTTTATACCAAAACGATCGAAATTTCGTGTAGCATTTTTATAAAATTGATTGCGTCGAATTCTGACAACTTCAAAAATACGCCTAATTTTGTCGTGGCGCGACGCGACGCGATTTATTCGACGTTTGTTTAAAGCTCAATAAGCACGAAATGAACCGAACATGAACCAAACATGAATTCCAATTAATTTAAACGAACCAAACTTGAACACAAATAAAAAAGCTCGAATCAAACTCAAATCGAATATGAACAAGCTGATAATAAGTGAACTCAAACATGAACACGCACATACTCGGCTCGGATCGATTCGTTTGCAGCTCTTAGATTTAAAGATGAGTTTTATTAGATTACATTTGTCAATTCATGTTGTATGAATCAAAATGTCAAGCAGTTAAGGAGTCATAGATGAATTGCGTATGACAAATGAAAATGAAAATTTTAAGATGGATATTTAACAAAGTTATGTAGGATAAATCAAGAAATGATGATATTAGAGTGATGGAATAGCATTTGTTGAAAATGAGATGATGAAAAATAAACTTAAGAGATTTGAGCTTGTACAATAAAAAGGATGATGAACTAAAAAGATTGGTGGATAATTTTGATACACCAATAAGATGGGTGAATAATATTAAGGACTAGGAACAAAAAGGAGTAGACCAAATTTAACTTAGATAAAAGTTGTGTTAACATGATAGGTTTAATATCTCAAGCAACACTCAATTGTTACAAATGGAGAAAGGGGATTTATAAAGTGGTTACAAATATTTGGCATGATATTAATGAGGATGATCTAATATCTTGCCAGCTTGTTGGGGTCATTCTATGTATTCTTCTTCACTATCAACCTAAAAGGGACTATGTATACAGCCTATCTTAAATGAGTTCAATATGTGCCTCATTTAGGCTATATGACCCTATTATATTAATGGTATTTTCAGGTGCCATGCCTAGTATAAACCTCATCAAAAGTATACCTGATTGCTGTCAATGATTTTGTACATGTTATCTTGTTCATGCTATCAAGACTTTTAGTTTTAATATTATACATTTGTGAGAGGGTTTTGCATAATTGTTTTGTCCTTAACTAGTTCACATTTTATGATGTTCGTATTTCATACCATATGATAACTGCTCTTTCAGATTTTAACAATAGCAAATGGGATATACGGGATTTGGGCCGCATACCGTCTGCAACTTACAGGTGAGATTGGTCTGAGTGATAGAATTTGTACCCATCTTGATTATTGAGGTTTATTTTGACCCAAATTGTTAAAATACAAGAAATTCTCATTGATTTTCTGTCATTTTTTGCTATCTGACTTGTGCCTTTTACTTTTTGTTACTCTTAGGCCGGCCTTCATTGGAGAAGATACTTGACTCGAAGAAAAAGTTAACGGTAAGTAAATCTAATCGTGGTTGTAATGTTCCTTGTTTTTTAGATGGTGGCGATGCTGTAAAAATTGAAATATTGTTAATAGCTACAAGGACTTGCAATATGTTTAAATGATGTGGTTTTTAACTGTTCTTATAAAGATTAGCGGCAGAACGTCCGGTTTCATGAAAAATTCTTCCGGTGATTAACTGAGAAATCATTTTGCACTTTTTCTAAGGATGGTGGGTTTCTATTTCTTTATAGAAATGCATATAATTATGTAAATCACTGAAATTTATTGTCAAGACATAAAGTTCCTTGTTCAGGAGAGATGTTATAGAGAAAGTTAATTTACCGTGTAGTCAACTAATGTTTAGCGCTTGAAAAATTGGCTAAGCTTTGATGTTTTTTTTCTTTTTGGTAGTTTTGGGTAGGTAGTGGGCTGTTGCAATTTAGTGCGGCTATTTAGGGAGGGAGGGGCTACGCTTGTGTATTGTTTTGGGTCTATTAACTAGGATAAAAGTTTGATTAGCATCAAAATCAATTGAAGATCTGCCAAGATTTTGACCCTAATCAACATCAATGAGGTCATTAGCGTGGCAGCCCCACCCCAAATCAAGATTAGCATGGATTATTTTTCATCAAAGGTGACATCTTTCAAAGTAATTTTTTTTCTGTTAGGATGATAACATCTATATCTTTTTGAGTAGAGGAATACCCAATAAAGATATTTTTTTTAGCTCTAAGATCAAGTTTATCCTTTCTCTTTCTACAAATTACTTGAGAATTATCGCATCATTGCAGCATGTCATCTTGAGATCTTGGCAATATTCCAATTTAAGCACTAAACTTTCACTACATTAAAATATTCGATAGCATAAATGTTACCTTGCTTGGTTGTTGAAATTTCAGTTTTGATCTTGTAGATGACTGCAATATTATATACTTTTGAGTACGTTTTTTGATAACATTCTAAACTTTTTTTTTTCAATAGAAAGGAATGCATATGTCCAATTGATTTCAGACATCATAATATTCCATAATCATTTCATGATCATAGAATCCACTCCATCCCAAAGTATAAACTTTTAGTCCTTTGGCTTTTAAAGATAATCCATATGGTTGATGGATAATTCCCTTTTCTTTAAGGAAGATTTTTACAATTTTGGGACCACTTTAGATAATTTCTCCTATTCAAATGATATATAAGACTTGTGGCCCTTAGAGCTCTTAATCTGATTTTCACCATTCATGATGGTTGCTCCTTGGAAGGAAACTTGAAGAAACTAGATAATAAAAAAAATGAAGAATCCTGACAAAAAGGAAAAAAGAATTAAAGTTGGAAGAAGAAAATCTTAATCTCGCTTTGATACCATATAGAAAAGTAAAAAAGCTATGAATTTTATTATTTGATTTTATATAAAATGTGTAAATATATATATAGTTTTTTAGAAGTCTTACAATAGAAATAAATCAATAATATTCATAAAAAAAAAAGAAAAAAAATCTCTAAAAGGGATGGCAGCTAATAGAGAAAGAGGAGGCACGTAATAACAATTTAATGGTCATAAGAGGATTGATCCACCGATTATGTTATCTGTATATTCAAGGATCCTATGAAGATTGGTTGACTTATGAGTCCATCAATCCCTATGTGGTAGGACTTAAGTCTATTTAGGCCGATTGTGGTTTGGGCTCCACGATCATTTAACATTTTGTATTGGTCAGCTGTTGTATAATCGTATTTAAGAAATTGTATGGCATAATTACTACGCAAAGAATGCAACATTGTTCTAGTTCTTCATACTATTTGAATTGTTTTTTTGTGGGTAAAGATACTATTTGAATATTATAGATAATTTGGTTCTTTATTTCAGGAGAGGACTTGCAATGATGAGAAGGTTTGCAAGATGTGAGCTACATGTCATGTCCACCTGAACGTACATTATGGCATTAAAAAAAGGTACATGAATAAATAAATAAATAAATAAATAAATAATATATATATATATATATACAGGAATTGTTATAATTAGAAGAATGTAGGGCAATATCTCATTATCCTATGCGCAAGTGCCTGTAGCTGCCCTTGTTATCGTAGAATAAATTAATCTCTGTAATATTAAAGGCATTTAATTTTAATTATGGATCTATTGTGATTTCTGTAGAGATTTATTTCTGCTGAACTTGCTTTTGACTTATGCTTGCACCAGAGAATGGAAACAATAATAAACAGCCACAAGAAAGACATGCCCAAAAAAGTTATTCAAACAAGAAATAAAGTTCAACAGCATGCTAAATATAGTAAGTTTATATATTACTAAATTTATTATTATTATTTTAAAGACTAAAAAGATGCTATATGAGTGGAGGAGTGTGTTGGTTTTTATTTTTAAGAATAAAGGTGATGCACAAGAGTGTGTGAATTATAGAAGAATTAAGTTAATGTGTTATACACTAAAATTATGGGGGAGAGTAATTGAGCATTGGTTATGACATAACACTAAGGTTTCTCAAAAGCAATTTGGATTCATGCTAGGTAGGTCTACTATGGAAGCTATACATTTGTTGAGAGGTTTGATGAAGAAGTATACAGAGACAAAGGAAGATCTACATATGATATTTCTCGATTTAGAGAAAACATATGATAAAGTTTCAAGAGAAGTGCTCTAGAGAAGTTCTAGAAAAAAAAAGAATTAATAATGCTTATATTCAAGTTATTAAGGATATGTATGCAAGAACTAACACTTGTGTTCAAACACATGGTGGTTTGGCCAAGTATTTTCCTATTTCAATTGGACCACATCAAGGGTCAGCTTTAAGCCCATATCTTTTTGCTTTAGTCATGGATGTTCTTACTGGACATTTACAAGAGGATGTACTCTGGTGTATGTTTTTTGTTAATGATATTCTTCTTGTTGATAAGACTAGAGAGAGAGTAGTAAGAAAATTTGAATTATGGAGGTCAACTTTATAGTCTAAATATTTTCGTTTTAGATCTAAAATTGAATACTTTGAGTGTAATTTAGTAGTAATAGATCTAATGGTGGGATTGTGACTTTGGGTGAATAAATCGTTAAAAAGAGTGCATGTTTATATATCTTAGTTCTATTGTTCAAAGTAATTGTGAAATAGATGGGGATATTATTAGTAGAATTCAAATTGGATGGTTGAAGTGGAGGAATGCATCGGGCTTAATGTGTAATAGAAAAGTGGCTCTCAAGCTGAAGGAAAATTTTATAAGATGGTGGTAAGACCTGCAATGCTTTATGGCCTAGAATATTGGTCATCAAAAGAGAAGCATAGATTAAGTATGTGTTGTAGAGATAAGTATGCTTAAGTGGATGAGTGGTTTTACTGCACTTAGAGAGAGGATGTGAAATGAGTATATATGTGAAAAGGTTGGAGTAGCTCCCATGGAAGATAAGATTAGAAAGAGCGCCTTAGATGGTTTTTTCACATCAAGCGCCGAACTTCCAATGACCAAATTAGGAGAGTAGATGTACTAGATCCGGCCTATGTAAAGAAAGGTAGAGATAGACTTAAAAAGACTTGGTTAGAAAGCATTAAAAATGACATTTGTTTATTAGATTTAAATGAGAATTTGACTCTTAACAGGTCACAATAAAGAAAAAAGATTCATATAGCCGACCCCACGTAATGGAATAAATGCTTCATGTTATAGTTGTTGTTGTGAATAATAATAGTTTATAATTTTGTATTTCTTTTTAATACTTAGATGATAATATATGCTTTACCAAGCCAATGCTTACCTACCTGCAGGCAGTTGGAAAATATGTTTTGAAAAAGTCTGATTTTATTAAAGTCATCATTTGGTTTGGTGTAATTAAAGGCCAACATTGATTTCAAATTGCGTCAAATAGAATTATTTGATTTTCAGTCATATAAATGAGTGACATTTGAAAATCAAAATTGAAACTGATTCTATGGCTTTCTATTTACTTCAAATGCCTTAGGTGCAATGTTAAAACTTCAAATGCCTTCCATGCAATGTTAGCACAAAGATGCTCTGACTTAAAGATTATTCGAAGCTTTCTCTCTTAAACTCGAAACTTGGGAGCTTAATGCACTTTAGTTTCAAATGGTAAAATTGTGATACATATATATATATATATATATATATATATATATATATATATATATATATATATATATTTGCATTATAGTTCTCAGAACCAGATATCAGACAGACCCTGAGAAGACTAATATTTATTACAAGGCCATGGATTGTTACACCAAGAAAATTCATATTAGAAAAAGAGCAAAGTACAATTAAATCTCTTTTCCAACTACACACTGGCCAGTAATGGCCAGTCACTGGAAACTAACCTCCAGCATTACCTTCTACTGTAACCAGTTGGACAATTGCTTTAGAGTTGCTCTTATTTCCTTTAGAATATCACTCATCCAATATAATGCTGGAAAGAACAAAAACATAACCATTTTGCAGGTGCTCATCTGCATATGGCTATTCCCTATGTTTGAAGCCCTATAAATCTTCTCAAGGAACACCTTTACCAAGCTTATTTCCTTGGGGACATGAACAACATTCGATCTTGCTTTCGACTTGCACATCTATGTAATGGAGAAAACTTACCAACTCCGTTAGCCTGGCGAATTTCTGAATTGATGCCAAGTATTAGCAAGTTTCTAAATTTAATTCAAGTAATGGTAAATTATTTTAACACGTTGAATATATTACCTCTTTGCCTTTCAAGCTCTTGGTCCAACTCTTCTTTCCACTTTTTGCGCCTGTCAATAAAATTCACATAAAATTTTGAAGTTAGCCTTCAAAAGTAGAACGATGCTTTGGTTCTTAGAAAAAGATATCAAATATGTCATCATCGGAAAGGTGCAGCTTGCATAAGACTTCAACATTTTTTTCTGCTTATGTCATCAACTGAAAGAGTGTTCAAACAAAGTAGCAACAAATGAAACTTTTAATGGCGAACCTTGGGCTGTTAGCTTCTGGCTGAGAATCCTGAAGAAGCCCTCCCCGCTCATTGAGTTGAGCTGAAGGAATTTCTCGAAGAACAGGATTGCTCTCTAAGCCAATATTTAGAACAGTTGGGCTCCCCATAGGGGGAATATCAGCACAAAAGGTTGATGGATCACTAGTAATCTTGTTAGAAAATGGTTTTGAATTTTTAGAAGGTACTTCTGCTTCACTTTCACCATATTCATCTCCAACTTTCCTATCCTCAGGAATGGCGCCTAAGCTGTTGAAGAACTCCTCATATAGTGGTGTCTGTAACTTCTTCAAATCAAGTGCCTGGAAGCAAAATGACATGGGCAATATTTTGTATGAAACCATCAGCAATTTCAAGTTATTTTAGAAGTAGGGTGTTATGCTATTCCTTGCCATTTAATTTTTGTTGCTTTGGTAGATAAATAAATAAAACATATCATAATAGATTAACATTTCATACCTTTTCATCTAGGAAAGCTCTGATTTTCCCTTCTGTGACTTCATAATCATCTTCCTCACATGTAGGTTCGCATGGGAATGTGAATTTATTCTCCCCATTCGATGATTCACCCAAGTTATCAAAGTATGTTTTTACATGCTCTGGATTTGCATCAAATTTGGATGGCCATTCATCAAATGGCTCTGACATGGGATTAAAACTCTAGACTCAAAAAAAAAAAAATGTCACCATTAGAGACTTTTTAATTTATGAAGTCTAATTTTTGCCCTAAAACTAATAGATCACCATTATATTAATGCTAAGAATCCAATGTTTGCAATTTTTTTAACTAAGGATGTTTTACAATTTTCACTGTATTTATTGTTTGTCTTGTTTTTTTATGGGGCTATAAAAACTCCACAACCAACAATCAAATCATAATAAAATCTGCAGTGGTGTTAATAAGATGAAGTCATTAGTTTGGTTAATTAATATAAAATTCATGATGTGTTATCTGCGTTTATGTTTGTTCCATTTTAATTGTTTTCAATGATTTGAATTAGATCTCATCTAATTCCCCAACAATAACAACATGAAGACTGGCTTCACACTAACTTTATGTATTATGTCATATGATGCTATATTTATAAATAAGGAATAAGATCTTACGGATCCAACCCCTGGAAATGCATCCTTGTCAAAAATTTGGCACATATCATCACTGGAATTTGTGTCCCAAATAGGTCTGAGGTTAGAAAGCTGCTCAGTGTAGCCCCCACTGTGCTCAACATCTCTGAAGCTCCTGCAAAAGTTAACTTACATTTGTACTGAAGGAAAGAGGATCTAATGGTTGTATCCAGTAAATTGAATATATGATGTTTTAAGAAAATTGATGCTGCTAGAATAACTTGCCGATCTTTCATGTAAGATTTGGTATCTGGAACTTCATCTTTCGAAGATTCCTGATACAGACACCATTATGAGAGGAATAAATATGACATATTGGACGAGCAGCTTGAGGATAGATGGGAATATGACATATTGGACGAGCAGCTTGCTGCATACATGGGAATACTTTATTGGGAAAGAGGCTTACCATTGCTGAGGAGTGATGAACTAACTGTGAATCTTCAAAATCCGTTGTAACAAAAGGATGCTACACAAAGTTTTGAAATATATTTAGATTAAACTTTCCTGTTCATGGCAGTAAATAAACAAGTTACCAACATTCTTTACTAGACAATCATCTCAAGCCAACCTGAAGTAAATCTGATGCAGGTGGCCTCAACTTTGGTTCCCTGCATGCACATTCAATAATTAGAGCCATGATTGCAAGCCAAATATACAAAATGTAAAGTAGGTTTTAATTGCGTAGATGTTTTTGATGAGAAATGACTCTGGACCTTGAGAACGAAGAGAGAGCAGAAAACCTAGGCAAATAGTGTTGTTATGAATTTAGATGACGGGAAAAAAAATGCTCTGTCATGATTGAAAGACAATCAATAAAAACTTATTATTGAACACATTTATAAGGTAATTTATTCTTGGACACCAATGTGTAGAGATTGGGTTTTGTCTCACATCAAATAGTTGAAAATATATTTTAGTTTAGAAATATTGATTAATCCTCACCCATAAGTATTTTGTTTTTGGATTGAAAATATGTTTGATCGCTGGTATGTATGACTCAACTTCCTTGTTTGGTTTGCACCATAACAAGTGGAGAGTTGATAGTTAGATTAGGATCGAGTGGTTTGAATATATAGTTAGTTTTTCACGACCTTCTACTATGGTTGAGTAAAGTTTAAAGGTGGATGACTCTTAATAATGTTGAGTACACTCTAGGTGCATGATGCTCGATGATGTTGAAAGCTTTCATTTGAAGTTTAGTGATGACTAATGTGGAAAGTCCTCACATGAGGGAGAGAATGTCATTGCACGTGATATTGAGTTTAGTCTTACATCGAATAATTGAAAAATATGTTGGTGTAAAAATAACAATTGTAAAGCTTTAAGGCTTTTGCATGTTCCTTAACACAATATCAGAAAAGGAAGAAGTCCATTAATCAAAGTCAGAGGAATATACGGCATTTTGTAAGAAAAGATAAAAATTGAAAAAAATTATTCTTTCTCAAAAAATAAAAGACAAACTACATATAGGTGTCACGTTGGAGTATAAGTCCAAAGGAAAACTAAACATGAAACGCAAAGTTACTCTAAAGCTGAAGTAATACATTTTAACATGCACATATTAGACAATTTAAACCATATTATAGTAGCAATTAAATAATATGACAAGTACAGCAAAAAGCATTAGACTAAGGATAGTAATGCATTGTGATACACCTTCAAACTGTTAGTATGTGTGTTTACTGAGCGGCATCGAGCTCTAAAGCTGCCCATACGCATAAGTTTTATCAGCTTTGTTACCATAGTTAAAATCAAGCACAAGGACAATCAACACACACCAAAACCAATACAATTAAAAGTAAAATTTTAACATGCACTTAATATAACAATGTAAGGAATATTACAAGTACAGTAAGCCTAAAGCATATGTGCACAACTTCATAAAGCTGTACAGTAAGCCTAAAGCATATGTGCACAACTTCATAAAGCTCTATCTCCTCCTATATGTTATGCCCAAGACCATATTATGTAAGTTACTATTTATTGTAATCTAACCCATCTCATATTGAACATTGTGATTTTATTATTATTTTTTTTCGTATAACTTCCCAAGTGATCATCCATTCTAGAAATGCTCCATGACGAACACCTTAATTGTATAGTTACCAAGAGAAATCCATCCATTACACTAAATGATGTCTTGCATACTGTGCCTAACTCCAGATATAGCTGGTTGTCCCTGTCTAATGTAGGTTTAATTCATTCATTTCTTCTTTTCTCTTAAAATTTGAACAATACCTTGCGTAATATGATTTGGAATGTCACAATTGAGTATCAGAGCTTGACCTCCTTTAATATGATGAGTGATTTAGAGATGAATCAAATGAAAGTGGTGAGCCGATAACATTCCAAATTTGAAGAGGGTACTCAAATGAGGTAACTGATTGTCAGAGTTAAGAGCAAGATAAGGAACGGCTCCTTGCACGCTTCTACGAGATAAGGGGAACATGAATGGCTTCAAATGTGATATTGAAAGAGAACGAAAAGATACAAGGCATTACACAGTAAACTTAGTACTTATCATTTCAAGTTGAAGAGATAGTAGATATTTGATGTTGGTTAGGATAGTACCAGATAGATGTAATTCAACGAGTAGTAAGCTCTAACACATCTCAAACTAGAATTTGCTGAGTTGCCAACATTCTCTTCCAAAAACTGCCTAAATTGCAAATAGTTTAGCAAACACTAAAATTCATGAAGTTCTCCTATGTTATGCTAGGAGCAAACTGCATGTGGTCCCATCCCATGTCTTGCTATGTCAAAAAGTGTATTAAATACAATTGGTGATTTTTTTTTTAATTTATCTTAACACACATATGTACCTAGCAATCCAACATGACCTTATCACATTCGTGCGAATAAGACTCACGATGACAATCTAGGAAAATCCGCAAGATCTTCATAATAGGCTTCTTAACAACTTCGATGGTTTGATAAGCAGCTGCTTAAAGATGAGGGAACATTATAGAGCCTATTGACTTGATGGATGCATTAGCATAAAACTAAGGCTTCGTTTGGGATAGCTTTCTTACTGCTTCTTAAAGCAGCTTTCTATTACAAAAATTTAATTTTTATACTAGAAAGCTGCTTTAAGAAGCAGTAAGAAAGCCGTCCCAAACGAAGTCTAAATCTGTCTGAAATCCAGAAAACGATGTAACGTATAGAATAAATATTTGAAAGCAAGCAAAAACTTGTAACTTGCTATAAATTTGTTGGTCAAAGCTAGTTCAAAATAATGCAATGGTAATAAATAAAATTTGCATGCATACTTCTGCAAACATTTCAAGAGAAAATGCTTGGCTTCTGATGAAAGGTGCTCTGGAATGGGAGGATGTGACTTTGTAGTCCCAATGTGAAATAAAGCTGCAACCTGGAGATTTTTTAACTTAATAAACCAGCAAATGAAATATCATGGCATAGGATGTATGCAAATGAATGCAGCATAAATCATAAATAAGGAGAAAGCAATGGTTAGGGTACTAATTGACCTCTTGATATTGCTGACTCCATGGAGGTTTTCCAGTAGCCATCTCAATAACAGTACAACCAACACTCCATATGTCCGCAGAGCTAAGATTTATTTTTTAGCAAACATTTAAATATTTAGAGGTTAGCATCAAACTAAATTTATCATATGAATTGAAAATTTTGGAAATTATCTACAGTTCTAAATATTTTCAATGATGAGTAATCAACCATAAAAATAGCCTAAATTGGAAGTTTATTTCATGTGAAGAGTATAAAGGTGCGAAGTTTAAACACATATCATAAATCACCTGGCAATTATTATCTAGCCACTATATTTGCCATGCATTCATGTATCGTATCAATACTCTAAATGAGGTGAACTACTCATTGACTCCATCTATTTTGATCGCCCCTAGAATATATAATACTTATATTAGTAAAACATGCATGCTATGCAAATCTTTATACAAATTTCATCCTCAAACGCATATCAATTAAAGGCAGATTTCAGTTTGTGAACATTGAATAAGGATAGTATTTCTCTCCAATGTCAAAGAAAATTTTAATGCACCAAATTTGACCTTAAAAAAGATCATAATTTTAGCAAAATAATTAAATGGTACTGGAATCTTCACAAAATAAATTGCTTATAAGTTCATATAAAGTCATGCATCGCATTGGCACAAATGCTAAAAATTTTAAAATTTTAAAGAGGTCTAATATTAGTCTGTTTTTCAATAAATTGAATTTGATTCGATTTCATGGAGTTGCTATCAATATGAGATTATTCTCTCTGTCTATTTCCTCCTTGTGAATTCACGACAATACATCTGATTTGATTTTAGTCTCTTTAAGCTATTTGTTTACTTTTCTATAATTTTTGCTTCCTACCAACTAGTTATATAAACCAAATTAAAAAAGCTAACGGCTAGCCAAAACTCTAGCTTTTATGCATTCCTACCCATGACCACTTGATCCTTAGCCCCCATCCAAAATCTTGAGGGAGAACATCTGCTTCATTTGGTGCTTTAGGATTAACTGAGGAGCCCATTCATCCATTTTAAATCAAGATCTCCTTTGATAATGATATTAAGAAAGAGGTGTTCATCTATTTCCTGCGGATCTCAATTTCGACAACAAAAAAGAGAGAGAAAATTTATTTACTTATTGTGGATCTTTAGTTATCAAGAGAGTCACTTAATCAATGTCCCTGCATCTCTCTTTTGGATTGATAAATATCTTTGTATTATTATCACATTGTCAAACTCTATTATTTAACAACCCTATCAGAGATTGATGGATCCAATTCTGGGATCAACAAGTCCAATTATGTGAGTTTATAAACTCGCTTGTGGTCAATGGGCTTAATTCCACCTCATTTGGTGTAAAGCATCAAAATTAGGAGAACATTGATGTTATTTGGGTATTTCTTGTTTAATGATGAATATATGTGTAAGGTGATATAATAAAAAGGGAGATCTCCATTATCTTTCGAGCCATTTTTAACACTAACAAGTCCAACTCTAGAGTATTGCAATTTTATGGCTGACTAGACTTACATTCGCCAAAATTTAGAATAAAGCATGAAGCTGTATTGTGTGAGAAATTTGGTAGTCTACTTTCCCTATGTTTCCAACCATGTCACCCTTAGTTGAAATTACAAAATCTTGAAGGTACCCTATAAGGCACATGTTCTATCAAATCATTTAAAAGAAAAAGTTTTTGAATTAAAAAAAAAGTTTTAAAAATAAAAATGTTCAATTTACATTGACATGCATATGTAAGATTCTAATGTAAATATGCATGATAAGTCTATTTTAAAATCAGTCGATAATAGCAAATAGAACAACAAGTTTAAGATAAAAGAGGCACATCATATTAGCAATCAACTACTTGAAAATTGTACTTTCCTAATCCATGTGAAGAAAAGGAGCATGCATAGGGTTTTTATATCCTTACAAGGTATGCCCTGTTTGAAGAATTACTTCTGGAGCCATCCAGTAAGGTGTGCCTTTCATTGACTTCGCTGCTGTCATTGTTGCCTAAAGAAAAGTTCACATTACAAATAAATCAAATAATAATGATAATTCCGAAAATAAAAAGATAATAAATGTATAAATCAAAGCTAAATTTCTTATTTTCTAGTGAGACAGGAGGCTCTAACAGAATAAATACCCCTTCAATGGTTCTACCAACAATGATAAATAGCAATGGCCAAGAGCACAAATTACAAGCAATATTTCCAAAAAAAAAAAAAACATCTTACAAGCTATATCACTCGACCAGAATATGACATCGTTGACCTAAATGATATAGAAGTTGGTAAAAAGTTATTATTTAACTAACTCAATAGCAAGACAAGCTCCCAGATCTTGCTATAGCAATGTCAAATCAGATTTAAGCATTGGATTTACAAAAGAGAAACAAAACAAAGGAATATAAGTCCATAGGAAGATGGAGGAGGCCAGAGTTTCCTTACCAGCTTGGCCACTTGTTTAGATGCGCCAAAATCTGCAAGTTTGATGCATCCTTTATTATCAACAAGAATATTTGCACCCTGAATTTGAGAAAAAACTTCATTATTTGAACATGTAAAATGAAATCAAAGATATAGTCTAAGAAGACCATGTAAATAGACCTTTATATCTCTGTGAATAATTCCATTCTTATGAAGATATTCCAGTCCCTGCAATAGCTGCTTGGTATACATTTTTATAACCTGCTTAAAACATAAGAGGTCCCTAACAGGATTAGCAATAAGTTATCACTTATCAGTTATGTGAACCAAACATACAACAACTATGGCACATACAGCTTCAGGGAATGACCCAAATTTTCCCAGAAGTGATGAAATGGAACCGCCCGGTACAAACTCCAATAATATATTTAAGGTCTCTTCTTCCCTCACAGTTCCCAAATATCTCTGATGGAAATACATCAAATAAGAGATGTAATTTTGACTTTTAAGTACAGGAAAAAGGACCAAGTAATTCAAAACAAAGATAAGAAGGAGAGAACTTACGACAATATTCGGATGTGATAGGTTCTTGAGAAGCTTCACCTCTTCTTCAAGTTCCCTTATATGAGCCTGCAAACATAAGGAAAGATGTTGAGGCGGAAGAAGAGCTGAAAGGCAGTTCAGGAAAGACCAACACCAGGGTTATATTTCATTTTTGAAGAAAATGGAAGGAAAGAATCTAACTTGGGCCTTCTCCTTGGAGGCATTGCTAGTCCCGAGCAAAACCTGCAAAATCGAAAACGAAGCAGCGGTCCCCTTAGCCGTAGAAATCAATCTTTATCAAAATTAAAAGAAGCACTGGAGATAAAAGAGTATACCTGCTTTACAGCGAGAAGCTCCCCAGAATCTAGATTCATCCCCATGTAGACATGGCCAAAGGCGCCGCAGCCAATTAGCTCGCCCTTTCTCCACCGGATCGGAGAGGCATCATCGTTGGTCTCCTCCGTAGAAAGAGCATTGGGGGATGCAGAGAGTTTGGGTGATAAACCTAACCCTAGGCCCAACCCCACCTTCGATTTCCTCAAACGCGATCCGATCCTTTCCACAATGCGGCTGCCAGGGCCGCCGCCGCCGCCGCCATCGTTTCCTGCGGGATTCGAGCGGAGAGAGAAAGAACGCCGAACCGATCCGAATAGATCTTGCATCTTCTTTCCTTCTTCTGCGTTGATTACTTGGCTTTCCACGACTGAGAGAGAGTATTGTTTTCTCGGCTGAACGGACACTCTGTTGGATTCTGCTTCGCTTCTCATTTTCAAAATTTCACGTGGTGTGACCGAAGTGCCCATTGGAGCCGTTACGTTTTGGAAGTGCCGAAGATGCCGGAAAATGCTTGTTTTTTTATTTTTTATTTACTTGTTGAAAGCTTTGTTAGTGAATAATATAGTTTCTTATTTTAAATTTGAATATAAAAAAATAGAAAACTTAGGATCCGATAGGAATGGCTGCAATTTTTTTATAAAAGTGATTAGAAAATTATTTGAAGAAAATAGCTTCTTTTTAAAGCTGTTAGAGATTGCAAATACAAAAATTTAGAAAAAAAATAGTGGTAAAATAGAATAATAGTTGCGGCCTGAAAAATAAAATAATAAAAAAATTATCTCAAATGAAGGCTTAATCTTAAGTGTTGGATTTAATGTTCTGTGTAAAGACAATAAGATCGTACATGGAGATTTAGATTGAATACAATGTGCTTGAAAGAGATTAGGTTCTATAGATTCTTTGTATGAATTGATTTACAAAAGATATAATTAATCTCATATGACACCAATTATCCTTGCTATAGAGGTAATCAAGGAGAAAAAAAATATATTATAAGGAGAATCTTAGCGATAGTTTCGACACCAATAATATTTATAAGTGTGGATCATAGTGAGTGTTATAAAATTGACTTCTAGTATAGTTACATATAAAATTATATGATATGAATTCAATGTAATTAGTTGTCTAGCAAGTGAGTTTTGGCTTTTAATCAGTTGATAGCAAAAAATTTTGAGTGAGCTGAAGACTAAGGGAAAATACTATTGGCAAATTCTTCTAATGATAACTCCTAGTTGTTAGTACACTTTGACATATCGGTCACCACTCTGGTCACATTCATTTCTTGATTTTGCTTCTTGTTTCTTTTATTACCGTTAGCCTGCTAGGCTATAAATATACTCCTTACATGTATCTAAGATTAAGTAATACAATATCATTTTCCTTTCTGCTTTTCTCTGTCTCCGACTTCTTCTCTCTTGCTCGTTTTCTATCATGGTATCAGAGCTATTCGCTTAGCAACTTTTTTCTTTTCTTTTCCTTCCATGGCCGATCAAGACTCTGCCGCATCTACTAAGGGGAACTCAAACATCTCTGCCTCCCTCGAAGAATTTGTTATTCCCACCCCTCTCAAGTTTCTCATCTCTAACCTCAAGAACCTTGTCCCTACCCTTCTCACCAATGAAAACTACTCCATATGGAGACTTCAGTTGTATCAACATTTTGCAGCAAATGGTTTCAGCGGACACCTCATGAGCACCACCGTATGGCCCTCTACATCTTCTACAACCGACCACCACCTTTGGAAACTCATTGATCGTAACCTTATCTCTGCCCTTTTATCCACAATTTCTTCCTCGGTGCTTCCCTACGTTCTTACTCTCGCTACCGCCCATGAGATTTGGAAAACTCTCGAAAAGAGGCTGCAACCCACTAACCGATCTCACGTCATCCAGCTCAAGAACGAGCTTCACCAAATTCAGATGAAAGATCGCACAATGCAACAGTGCCTTGCTCAAATCAAGAACCTCGTCGACAATATTGCTGCTGCGAGATCAACAATAGATACCGAAGATATAATCCTATATATCTTGAATGGCCTGCCGACCATCAACAACCCTTTCAAGACCGCTATAAGAACCTCCTTGAATCCTATCTCCTTGGACATTCTTTACTCTTTGCTTTGCAGCGAAGAGATAAATCTCCAACAAGATCAGTCTAAATAAACCCAATCCCCATATGAAACTAATGCTCTTCTATCGACTCGGAATAAATAATCCCACAGATGCTTCAATAAATCTCAAGGACGCAATTCAAATTTTTGATCCAATATCAATAACAACAGCCAGTCTCAACGAACCCAACCGAGAGCACCGCGACCGACTTGCCATATCTGCGGGAAACTCGGTCACATAGCGCTGAATTGTTGGCATCGATGCAATCTTCAGTATGCACCTTCTCCATCGACGAACTCCAGAGCCTTCTTCACTCATCCTCAAGCATCTCCTTCAACCACCGAATGGGTTCTCGACTCTGAAGCCACTGCGCACTTAACTTCTGATGCTTCCAATTTGCAACACACCGCTCCTTACACTAGGTTAGATTCGGTCTCAATCGCTAATGGCAGCACCATTCCCATTCAAAACATCGGCCAAGGCATTCTTTCGCTAGTGGAGTCAGCTCGTAAGCTTCACCTTCGCGATATTCTTCACGTTTCGTCTATTTCTCACAATCTATTGTCTATTTCTAAACTAACGACTAACAACAACATTTCCATTTCATTTGACGCTAATGGTTTTGTTATTAAGGATACTCAGGACAATTAGCCGCTTCTTCATGGTCGCAAACGTGACGGTCTCTACCAAATTCAAGCTCCCCACAGTCACAAGGTCTCCGCCCTCCAAGTCAAAAGCACCCCAAGCTCCCTGTGGCATGCCCGTCTCGGCCATTTGCATTCAAGATTGCTTTCTTCCTTAGTTTCTTACATTCCCGAACTACGCAATTACTCTAAATTTTCTGCTGTCTGTACTTCCTGCAATGTATCAAAAAGTCACATACTATCTTTTCCTTTAGCACTTCTTCTTGTACTAAACCTTTTCAGCTCATTCACTCGGACATTTAGGGTTCTGCCCCTTGCCCGTCGCTTAATGGTTACATATATTACGTCATATTCATAGATGATTTTACAAGATATTCCTGGCTCTATTTGATGACCACAAAAAATGAAACTTTTTCTAAATTTCAAAATTTATGCAATGTCATCAAAAATAAATTTAATACTAACATTCAAAATTTGCGCTCTAACGGTGGTGGTGAATTCACCAGCAAACAATTCAGCAATTATCTCCTCGACAAAGGCATCACTCACCAGATTAGTTGCCCTCACACTCCTGAGCAAAACGGCATGGCTGAATGAAAACATCGGCACCTGCTCGAAATCACTAGAACTCTCCTTCACGCCGCCAGTCTACCTCATTCTTTTTGGGCCGAATCCTTGTCCACGGCTCACTACCTCATCAACCATTTACCAGCTAAAGCCACCTTGCCTCACAGCCCACACTACAAACTATACGGACATCCTCCTTCCTATAATCATCTTCGTACGTTCGGATGCCTTTGCTTTCCTTGGCTTCAACCTTACGCCTCGAATAAACTCTCTCAACGTTCCCAAGAATGTGTGTTCTTAGGCTATTCCACTCTCCACAAAGGATATTGATGTCTCAACATCCACACCAACTGTATCTACATCTCTCGCCATGTCATTTTCCATGAACACATTTTTCCATTCCACAACCGACCTCAAGCCTCCGACTCTACTCCTTCAAACTCTACTTACTCGCCTCTCCTTCTTATCCCAGCATCTACCACTTCTCCCGCCCGTACCAATTCTCCACCCACCCAACTCCCTAGCACCGATACTAATCACTCAATTCCTGTGCACAACCCTTCACCAACACTCACTACCACATCCCCCCACTCAATTTCCAATTCTCCTCAACTTCCAACGGTTTGTGTGCATCCCATGCAGACACGGCTCAAGTCCGGTATCTCCAAACCGAGACAGATCTTAGATCTTTCTACAATTTGCACATCAAACACTACTCCCACTTCTTTTGTGCAAGCCAATAAACATCAACACTAGAGATCCGCCATGTCCGTCGAATATATGGCTCTTCAAAAACAAGCAACTTGGTCGCTTGTTCCACCTCCGTCCAACAAACCTGTTCTCGGGTGTAAATGGACCTTCAAAATCAAAAAGCATCCCAACGGTCACATAGCCCAGTACAAGGCCCGTCTCGTGGCACAAGGATGTTCTCAAGAATTTGGCGTTAATTACACCGACACCTTCAGCCCGGTTGCAAAAATACCCACGATTCGAGTTCTGGTTACTTTAGCTCTTCACAAAAATTGGTATGTTCTTCAGGTCGACGTTTCAAATGCTTTCCTCCACGGCGACCTTCAGGAGGACATCTACATGAGACAACTGCCAGGTTTCATTGATTCGCAGAATCCGGGACACGTGTGCAAACTTCACAAGTCTATTTACGGTCTCAAACAATCACCACGTCAATGGTTCAACAAACTTACCACTTTCTTACAAATGTTTGGTTTCAATTTCAGCAAAGTCGATCCTTCTTTGCTTATATACAATCAAAATAACATTTGTTTATTTGTACTAATTTATGTGGATGATATCTTGGTCACCGGAAATAACAATACCATAATTGAAACTCTTCTACAACAGCTAAACTCTAACTTCAGTCTCAAACAGCTCGAAGACATCTCCTCAAAGGGCTACTTCCTACATCAACACCACTACGCACAACAACTTTTGCAAATGGCCGGATTTACCAATTGCAAACCAGCACTCACTCCCATGTCTCTCAAACGGCCACAACGAAATTCCACCGAAACACCATTCGCTGATCCGCATCTCTATAGAAAGCTAGCAGGTTCGCTCCAATATCTATCCATAACTTGACTTGATATTGCTTTCACCACTAACTACATATGTCAACACATGCATCAACCCACCATCGATGACTTCCAAGCTCTTAAAAGATTGCTACGCTACATCCATGGAACAACTCATCTCGGCATTCCAATCATCTTGGGAGATCTTCAACTTCGCACCTACGTCGATGCTAACTGGGCCGCCGACACCACCGACAGGAAATCTGTTTCAGGATTCTGCACCTTCTTGGGCAACACTATCATTTCTTGGTCTGCAAAGAAACAAATAACCGTGGCAAAATCCTCCATCGAAGTCGAATACAGATCCATCTCATCTGCAACCTCTGAAGTGTTATGGCTCCGTAGACTTCTTAGTGAACTTCAAATTCCTCAAAATGTGCCAACCATCATCTACTGTGACAACACCTCCGCCATAGCTCTCGCAAACAATCCAGTTTTTCACGCTCTGACCAAGCACATTGAAATAGACTATCATTTCATCAGTGGTCATATAAAAGCAGGAGCCATCAACATCTCTCACATTAGCTCCACCAACCAGATCGCAGACATCCTCACCAAACCTCTATCTAAAGATCGATTCACATGCCTCATATCCAAATTAACCATCCGTTCCCAGGACGCTTAATTTGAGGGGGCCTGTTAGTACACTTGGACATATGTGCTCGGTCACCACTCTGGTCACGTTCATTTCTTGATTATGCTTCTTGTTTCTTTTATTACCGTTAGCATGCTAGGCTATAAATAGACTCATGTACATGTATCTAAGATTAAGTAATACAATATCATTTTACTTTTTTGCTTTTCCCTGTCTCCGGCTTCTTCTCTCTTGCTTGTTTTCTATCACTAGTCAGTCGGCAGGTAATTTAAAACAAGTTGTCAAGTTTTTGGGTGGAATTGATGAAGGAGCAACTTTGTGAATTCTCAGGCTAATTCAAGGCCTAAATATTATAGATTGGGTGACCTAATGTGCTGCATCTCTAGCTAGGTCAAAGGGTCTAAGCATTAAGCAAACTTGAAAGTTTTGCAGTTCGAGCAAGTGCAGTGCACAATCAATAACTTAATGAATCTGGTTTTTTTTTTTTTTTTTTTGATCATTTGATTAATTCAGTTCGTTGAATGAACATTCCATAAAGTTCTTATTATTTATTGTTGTTTTTTTTTAAAGTTATTTGGCCTGTCATCATCTTTGATCAATTCTTTAAAAAAAAAGTAATTAAAATTAATAATATAACACTTAATTTAGTTGAAATTTATTTAAATGTGTTAAAATAATAAAATTATATATATATAATTTAAATTTTTCATGTATTTTTTGTATTTTTAGAAGATAAAAGATTTAAAGCCATTAAGGATCTGCCTGTCAATTCTATGGCCTTGAAAGAGCCAGTCTGTGGGCTTGCAGGCCTTTCCATGGGGGCTGGCGGGCTTGAAAAGGACCCAAAATACAACCTATTTAGACCCATATTTTAGGCCCTTATATGCCAATTCGTAATCACCCATCTAGGTTTCCTAAGCTCTATTACGCTCTGCGAAGCCCGGCGCGGAGCCCGATCGACCGGAGCGAGAAACCAGCAGATGAACGCAGCGATGAAGGGGGTCGGCGATGTTGCCTACAAGGCATTCACCGCCGGTCTTGGTGCCGCCACCATTTACCTCGCTGTCACTTTTTCCATCAACGTCTACCGTGGACTCTCCTGGCACACTTCACAATCCGTGAGATTTTCCTTCCGAATCTTGTTCTTCATTTCTTTATTTGAAGCTTGTTTCAACCGTTAATTCCATTTGCTTTTTAAATGGAATTTGGTGGTGATATAACCCTAAATGGTTAGCGCGGTTAAATGTTGGTATGCTTGTTGCAGGCGTTTTTAACAGTTCTAGCTTCTTTTTTTCGGTTTAGGTTTTAGGTGGCTAAGCTAAGTCCTGATTTTCGTCACTTAGTGGATAAGATAGGATATGCGAAACGGACACCCAGCCCTTGTTAAGATTGCTTTGCTTAGCTGCCCTCTCCTTCGTCCACAGTTAATTTCACTGACATTTTTAACGAACCAAATGACACAACTTAAGCTTCAAAAACTTATGTTTGCTTATCTCATTATTACTTGGCTTACATAGATAGACAACCAAACAGGCCTATTATTATATGAGGCGAATCATGTTATTTAGGGAATCTGTTGGAAAGCACGGATATATTTGTAATAAGAGGTTGTCATCAGATGCTTTAATGTGCTTAAACTCTGATTTTAACTTATATTCCGAATATTTGGAAAGGGAATATGCTACAATGTATGTACGAGAAGTGGGCTGAAAGTATGGTAAAAGAATGAGCACTCATTAACTTCCACTGGTGCCCGTGCACGTGGCGAATGTGAGTTGAAAATAGGAGAGAACTGGAAGGTGTTGAGTAGAAAGTGTATGTTTTCTTAGGATTGGGAGTGTCTAGTAAATACAAAGAATGAAAGTAGAGGATGGCGAATCTGCTATGGTTTCTCTCCCAATTTAAGTGAAAAATAGGAAGAAGGGAGCTGCATTTACACAATCTAATGACGCTCTAACAGTCTTCATTACTCCCGGTGTAATGAAAAATATAGCTAAAAACTATTAAAGTAAGCATTCGTTGAAACCCATATCTCCATCACCAACTTCTCTAATCATCATGGGAGTCTTGATTGTTACAAAAAGGGCCATCTCCCTCTCGAAGACCTTTTGAGAAGCTCCTTTCAATATTGGTGCCCCTTATTGTCTTCATCTCCATCATTGTTATATTTTTCTCCAATATTTTTATGTTCTAAAACCATTGCCAAGATGTACAAAGTTTAAGATGTGCGACCATAAAAACTATCTGTTTGACCGGTCCATACGGGACTGGCTCGCGTAATTGAGGCGGAGAGTTCCGCCTCCTGTAAGGAGCCGCACGAACCGCAAATCCCAGGGAGTTGTTTTGGAAGGATTTTTGTGGGAGTTAGGAGGGAAATTTAAATGTACGGGCTGTTTAGAGATTTCTTTTTGAATGTATGCATTAAATAGTTTGTTTTCCTAGGGTTATGGCATCTTGAATTTGGTTGAAATTTGGGATCTTAGGTTTTCTTTGGGCTCTAACGGCATCTAGAGATTTGGGAGAGATCGATCCTCCTCTCGAATAGAGGATCACTTGTATCTTGCTGTTTTTCTTCCGTTAGTTGGATTATTGCAATAAAATCTACTATTTTTCTGGTTTTCATTGGAGTTTGGAAGAGTTTTCTCGTTGTTTTCTCCGAAATTGATAGGATTTATTTGAAATATTCAAGTGTTTCCTATCAAATTGGTATCAGAGCTATTTTTGGGACCTTTGGTGGGCTGTTTTGGTGAATTTCAACAGCTGTTCTTGGGATTTGGAAGAAGAAAGTTGCTGTTTTTGAAGTCCAAATTTTTTACTTTTAAGAAAATCCGGGCATCGATGGTGGCCAAGAAAATGAATGCGTTGGAGGAACGTCTCTAAGTGTAGATCGGACAAATGAAATCTGAAATTTTAGATCTCCAAACTCAAGTTTTAGATTTAAAAAAAAAAAGATGTTTCAGCAATCCATGATAAGTTAGATTTGAAATTTTCCATCTTAGAGGACATGTTGAAGAAAGTTCTCAAGGGCCTAACCAAAATATTACCACCGGAGGTAAAGGAAGGCGCTGATAGCCACGGAAGTGGGGAAAATTCAAAGCCAATCAGACAAAAGGAAGATCAAGAGGTGGAGATTTTAGAGGAAAAAAAAAAAGCCTCCCCTAGGACCTATTCCTAGGGAGGAGTCCGGTAGAGGGGATGTGGAGAGACGTGAGGGGGTTGGGAATTAGTGGAGGGATGTTGAATTTGAAAGAAGAGGGGCTGAATCGGAAAGATGGGGACTTAATTATGATCGAAGAGGGGCTGAATTTGAAAGGAGAGGGATTTGTTATGATCCAAGGGGTACTGAATTTAAAGGAGAATGTGGAAATTTGATGAAAGGCTTGAGTATGAACGTAGAAGGGATGATTGGGACACTTGGGGAGAACCACCCCTTGGGGAAAGGAAAATTATGAAGGGAACAAAGGGAATGAAGGCGTTCTTAGGGTGAGGAAACTGAAGATGCCTATTTTTTAGGGAGAGGATGCACATGGGTGAATCTACAGGGTGGAAAGATACTTTATTGTCAATACGTTGACGGAGGAGTAGAAATTGACGGCAACCGGGATGTGCTTGGAATTGAAAGCTTTAGCATGGTATCAGTGGAGGGATGCGAGGCCACTGATAAGGACTTGGAGGGAGTTTAAGGACTGCCTGTTGGAACGTTTCCAAACCAACAGGGGAGGGGACTTCAATGAGCAATTCTTCTCTTTGATGCAGGAGGGGACAGTGGTGGAGTACCGTGAGCAATTCGAGTACCTTGCTAGTCGATTGGACCGTCTTTTTGAGACTGTATTAGAGAGGAACTTCATGAAGGGATTGAAACCAGAGATTCGGGCGACAGTTAGAGTGATGAGGCCTCATGACTTGGGAGAGGCTATGGAGCTAGCTCAGTTGGTGGAGGATTAGAGGCACTTAGAGAAAGGGATGAAAGGCAGCAGCTCAGGAGGCACGCACAGGATGACAATCACTTTTTTGGCACCTAAGGAGCTGACACCATGTACTGTTCTGAAGACTTCGAAGGAGAAGACTGTAAGAGTAAGATCTGGGGACAACTTCAAGAAGCTCACAGAAACAGAATTACAAGAGAAAAAGGCGAAAGGGATCTATTTTAGATGTGACGAGAGGTATACGCCGGGGCACAAGTGTAAGGACCGAACTCTTCAGGTTCTTACTGTTTGTGATGACAAGGGAATGGAGGAAGGTGTTGTCTTTTCACCTTGCGAACAAGGTGGATCTTTGGGAGGGGAGTATTGTTAGACCGGTCCAGCCGGTCCCGTCATAACTGAGGCGGAGAGTTCCGCCTCCCATAAGGAGCCGCACAAACCGCAAATCCCAGGGAGCTGTTTTGGAAGGATTTATGAGGGAGTTAGGAGGGAAATTTGAATGTAGTGCCTGTTTAGAGATTTCCTTTTTTATTGTATGCATTAAATAGTTTGTTTTCTTAGGGTTAGGGCATCTTGAATTTGGCTGAAATTTAGGATCTTAGGTTTTCTTTGGGCTCTAGCGGCCTCTAGAGATTTGGGAGAGATTGATCCTCCTCACGAATAGAGGATCACTTGTATCTTGTTATTTTTCTTCCATTAGTTGGATTATTGCAATAAAATCTACTATTTTTCTGATTTTCATTGGAGTTTGGAAGAGTTTTCTTCGAAATTGATAGGATTCACTTGAAATATTTAAGTGTTTCCTATCACTATCATCCCTCTAGCAATCATATATTTATCCACCACTTTGCATATAACTTACTCCCCTTTTTCTTGAGAAATTGTCTTCTCTTTGTTTGAGTTGTGTTAGTTGGATGTGATGATGCATATATTATTGTTTAAGGTTGTGAGGAGTGCTAGACATATGCGATATGGATGAAAATACCCCTGATGACAATGACATGTTAAACTCTAGTCGACATGCCTAGTTTAGAGAATGAAAAGATGATGATAAATATAATGGATGGGGGCACTTTTACGAGTCACTGGCAATAAAAACAAAAATATTTATAAATTCTAAGCTTGCACTAAATGTGGCTTATTCTTTTTTTCACGCCTTATTTTAGCTTTATTCACTAGTTATTTTTTATATGAAAAGATAAAATTTTGTTATAATGCAATGTAATGTATGTTCATGATATTTCAAAGCTCGAACAACTTGCAGTGCTTGTGGTTGAAGGCATCATAGTCATGTTTTCAATCTTGTGTGATTCTTTGAAGTCTTTATCCTTGATAGCAAAAGCAACCACCTCATACATATCAATAGCATGCACCATGATGCATGATGTGACATGGTGCACTCTCAGCACCATTTATTTGGCGTAACGCACATGTTCAAAATGGCACGCTTTATTTACATCATATAGGAGCAAAAGCGCACATGGCATAAGACCCATATTGTGCATGCTATTTTTTTCTTGGTTTTAAATTTAAAATTAATATTTATGTTTATATTTATTAATTTAATATCACTGTCGTTGTCAGGTCCTAAGTCCTGGATGAGAAAAGTGGAGGGTTGCGTTAGATAGTCGACAGCTAGCGTAAAATTTGTCGAATAATCATGACATGAATCCTTTAATACATTGTGTTAATGCTAGGGTTTACCCTGGAAGCGACGCGCTGTATGGCCTAAATATAGTGATAAGTGTGCAAAGGCTGCTGCACCGGCGCCCGGGTTCAGTGTTAAATAGGCAAGGGTTCCCACATCATGGACGGATGTGGGCAAAGAAGCTAATCCATGAATCTAAAATTAGGATAGGAACTTGGAATATAGGTACCCTCACAGGTAAATTAATAGATATTATGATTCATAGGAAAATAAATATTCTCTGCATTCAGAAAATTAAATGGGTTGGAGAGAATGCTAAGGAGATTGATAGTTTATATTTTAATCTTTGGTATTATTGTAAGAGTCGTACTAGAAATGGTGTAGGTGTGATTATAGATAAGAGTTTAAAGGATAATGTTGTAAAGATTAATAGAATTGGAGATAGAATTATAGCTTTAAAGATTGTTATTGATGCTCATATTATTAATATTATAAGTGCTTATGCTCCTCAAGTAGGTTTGTATATGAGGTCAAAATTACAATTTTAGATTGACTTAGAAGAATTAATACAAAAGATACCTCTTGAAAAAAAAATTTTATTTGAGATTTACATGGACATGTTGGTAGAGAGGTAGACGATTTTAAAAACATTCATGGTGGCTTTGGGTTTAGAGCGACTAATGAAGGTGGTAAGACCATATTAAATTTCTTTAGCTTATGATTTTGTAATTACTAATACTTTTTTTAAGAAAAGAGATGAGCATCTCATCACTTATAAGAATGGATATAGTAAAACTCATATTGATTATTTTCTTATAAGAAAAATAGATTGTTTAAATTACAAAGATTGTAAAGTTATTCCAAGTGAAAGTTTATGTACCCAGCATCGTTTATTAGTTTTGGACTTTAATATGAAAGGACAAAAAATAACAAATAAAGTAAAACGCTATTCTATAATTAGATGGAGCATTTAAAGAATATGAATAAAAATATTTTTGAGATTAAGATACTAGATCTTAAGATTTTGTCTGTGCATGAGGAAGCTAATGTTACGTGAAAAAAAGTGGCTAATGACATTAAGAATGTTGAAAAAGATGTGCTTGGTTTATCAAAGGGAAAAACCCCAAATAATAAAAATAGTTGATAGTGGAATGAAAATGCTTAAGAAAAGATAAAAAATAAGAAGATTTGTTACAAAATTTGATTTAGTTGTAAAAATTTTGATTATTGGGAAAGATATAAAGATGCTCGTAAGGAGTTTAAAAAAGCAATATGCGATGCAAAGACTTTAGCTTTTAATGATTTATATATTAGATTAGATACTAAGGATGACGAAAGATATATGTATAAGTTAACCAAATAAAGAGAAGAGTAGTAAGGATTTAGTTCAAGTGAAGTGTATTAAGGATGAAGATCAAAAGGTGCTTTTATTAAAAGAAGATATTCAACAAAGGTGGAGGAGATATTTTTATAAACTCTTCAATGAAGATTATGAGAAGGCGATCGACTTTAGTGATCTTAGCACCCTAAATGAAAATAAAAATTTTTGTTTTTATCAGCGTATTAGAAAAACCGAAGTTAGAGAGGCTTTAAAGAAAATGAAGTGTGGAAAAGTTGTTGGACCTGATGATATACCAATAGAGGTGTGAAAATGCTTAGGAGAAGAAGGAATTTCTTGGCTTGCTAAACTTTTCAATATCATTTTGAAGACTAAAAAGATGCCAGATGAGTGGAGAATGTGTGTTGATTTCTATTTTTAAGAATAAAGGTGATGCACAAGATTGTGCGAATTATAGAGGAATTAAGTTAATGTGTCATACTTTAAAACTATGGGAGAGAGTTATGGAGCATAGGTTGCGGCATGATACTAACGTTTCTCAAAATCAATTTAGATTTATGTCGGGTAGGTCTACTATGGAAGCTATATATTTATTGAGAGGTTTGATGGAGAAGTATAGAGAGAATAAGGAGGATCTACATATGATTTTTATTGATTTAGAGAAAGCATATGTTCCAAAAGAAGTATTATGGAGAGTTCTGGAAAAGAAAGGGGTTAATAATGCTTATATTCAAGTCATTAAGGATATGTATGCAGGAGCTGTTACTTGTGTCCAGACACAAGGTGGTTTGACCAAGTGTTTTCCTATTTCAGTTGGATTACATCAAGGATCAGCCTTAAGCCCATATCTTTTTGCTTTAGTCATAGATGTTCTCACTAGACATTTGCAAGAGGTTGTACCTTGGTGTATGCTTTTTGCTAATGATATTCTTCTTGTTGATAAGGCTAGAGAGGGAGTTGAAGGTAAACTTGAATTATGGAGGTCAACCTTAGAGTCTAAAGGCTTTCGTTTGAGTAGATCTAAAATTGAATATATTGAATGTAATTTTAGTAATAATAGTTCTAGTGGGAGGATTGTGACTTTAGGGGATCAAGCTATTAAGAAGTGTACACATTTTAGATATATTGGGTCTATTGTTCAAAGTGATGGTGAAATAGATTGGGATATTATTAGTAGAATTCAAGTTGGATGGTTGAAGTAGAGGAATGCATCAGGCTTGTTGTGTGATAGAAAAATCCCTCTCAAACTTAAGGGAAAATTGTATGTGATGGTAGTGAGACCTACAATGCTTTATGGTGCAAAATGTTGGCCATTAAAAGAGAAGCATAATATTAAGTTAAGAGATGAGGATGCTCAGGTGAATGAGTGACTTTAGTCTTCGAGACAGGATATGAAATGAGCATATACGTGAAAAGGTTGGAGTAGCTCCAATAGGCCCCACATAGTTTCCTTAAATATTTAGCAAAAAATTTGATGGCATTTCACAAAAATTATTATTATCAAATAATTAATGAGCCAAACCTGATGCATGAGCTCATGGGATAAACACTTGGCACTCACCTCACTTATTGTCCCTTTAAGGCAAGTCGCTTGCCAAGGCAACACCTTGATAATAGCGCCCATTTTGAAAAGTGTGTGGTTTTATGCCTCAGCTAGTCTTGCCCTATTGCACTTAGACGAGCATCCGATTCACCTTTTAAGAACATTTTTGTTCTAGCTGAATGGTTGTAATCATTGGTCTTTTTTTATGTTCTTTTGCACCTATTCAAATGAGTTTTCTGCTAAGCACAAATGAAATGCAAGAATTATCTGGACAGATGCCAGGAGCACGCAGCATTATTGGGGAAATTTGTAAGCACAACAATTTTCACACGTACTGTAGCCAAATATTCTAATCTAATTTTAGACCTGTTGTATGTTTGAAAACGTTTACCCATCATAAAGTCATTGTAATTCAGTATTCTTAAACAATTCTAGCCTCCTTGATTGTGATAATGTATGGTAGAGACTAGAGAGCATAAAGTCTAACCTAGTTGTTCAGAAATGTTGTAGAGTAGCTAACAAATGCCTAGTTGGCAGTTCTTTTTAATTTTATTGTTTGTTGATACTTTTAATCTGTTAATAGTGTCCCTGTTGATTATAAAAAGGACAATTGAATACTTTAATGTGCTTTTTTTGAATTTATTGCATATTAAACGTTATCTTGGCATATTGGTTGCAATATTTAAACCTGATCCTGTACTTTACACAGTGATGCTTGAAGGATTTGACTGTACACTGCTTTCAGTTTTTTTTTTTTTTTTGCTAGTTTTTGCAATTTGCTTGATCTTATGTTCTAATAAGCTCTTGCATCTCATAATGCATAGCCAAACTCTGAATGTTATTGAATAAGACCGAAATGAAACGTTAGAACGGTTAGAAACGTTTTATTAATTACAAGGGGAAGTGGTAAATCTAATAGAACATCAATAGTGGTTATTTAAAATAATTTGTAAAGGAACTGTTTAACACCTCAAGAAACACTCAGCATGAATGTATTGGCCCACAAATAGCTAGGATAAGGCTACTAATGATGATGATGATGATGATGATATTATTCCCTTTGGCATTGTATTTGACAGAGAAATTTTATCGTATTTTTGGTCAAGTTTAATTCTGTCATAAGATTTAGTAGTGATGGAGGAATTTCTGTGTTGTTCAAAAACCAGGGCTGAATCTATTTTTTAGTGGGGGGCTTTGATAATGAAATTTTGCTTTATTATTTTAAACTTCATTGTAGATTGCACTTGTTGTAAGTTGGCAAAACATTGATGGCGAGTTGGCAATGCCCTATGATCTCTCTAACTATTGCAACTATGTGTTTTTTTTATTTTTTTTTTTTCATATACATTCCAATTCTTTGCCACTTTTTTATATTTTGTAAATATTTTAATCCCAAGTCATAAAATCAAGAAGGGTTGAGGCAAAACCCAAGTGAATGGGGGCATGCATGTGCCCCTGATATCCCCGCTTTGAATCCAATCCATCCATGGCAGAAATTGAAGTGAGGGAGTTGGCCAGAGAATGAAATTATGCTAGAACCTGAGCGGCCAAGGCATTGATTAGCTTATTGCTAATTTGTTGTTAACAATGTCATTCTTTAAGCTTTATTCCATTTCACGTTTTCTTGCATGTCTTGATTTATTTAGTAAAAAATCAACTTAAATGGCTATAAAATTTGAGAAAGGATATTCTGAAACACTATTTTTTCCTCGATTTATGTAACTGAATCTGATATTTTGTTGATCTTTATTAATTATATATACTGTTCTTCTCAGAAAATTGAAAAGGATAAATCTCTGGAATGACGCTGGACTGGAGTTTTCTTCTATAGAGCATGTTGCCCCCCTCTATTCGTCTCTCAATTGTAAGGCTGAAATGTAATTTTCCTTACGCTTCTGTTATATTTTCAAATAAGATAAGGAGGCTTTGTTTCCACTGTTTAAATAGTTCTCTTATAATGGAATTTTTTTCCAATTTTCTAAGGTTCATTTTCCCCTTGGGGTTCTTTTGAGGGGCTTGCTAAGGACTATGCTATTTTTCTGATTCCCTCCTCTAAACTTTTCCCTTGGGGTTGTATATTCATTCTAATTTGAATTACTTGAGAATATTTTCTAAATCTGTTTTAAGTTTATATTATTATCATAAAAATAGCTTGTGATGTTTTCCTGATAAATTTTAGGCCTTAAATTTATGATGATGATAATGTTAAATGTTATCTTATTACATTTAATTAGATTTGATTCAGGCTCTTAAAACTTAATTATGATTTTAATCTGAAAAAACAACAAATCAGGTAAACAATGTATATTAAAACCTAAATTTCGAGCTTTACAGATAGCTTATTTTTTTTTTGTTTCTGTCACAAATCTTGAAGGATTTTGCATGAAAAAAATAAGTTTTTATGAATTGAAAGAGAACTTTCTTGTCATAGTTTGAAATTTCTCAACGGTCAATTCATAATAAAAAAAAACAGGCGAGAATATTTTTAGGAGAGAAATTCGTGAAGAAAACAACGTGCGGGCTTAATATTTTCTCCATATGAAGATTAATTAAATTATTTCTTCCTCGTATGGTCAATCAGAGCATCTGGACTATAAAATTAAAATATCAATGGATAAATGAAATTTTGGTGATGATGTCAAACTTATTCATTTGAGAAGAAATTGATCTGCATTCTATTAGGCACCAAAACAATGGAAACTTTCTCGGTAAAAAAAAAAATGAAAGCAATGAACACATTATAATGCATCACAAATAGAAAAAACAACCTGCAAGTCTTCATAATCAAATAATGGAAAAATTAGGGGGCTAAATGACAGTTACATAGTGCATTGAATGTTCCAAGTTTATAGTCATATTTGTACTTGAAATTTCAAAAAAAAAAAAAATAATAATGTTGCAAAGTTTTGAAGAAAAAAAAAATCAAGTTAGAATCACCAAAATCTCCAAGGATCTTTGTACGGTGGTACATAGTTCTCTGTGGGTGGAAGTAGGCGAAAAGAATCAACTGCTTCCTTCAGGAAAGGTCCCCACTGCATGCAACATATGTAATTCAAGATAGAAGCGCAGCAAAATAACTACAAGATATCTGGCGCAGCAAAATAACTACAAGATATCTGGCAATAAGGATGACAATATTTTACAAGAAAATTTCACAGCCTCATGCACTCTTTATATTTTTCTTCTTTTTTTTTAATCTCTTTTATGATAAAAAATCAAATAATGACGCCCAACTTTTATAAATAAAATTTAGGTTGATTTGCATATCATATATGCATAAGTGTTTCTTCATGAAGTATTAATTAAGCTTCACAATTTGGCCATGCATTATTTCAGCTATAATGCCCTCTTTAGAGGAGCAAAGAAGAAAGGGAAGAAGTTAAGAAACTTGTCATCCTCTACCAAACAATAGAAAATAATTCTTAGAAGTTAGAACCAAGAAAAAGATAGTAATCTCCATAGAGAGAAATGAACATCTGAAATATATCATTTAAGAAAGATTGTGGATATCCTCTACTTTCCATTAATTTTCTTTAAGGAAAACATGAGGAAAATGATTTGTTACTCGTTTTATGTTGCCTTTTGTTCTCCTTTCTTCTAGATATCAACATTTTATTTAAAGGAAGTGAAATGACAGGCAGATCAACCCATATTAGGATTTTTTTTTTTACATTGAAAATCATTCTTTGGAGAGGAGAAATTTTGGGTAATGATATCTTGATCTAAATTTTATTAGGTTACTTATGAGTGTAAAATAAGAACTACTGAATAACTAAATGTCATACTCATCACAAAACAAATTGATCAAGTAGAAAATATCCTGATCCAAATTTGGTTAGGTTATTTATGAGTGTCAAATAAGAATTGTTGATTAACTAAATATTAGACTCGTTCCAACAAAATTAGATCGGATGTCCTGATCCAAACCCTTTTCCAGAGAAAAACTATAAAATGTGGTAGAGAACAAACTGTCAAAATTAAGCAGAATGAAAAGTGAACAACTTACAGATTCCCACTTCTTGCTGAGCGTAGAAGCATTCAACGAGTACAAGTATCCTGACAACAAACATCAATGACTTAAAATATTGCCATTTTCAGTTAAAGCAAAAAAGAATAATTTATCTCGTTGCCAACAGATCTAATCACTTGATGCATGATTTGAATATTCATTTTTATCTTCAGAAAAAAAAAAAACAATTCATTGCAGTGATAATCAACAGTGAATGACATCTTTCTTGATGAAGTTATGTCATCAAATTATTATTAAATTTTCTTCCCCCTACCTAAATGAGGCAAAGTGCACAGGAAAAAAAACTTGTATCAGGATCTTCTTATACAAAAAATACATCAGGATAGGCTCATCATGTAACACTTAGTCACGTTGATGTCTGTTACTTTCTAATCAAATGTCTACTATTTTCTTAACCACAGTAATGTCTTCTACAAATGTAGTTATCTTCTATTCTTATTAAATGTCTTCTTTATCTCTAACCTCAATTAAGAGCACATGATACATGTCGCATGATGATCTAATCCTTAAAAATATTTCTATTGATACTCTGAAGTGCACTGTTTCGACTACCAAGTTTTCTTTAGAGGTGAAGAAGCTGGTGCAGATCTTATTAGCCATTTAGCCAGAAAGCATTACTTGGACTAGTTAAGCTCTCAGCCAACACTAAAATTGACATTTACCATCTCGTTCAGCAGTTGAAGCCACATTGTGTCTGTAGAGATTGGAGTCTGGCGCCTGAAATGGCAATGAAAAAATCAACCTTAACAAAACGATTTTTGCATACTTACGCCAAAAAAATCGGTTTTTTAATCTCTGGAAGATGTTAATGAATCCCATATTTAAATATTCTAGTATTTAGAAAGAGTCTCCTAGACCGATAAGTGAAAATAACTCACTGATTTTGTAGGAGATTTCCGAACCAGATACTCATAGTACCAGTACACATTTCCATCCACCTAAAAACACAGAACAAGTTTCAGTTATTGATTTCTAAAGATTTAGCTACCATGAACTTGTCTGATTTTACCTAATGCATCACAATAAAATAATGTTAACAAATTTATGAGTTGACCTCACTAGCATGGGCGTCAAGCACAGAACTCTCGGTCATTCTCTGGCCTGTTGAGACAGGCTGCATAGAACAAGCACATTTTCAACCACTTTTTATAGTACAGTGTATATCTACGCATCATGTTCAAAAAGTATGAGCTAAGTAGATATCATAAACAAGAGAAAAACAATTGCATATCATCCAAATAATCTTTTCATGCATTTGTACAAAGACACTCTGCAAGCAGGCATGATATGAACAGAATAATAGGCAAAAATGTTAATTGTTCTATTGCATATGTATAATATGAATGGAAATGTTTTATTTGCAAAGAGATATTGTATATGCAAAACTCTTAATCATTGTCATTAGGAGTAAAAGCTCAAAATAGTCCTTCGACTATTAGTAAATGTCCAATTTAATCCCAGACTTTTATAATGCCCCAATTTAGTCCCCTGACTATGTAAAAATGTCTCAATTTGATTCCAAGGCCAAAAGTAATAATTAAAATTAATCCCGACCGTTAAATGTGAAGGCATTTTGGATAATAGGGTGTATGTGATATTATATTATTATTTTAATATATTTTATCATTTATCATATTAAAATAAATATAAAAATCATAATGTAAACTAATCATGTTTTTTAATTATTCATTCTTGTTATTTAATTGGTTAACTTCCAAAATATAAAAAAATAATATAATCTTACATACACCATAATATCCAAAAATGCCCTCACATTTAACTATTACTTTTAGCCTTTTGACCAAATTGGAACATTCTCTAATAGTTAGAGGACTAAATTGGGTCATCATGAAAGTCTAGAATTAAATTGGACATTCAGTAATAATCGAGATACTATTTTCAGCTTTTACTTTTATCATTAGTCTTATCTCAACCACTAAGGGTTAGTTTTATGAATCTACAGTCTTGTTTAGTATTGTGTGAGATGTAAACATATATACATTAGCTCAACCATTTAATCTTCTTAGTCCTTCAACACTAATTTTATCCACTAGTCTAATGGGTGTATTTTCTATCATTTTTTGTACATATCCAAATCGCTCATTTAATTTCAATTATTCTTTTTTTTCATTCAAAATGTATATTTATACTTTTTAACAAAGAGTTACAAGTCCCTAATAGACCCAAAGTTACGAGAGACTTTCCTCAAATATACATGAGAAGAGGAACCTATGACGACTTGTTAGGACAAGGATAGAGAAGAGTTGTTTAGAAAAGACAATGTTGAATCTTTTCTTACGGTTTGGCCCATTAATACAAGCAGGTTAGCACAACAGTTAGCCTACCAAACAAAAAATTTTGAAGATAAGGTTAATGGTGGCATGGATGTTAAAAAGTTATTTGAACCCACAATAGAGACAATAGGGCACGACACCAATCTTATCAGCCAATATCATAAGAGGGAGTTTGATTCCACCTTAATATATAGTGAATTCAATTTGATAATAACTACAAGCTATGAGAAGATCTTCAAACTCAACTTGAATGATAGTACTTTATTATAGGTAGGAGAAGTCAAGAGTAACCAATACAATGGGAAATCAACAACCACAATCACCATTATCAAAAGAAGTAGATACAACCCCATCATTTTTATTTTTTTAAGAAACCTAGGGTTTGGAAAGTCCATTTGATTGTGATTAAATTTCTTGGAGGGTTGGGTTTTGAATTAGGGTCCAAAAAGCAACATGTAAAGCTCAATAGATCCCCAAGCCATAAGAACAGGGACTGAAGTGATTTCTAAACTATTTGATTCTTTGAATAGAAACCTTATGGCACGCCCCATTTCGACCCATCTTCTTTTCTCTGTTTCTACTACACTGTGTGGCTGTGCTGCCCTTTTTAGTTTATCATCTTCTTCTTCTTCTTTTCTTCCTTCTCCATTATTCTTCTTTGTTTTCATGTGTCGAGCCTATCTGAGACCCTTTCTTAACTGATTCCATCTCCACTTGCTTACGAATTAGGAATGGAAATGACAAGAATGGATAGGAATAATGGAGAAATCGGATAAGACAAGCTAAAGTTGTTAGTAATCTAATTGCTTAGTTATGTAATTAACTATACTATAGGTTATCCCCACCTTCGATTTTTCAATTTACCCTTGCAGGACGAAATTTCGGAAAAAACTCAATTTTTGGTACAATATAGTAACTTGCGATAGTTACATTTAGATTAAACTTTAGAGAAATTGTTTAATAACTAAATTAATTTATAAATACAACTATGTCTTATTATTTTTATATACTTTATATATCAAAATAATTGAAATAAAATGTAAAATTTTATAGAAATAGTTTTGATGATTTTCAGGATGTTCAAAAAATGAGGTATACTTTTTTTGGAGAAATTTTTAATTTGTATGTTTGAAAGTTTAGGCATTACAACTCTCCCCTCCTTATAAGAACTGCGCCCTTGAAATTCTTTTCATTGATAATCATTCAACAAATTTCTGTCTCATTTCTTATTATTTTTTCCAAGTTGCTTTTTTTAGATCCATACCCCCACTTCACTTTACCACAAGGAATTTGTTTGCTCCTATTCCTTCATATTCCTCAATATACGTTAGATCTTTACATACATTAATTTCGTCAAGTAGTATTTTTTTTGTGCATATGTAACCCATTTTATCAACATTGATGCATGAAAAACATCAACTATATCAAACATATTAGGCGGCACTGCTAATCTGTAAACAACGATATCAATCCGTTCAACGATTTTAAATGGTCCTATTTAGGACTCAATTTATCTCTTTGACCAAATCTAGCAATACCTCTCATAGTTTTGACTTTCAAAAATATAAAATCTTTGACTTCAACTTCTACCATAGTTAGGGGTGTCAATTTCGGGTCACCCGAACCCGGAATTGACCCGGCACTGATCGGGTCAACCCGAACCCGACCCGTTTTTACAGACGGGTCGGTTTTCCGGACCCGAACCCGACCCGCTTCGGGTTCGGGTCAACCCAACACGACCCGAAAACCGGGGGCCGGACATTCATGGGAGCCGGGACGGCTGGACCTGGACTCGGGCACGTGGGCGCTGGGCACGCGGCAAATTGGCAATCGCGGGTCCTCGGCAAGCTGGCCAGATGGCACACGGCGACACGACCTGGGCACGCGGGCTTGGACGCGACTCGACCTGGACCGCTGGACGGCGGGACTCAGACCTCCGACCTCGGGACCTGGACGGGGGCAAGCTGGGCAGGTCTGGTCACGCGGCGGGCAGCCTGACGCGGGCAAGCGGGGCAACGCATGATTGGCCTCGGGCAGCTCGGTTAGCGGGTCAATCTGGGTCATTTTTTTGGTTTTCGGGTCAACCCGAACCCGACCCAATTTTTGAAACGGGTCAAAAACTCTAACCCGAACCCGACCCGATTCGTGTTCGGGTCAACCCGAACCCGAAATTCCCGTGTCGTTTTCGAGTCGGGTTTTCGGGTCATGTCCAATATTGACACCCCTAACCATAGTGTGCTTAGGGTCATAATATTTTTGTTGATGATCCTAAGTATCTTTTAGTCTATCTCTGATTAGCCTGATTTCTCTATATCCTTATCGACTAATTCAAAACCCATCAATTGTCTCCTACTTCAAACCAATTTAATGGAATTCTGCATTTTTTACTATACAACGCTTCATAAGATGACATCTGAATATTGAATTAATAATTATTATTATATACAAATTCAATAATTAAAATATTATCTTCCCAATTGCCTCCAAAATTCATTACACAAACTTAACAAATCTTTAAGCATTTGAATAGTTCCTTCTAACTAGCCACCAATTTGTAGATGAAATAGTGTACTGAGATTTAATTTTGTGCTCAAATTTTTATTAATGATAATCTAGTCTATAAGTAAATTTGTGATTCCTATCTGATACTATTACTTTTGGAATGCCATGTAATCTAATAATTTTCTTCACATATAATCTTGTGAACTTATCAACTGAATATTTATTTGATAGGACAAAGTGAATAGACTTAATTAACCTGTCAATTATCACCCCAATGCAATCGTGATGCTATCTAGATCTAGGAAATGTGATAATAAAAGACATTGCAATTTATTCTCACCTCCATTCTAAAATTGGTAATGACTGAAACAGTCCACTTAATCTCTCTTGCCATGTTCATAAATATACTTGCTCAACTAATTTCTAATATTCACTGCTAGTTAATTGAATTTCTTTAATAATGTCTATAAAGTTGGTTCAAAATCAACTAATGCAATATATCTATCAAATCTTCTAACCTCTTATTGCAAAATTTCTAATTTTTTAATCAATTCAGGCTCTTAATCATCCAACTTGTAATTCTTGTGAACTTTCGACTTAAAATATCAACTACTACATTTTCTTTCTCAGGACAATACTGTAAATTCAAATCATAATCTTTAATCAATTAAAGTCATCTTCTTTGCCTCCAGTTTAATTATTTCTATGTGGAGAGATATTTCAAACTCTAATGATCAGTAAATATTTCATATTTTATCCAATACAAATAGTATATCCAAAATTTCAAAGCAATGACTAGCACTGCCAACTCTAAATCATAGGTTGGATAATTTCTCTCATGCAATTTCTACTGTCCTAATAGATAAACTATTACTTTTATATTTTCCATTAAAATGCATCTCAATCATTTTAAAGGTACATCACTGTAAATCTGAAATCATTATATTCCTAATGGTTAACACTAGTGCAGTGTTATATTCCTAATGCTAGGGCGTCCCCTGGAAGCGACGCGTTGTATGGCCTGAATACAGCGACAAGTGTGCAAGGGCCGCTGCACCGCCGCCCGGGTGCAGTGTTAAATAGGCAAGGGTTCCCACATCAAAGACGGATGTGGGCAAAGAAGCTAGTCCATGAAACTAAAATTAGGATAGGAACTTGGAATATAGGTTCCCTTACAGGAAAATTAATGGAATTAATAGATGTTATGATTCATAGGAAGATAAATATTCTGTGTATTCAGGAAACTAAATGGGTTGGAGAGAAGGCCAAGGAGATTGATAGTTTAGGATTTAAACTTTGGTATTCGGGTAGGAGTCGTACTAGAAATGGTGTAGGCGTGATTTTAGATAAGAGTTTGAAGGATAATGTTATAAATATTAATAGAATTGGAGATAGAATTATAGCTTTAAAGATTATTGTTGATGCTAAGGTTGTTAACATTATAAGTGCTTATGCTCCTCAAGTGGATTTGGATATAGATTCAAAATTAAAATTTTGGAATGACTTAGAAGAATTAATACAAAAGATACCTCTTGAAGAAAGAGTTTTTATTGGAGGAGATTTAAATGGACATGTTGGTAGAGAGGTAGATGATTTTAAAAGCATTCATAGTGGCCATGGTTTTGGAACAACAAATGAAGGTGGTAAGTCTATTTTAGATTTTTGTTTAGCTTATGATTTTTTAATTGCTAATACCTTATTTAAGAAAAGAAATGAGCATCTCATTACTTATAAAAATGGATATAATACAACTCAGATTGATTATTTTCTTATAAGAAAATTAGATCGTTTAGATTGCAAAGATTGTAAAGTTATTCCGAGTGAAAACTTATGTACCCAACATCGTTTATTAGTTTTGGACTTGAAGATAATGGGGAAGAAAATAAAAAATAAAGTAAAACGATTTCCTAGGATTAGATGGGGGCATTTAAAGAATATTAACAAAAATATTTTTGAGAGTAAGATTTTAGATCTTAAGATTTTGTCTGTGCATGAGGATGCTAATGTTATGTGGGAAAAAGTGGCTAGTTATATTAAGAATATTGCAAAAGATGTGCTTGGAGTTTCAAAGGGAAAAGCTCCTAATAGTAAAAATAGTTGGTGGTGGAATCCAAATGTGCAAGAAAAGATTAAAAATAAGAAGATTTGTTATAAAAATTGGTTTAATTATAAAAATTCTGATAATTGGAAAATATATAAAGAGGCACGTAAGGAATCTAAGAAAGCAATATGCGATGCAAAGAGTTTAGCTTTTAGTGATTTATATAATAGATTAGATACTAAGGAGGGAGAAAGATATATGTATAAGCTAGCCAAACAAAGAGATAGGAGTAGTAAGGATTTAGTTCAAGTGAAGTGTATTAAGGATGAAGATCAAAAAGTACTTTTTTTAGAAGATGATATTCAACAAAGGTGGATGAGATATTTTGCTAAACTTTTTAATGAAGAATGTGAAAATAAAATTGACTGTAGTGATCTTAGCACCCTAAATGAAAATAAAGATTTATGTTTTTATCGGCGTATTAGTAAAACCGAAGTTAGAGAGGCTTTAAAGAAAATGAAGGGTGGAAAAGCTGTTGGACCTGATGATATTCCAATAGAGGTGTGGAAATGCTTAGGAGATGAAGGAATTTCTTGGCTTACTAAACTTTTTAATACTGTTTTGAAGACTAAAAAGATGCCAGATGAGTGGAGAATGAGTGTGTTAATCCCTATTTTTAAGAATAAAGGTGATGCACAAGATTGTGCTAATTATAGAGGAATTAAGTTAATGTGTCATACTTTAAAACTATGGGAACGAGTTATGGAGCATAGGTTGCGGCGTGATACTAATGTTTCTCAAAATCAATTTGGATTCATGCCGGGTAGGTCTACTATGGAAGCCATACATTTATTAAGAGGTTTGATGGAGAAATATAGAGAGAATAAGGAGGATTTACATATGATATTTATTGATTTAGAAAAAGCATATGATAAAGTTCCAAGAGAAGTGCTATGGAGAGTTCTTGAAAAGAAAAGAGTTAATAACGCTTATATTCAAATCATTAAAGATATGTATGCAGGAGCTATTACTTGTGTTCAAACACAAGGTGGTTTGACCAAGTATTTCCCTATTTCGGTTGGATTACATCAAGGATCAGCCCATATCTTTTTGCTTTAGTCATGGATTTCTCACTAGACATTTGCAAGAGGATGTACCTTGGTGTATGCTTTTTGCTGATGATATTCTTCTTGTTGATAAGACTAGAGAGGGAGTTGAAGGTAAACTAGAATTGTGGAGGTCAACGTTAGAGTCTAAAGGTTTTCGCTTGAGTAGATCTAAAATGGAATATATGGAGTGTAATTTTAGTAATAATAGACCTAGTGAGGGCATTGTGACTTTGGCCGATCAAGTCATTAATAAGAGTACACGTTTTAGATATATTGGATCTATTGTTCAGAGTGATGGTGATATAGATGGGGATATTATCAGCAAAATCCAAGTTGGATGGTTGAAGTGGAGGAATGCATCAGGCTTATTGTGTGATAGAAAAGTACCCCTCAAACTTAAGGGAAAATTCTATAAGATGGTGGTGAGACCTGCAATGCTTTATGGTGCCGAATGTTGGCCATTAAAAGAGAAGCATAATTCTAAGTTAAGTGTTGCAGAGATGAGGATGCTCAGGTGGATGAGTGGCTTTACCCTTAGAGATAAGATACGAAATGAGCATATTCGTGAAAAGGTTGGAGTAGCTCCAGTGGAAGATAAGATTAGAGAGAGTCGCCTTAAATGGTTTGGTCACGTAAAACGGCGGCCTCCCGATGACCCGGTTAGGAAAGTAGAGGTCTTAGATTTGACTTATGTTAAGAAAGGTAGAGGTAGACCTAAAAAGACTTGGTCAGAAAATATTAGAAATGATCTTTCTTTATTAGATTTAAACGAGAATTTGACTTTTAACAGGACACAATGGAGAAAAAGGATTCATGTAGCCGACCCCACGTAGTGGGATAAAGGCTTGATGTTGTTGTTGTTGTTGTTAACACTAGTGCAGTTATCAAATACGTTTTAAATTCTTGAAAAAAAAATTTCACTTTTTTTATGTCAATTCAAATTTAGCATTGTTTCACAACAATCTAAACAATAGCATAGCAATCTATGAGAACCTCTTAACAAACCTCCTAAATATCTTGCCAAACCTAAAAAATTACAAACCTCTTTAACATTCTTTGATGTAAATCATTCTAATATTATTTTAACATTTTTCATGATCCACCAAAATTCCTTGACCACTAATTATGTGCCCCAAAAATATAATACTATACAACAACAATAAGCCTTTATCCCACTAAATGCAACACTACTCAGTCAAAATTCACATTTCGAAAACTTTACATATAATTAATTATTTATTAACAACTCCAATAATATCCTCAAATGTTCAGCATAATCTTCAAAATATCATCAATGAATATAATAAAAAATTGGTCAGTATACGGCTTGAAAATTTGATTCATCGAATTTATAAAAATAACATTAGCATTTGTTAACCCAAATGACATCAATAGAAACTTATAATGATCATACATAGTTCCAAAAGCTGTCCTGATTATATATATATATATATATATATATATATATATATATATATAAACTCTAACTTGATAATATCATAATCTCAAATTAATTCTAAAAAATAGAGTAACACCTTCAATTGATCAAATAAATCATTAATCATTAGCAATGGGTATTTGTTCTTGATTGTCCCTTTAGTCAACTTCCCATAATTGATGCACATTCTCATAGAGTTATCTTTCTTCTTAACCAAAAAATACAGATGCACTTCAAGGCAAATTATTTGATCTAATGAATCATTTATTAATCAATTCCTACAATTCTTTAGGAGTCATTCCATAAGGAAATTTAAATATAGCTAATGTTCCCGGCTATAGTTCAATCATAAACTCAAATTCTCTTACAGGTGGCAATCTTAGTGTTCCTAATGGAACATATCAAAAAAATTCTACTATAACTGAAATATCCTTCAATTCTTGAATATTTTACTTCATTTTTTGCTAAAAATACCACCTCCACTTTGCATCCATTTATTGATCCTTAATACACTGATCGGCGACGACACCACAGTCTTATCACAAGAAAAATAAAATGACTTCTCCTTAGGCAAATCAAATCCTACTCTTTTCTTTAACACTCAATAGTAGCAAAATGTATTACTAAACAGTCAATTCACAAAAAAAAATTAAAAGACATCATAGGTATTAAAATTAACTATGTTATTAGCTAACCATGAACATTAATATCCACAATGAATTTTCTATTTACATGAATACTATCACTAAATGTCAGCCTTCTGATGACCCAGTTAGGAGAGTAGATGTAATAGATTTGGCCAATGTTAAGAAAGGCAGAGATAGACCTAAAAAGACTTGGCTAAAAAATATTAAAAATGATCTTTTTTTTAATAAATTTAAATGAGATTTTGACTTTAATATGATACAATGGAGAAAAAGGATTCATGTAGCCGACCCCCACGTAGTGGGATAAAGATTTGATGTTGTTGTTATTGTTGTTGTATTATCTTCAAACGGCATCATAATAGGTAGTTCAAATATTATAGACACAATTTCAATTGATAGACTAGAAGCCAATTCTTCATAAACAAATGTAAAGCACCAAAATCAAACAGAATTGTATCAATTTGACTGGAGATCAAAAGCATACCTATAACCACTTCTTATGATTTCCTAGCCTCTTTGAGGTGTTATAATAAAAACTTTCTTTCATCGACTGGCTATTGTTGTTATTTGAAGTTTCTTCTTTCATATGAACAAATAGTTCATAAAACTTGGTCTTACCTAATTTTTTATTCTCCAAAAATTCCTTTTATTAAACCTATCATTGGTAACTTTGTGGCTTGCTATTTTTCTTCTCTAAAGAAGAGTCCATTTTATGGTGCCAAGCTTCTCCACAGCTATAACACTTTTTAGAACCAAAAGACACCATAAAAAATGTCACTTTTCACACCACTCACATACTGGCTTCTCAAATTGAATTTGCTTATGTTTCAAGCATATTTATACGTACAATTTATCATAAAATGATCATGTTAGGTTTAGGCCACTTCGCATATTTATACGTACAATTTATCATAAAATGATCATGTTAGGTTTAGGCCACTTCTAAACTCGACGAAATCACCTACCCCAATCAGACCAACCTATAGCTCTATGGAAATCATATTTAAAATAAATCTCATTCCTTCATTTATTTCTAAATCCAACCACCCTTTTGTTATAATTTATGATTCAAACCTTGCTCTAATATCAATTTCTATAACACCCTATGATGCACAGTATTATACGACACGGCAACATGGATACGACACGGACACGGACACGGGACACGTCAATTATTGAAAATATAGGACGGGTTTGACACAGTATTGTAGTTTTATATTTTAAAAATAGTGTATAAAAATTGAATAAGTATACTTTTAAAAATAATTTAGAAATACTAAGTCATTTAACCAGAATTTGTGCTTAAAATGATTAATATTAGGATGTCATGAGTCGGGCGTCGATGTCGTTTATCAGTAATCGAGAGAGGAGATAACAATACTGTCGAGAGTCGAGCATTGATGTTATGCAGTAAATATTGGGCGTCAATGTTAAGAAGATGTTTATCGTCGATGTTGAGAGGGTGTTGGTCGTCAATGTTGAGAAAGTGTTGAACAAAGATAAGATGTCAAGTTGTGGTTGTAGAAATTGCTAACATCGAGCATCAATGTAAGGACAATGTCAGACTTTGATATGGAGATCATTTTGAAATGTTGGTGTTGTAACGACGTCAGACGTCGATGTTGAGATGACATCGGGCATTGTTGTGAAATCAAAGTTGTAACCCGCCAAAGAGAAATGAAAATGAGAATATTCGATGAATGAGGTATTAAGTGCAGGCGATTGATTTGGTGTTATGGATAGGAAATAAGAAATTTAGTTTTTATATTTTAAATAAGTAAAAATTTTAAATACAAGAAATTATATTTTAAAAAATTCATCAAATATTTAAGATACGCGTGTCCAATTTGTATTTAATATTTTTTAATCGGACATATTTTCGGCATGTTGTGTCGAACCCGTATCGGGCACTATACGCCTCTTTGAGGAGAAGTGTCGGTGCATCATAATTAATACCTCATTTCCACCTCTCCTTTTTTTGTTTCTCCTTCGCGCGCACCCCCCCCCCCCCTTCTCTCTCTCTCTCTCTCCCCTTTTATTCTCCTCTTCTTCTTCTTCTTCCCCTTTTTTGCTTTCCTTCTTCCTTCTTCTCTGTTTCCATGTGCCAAGCCTATCTGAGCCCCTTTCTTATCCAGTTCCGCCTCCAACTGCTTACAGATTATGAATGGAAATGATAAGAATGGATAGGAATAACGAACAAAAAAGATAAAATAAGCATAGCTTATTAGCAATCTAATGGATTAATTATGTAATTAAATATTCTATAAATTATCACCACCATCAATTTATCAATTTACCCTTACATGGCATAGAATTTTGAAAATTTTTGAATTTTGCTATAGTTCATTGATTTGCTACAGTAACATTTAAATAAAACCTAAGGGAAATTATTTGATAATTAAATTAATTTATAAATACTACTATGCCTGATTATTTAGATATACTACTATATATTAAAATGATCCAGATAAAATGTAGAATTTTATACAAATAGTTTCAATGATTTTCAGGATTTGCAAAAACGAGGTAATTTTTTTAGAAGAAATTTTCAATTTGCTTTTTTTGAAATTTTAGGTATTATACCTTGATTGAACATCTCATATCATAATTTGAATTATTTCGACCAATCCAGATCTCTCAATAGTTAGTCAATGAAAGCATAAATGTGAGGTTATTGAGGAATTTTGAATCTCTGGAGTTCCGCCAAATAGTGAGAATGTTAAAAATGTTATTGGTTTGGAGAAGAAACTCATAATGATGGTGAAGTGTTGCCAAATAAGCTAAGCGCACGAATAGATGTTGATAAGGTAATTGAGGATCTTAACAGAATAGAAATCCCCACACATTTGGATGATAAGGAAATTCTGTTAAATTGCATCATGCCATCTCAAAGAGAAGAACATAATTGACGAGCTTCCACATGAATAATTGAATGTTAGCAGGTAAGCAAAGCTTCCACAATTGAAGAATACTAGGTGAGGTAAAGCTACAAAGGAGAGATGAATGAAGCAGACTTAAAGATAAAGTTCCCAATGGAAGTGGGGTCTAAACCGCAAGGTAGCTGCCTCAGAAGCATCAAAGAGTATGAGTTGGGCCATTGCCAACAGGAATGTGCAGTGCATGAACTCAGTATCCTAGACACCAGCACTGGTTCAAAAATCCTTAATATGGAGCAACACTGAGTTGGGAGTAGACAATAGTTTATAGATATGGCCTCCACTCATCCAGTGGTAACCACCAAATGTGGCATTATTATTTGAGATAAGACACTTGATGTTATCTTCGGCGATGAATCTTACCTTACACATAGCATTCTCGATAGAAGAACCAATTTTAGTTTTCAGAATTGAATGGGTGTTTCCACAATATCTTGCTGACATGAAGTTCGCCCAATAGGATTGAGGTCTGAAAGTTCCATCATAATTTGATGTTTGTTGTAGAGAAGATCTCATCAAGTCTCTTTAAACCAAGATCAATGAGAAAGTGTAGTTTGCAAATCTTATCTTGAGCTTTCCAATATAGTTTGGCTTTTATGATCAGAGGACTCTTAGAAGAAGCACACAAACAAAGAACCAGGTGCTTAAGGACTTTCTTACGGAAAGAACATGCTCAGTAGATAAACAAGGGTGCTGCTAAGAGCATAATAAGGATGATTCTACCCATTTAAAATAGAATTTTTTACCATTTAAAATAGAATTTTTACTTACTAGCCATCAATGCATTTCTAAATATTGGAAAGAATTTCGTTAAGAAGATGAAAGCAAGTTCAATCGTGTATTATGGGAACTACTAAATACCAATGCCGATTTGTCAGATAAAACGGAATCTGCTACATCCTTTGCTTTCCATGAACTCTTGTCAATTGAAGTCAGATAGCGCAAATTAGGAGGACCAATCTGCAACAATAGGTATTAGTGTTATATGGCTGAAAAACAAAAAAATTTCACTTGGTGCCCTTATTCAATAAGCATTTTTAATCAGTAAAATATTGAGTTATGTAAATATGCAATCCAGCAAAGGGTACATACGATGCACAAAGCTTTTAAAGGGCACATCTAAACCATTTTGATGCTCACAATCCAGCCAATAAGGCAAAACTCAAGCATTAAGGACACATACGAAGCACAAAGCTTCCTCCATTGTGGGATTTATGAGGGGGCTGATGTACACATAATTACCCCTGTACTTGCAGAAAGGCTGCCTTCATGACCCAAACCCGTACATCCAAATCACAATGGAGACAGCATAACCACTACTCAAGTCCTATCCTCTAACCATGTAGCAAATGATTATTGGAAAAAAATGAAAAATATCTAGATGGAGTTTGTATAGTTACTTCGAAGTTACCGAAACAGAGATGACAAGGTTATTAATCATGTCAACACGCTCAGATACAATGCGTTGCCGTGCATCAGCTGGATAAAATGTTATTGTTAGTCCGCAGATTTATTTATTAACTTTAGCCCTTACGCCTAACAAACAAAAAGCTTAGAGTCAAACAATCAACTACTTAGAATCAAACAATTAACTAATCCAACTTACGTGATAAAGGAGCAGCAGATGAATATCGCTCTGGTTTCCTTGATTCCACCCTTGACAGAAAAACAGTGCTTAGATTTCTGCTATAAAACTATGAGCTTCAAATATATATTTTTCTTACTTAAACAACAGTTGCAACAATTAATCCAACGTCTCTCTAGCTAGAAAAGCACATTTAAAATTCCTTGGAAAAGATAATTTTGCCATACAAGTTGGGAACATAACAAAGGACAATGATTGGGAATCAGAAAACACGGGAAATGTAGTCCACAAATACTATGGAAACCTAGGAGAACAACAAGAAAGTTCAAAGTTGCCAATTCTAAAGTTTTGCATCAGTTAATGCAAATATGAGGTGCAGAAGGTTCATTTGCTACTCAGACTAATACAAGAGAAAAATTAATTGGAAATCATAGATTAAGATAAGCAGAAGCAAAGGAAAATCAAAGACAGAAGCATGTTATCAAGGATCATAGTGTACTGGAACATAAAAATCTTGAAGAGATTGTACATTTCTATCTTAAAATTATAGCTACTTGTGTTCAATTTGGATGGCTACTTGGATATTCTTGTACCCCAACTGCACATGAATTGAATTTCTCTCTCTAATGAGAACTTTCTGAATATGAAATAAAATAGTCACGGGTCAAAGTTACAATAAATGCATTTCATAAGTCATGCATTTCTATTAGATAAGAAACCAAAATACCAAGAAAATATATTTCATATAAATAAGTTATATGGTGGCGTGCATTCCATTAGTTCACTTAACTAAGCTGCCAAAGGGCGAAACTAAAAAAGAAGAGCACATATATGCATATGCATAGCATATATTTACATGGTATAATGTCCATTGATATATATACATATTGGATGGAGCTCTCTTCTCGCAAGATGAGAATTATCATTCTCCACCAAATTAGATTTTGATATTATCACCATGAATGCTATTGTTTGATCACCAATTGGATGCATCAAAACGTCCGTAATGGATGTCTGCAATTGTATAATAACATATTGTGATTTCAAAGTGCAGAGATTCTCAAATGGCTTGGAATCAATTACATGGTATGTTGATTATCTTGATGGTATAAGATAGCTCTGATTGGTGAAATACATGGATAAAATTAGACTTTGAAATGGGTTCTATTAATTTAATGATCCTTGAATTTTCTCACATATTTGATTAATGATTAAATTATCATAAAATTCATGAAACTTGATCTAAATGTAAGTCTAACATATTAGATCACAAATAATGTGTGATTTTGAGTGTGAAGTTTATTAAAATTGGGAGTAAAAAGTCATTCTACTCCTACGAGTAGAAAAGTCTTTTACACACACACATATTATATATATATATATATATATAAAGCAAATTTGTATGAAAAGTAAGAATTCTAATAAACTCCAAAATGTCTGAGGAAGAGCTCAAGTCAACAAACTAAATTGGTGCCCAAACAGGGCTCGGGATGGCATGATCAATCATTAAAAGAGTTTTGTGACATCTCATAGAATCCATAAACGCATAGATCAACAGGATATAAATGGTCTAATTTTATTAAACCCGCCATAGATGATCTTGGATTAGCCAGAAACAAGTATTGTTGCCGCTCAAGATCGTAAACGACCTCCAGTTCGATAGCATAAGTATTTCCATTACTGAGATGCATGCTAATAGCCTCCATCGTCATTAGTGTGCTCTCTTTTGCATACGATCACTTCAAAACTACTCTTGAGTTACCATGCTCCTACACTTCACAGTTTCACAGGTCATTTATATAAAACTCAATTTTTTCAAAAAGCTAAGATGAAAATTTCTCCTAAAAATTATACCCCACTTTTTCGCACATCTTGAAATTTTTGAACTATTTTTATAAAATTCTACATTTCAATTCGAGCATTTTGATATATATAGAATATATATTAAAAAATGAATATATTATCATTTATTAAATAATTTCATAAGAAAATCATTTTCATATAGTTTTGATTTAAATTACTTGTGGCAAAACTATTGTCTTGTAGCTAATTTATTTTTCCCCTTTTCTAGTAATTGTGTGGAAGGATGTATAGGAAAATTTAAATTTAATTAAAATTTTAATATATATCTACTAATAATCATACTAACCTAATAACCTAAACTATACTAATAATTAACCTAAACTTATCCCTTCTTATCCCCAACCATACCTATCGTTATCCCATTCCATCTTAACTGCCACCTGGAGGAAAAAATATAGGAAATAAATAGGGGGAGAAATTCTCAGTACAGGATACAGAAAAGAAAAGAAAAAAAAAGAGGAAGAAGTGAAGATAGGAAAGAAAAGGAAGAAGAGAAGAAGAGAAGGGAAAAGGAAGAGAAGAGAAGAAGAAGAAGAAGAGAAAGAGAAGAAGAGGATGAGGAGTAAAAAAAATGAACGAGAAGGGAGTTCGGTACAAGAAAGTGGAAACAAAGAAGTGAAGGGAAAAAAAACAAAAGAACGGGAAGAGAAACAGAAGAAGAAAAAGGTAAGGAGAAGGAGAGGAAAAGGGAGAGGAAGAAAGAGGAATAAATGGAAAAGAGGAAAAATCAAAACTTTTGGTAAGAATCTTAATTTAATATTTTCTTCCACATTGAATTTTGATTTAAGTTTATTAGGATTGAAGGCTTGAATGAGGAAAAATTAATTTGAGATAAAAAAAAATATTGTTTAATGTTAATTGATTTAGCTTCTATGAGATAAATTAAGAATTTATCTTAAATTGAGAAAATTATCTTATTATATTATTTACCAAAGAACAAGACAATGAGGTGATAGAAATTAGGATATTCATACTGAATATGATCATATAAATCGGGTGATATACTCATTCTCTAACATAGGGAGCAAATTATTCTGAAGACTTATTATTTGTCAAATTTTATAATTCTATTGAATTATTATGTATATGTAAGTAGATATTTCTTCATATTGAGCATGGCATGATGATTTTAACAAGTGTAATGAATTTTTTGGAATCACCTGTTTAAATAAATTCAAAATATTTTTAATCAAGAATATTTAAATTATTTATTGAAGTGCATGGATGTTGAATTTCACATATCATGCCTACTCTTGATGTATGTTAAATAGATTAAGTAATAACAGGTCAACATTAATTCTAAGCAATAAGATTTTAGATGTTAATTATGATCATATTAAATTGAAAGAAATCAATGAAAAGTCATATCATGTGGGATAGATTGATAGACCATGATGACCTACATAGGGGGAGACAAAAGTTCTGATGAGATGAAAAAAAAAAGAAAAATTTCCGACACTCATCCTAAAAAATTGATACTATAAAATTCAGCCTTGAGGTTGAAGGGTCATTGATAATTTTTATGTTGGATTGTCCAAACTTTATCGGTTGCTTTTATTATCGATAAGCCATGTGACGATCAATGATATAAATGTGCCAAAAGCCTACAGCATTATATGACATTTCTAAGGAAATAAATTAGTAATGAAAATGAAAATAAAAATGGTGCAAGTAGATTGATAAGTAGAGTGCATTTCATGATCTAAATTTTGACATATCCATTCAATGTTCTTATAGTTATTCACACTATTAGCTTAAAATTATGTCTTATGTGTTTAAATGTTGAAGTCAGTTTTCTTAGAAGTTATCACTGATTAAGCTAATTATGTCTATATAAAAACATACTCATGCCAGTTCACAAGTTCAGCATACATATTATTACTTCATTCTTGTATATTTGAATCTTATATTAGAATTATTTATCTCGCTTAGTATTAAACTCTCATCAAATATCACGATAACTACTTTTCAGGTAAGAGAAAAGAGCAAGTGGGACCATAGATAGGCCCAATTATCTTGTACCCCAATATTATGGTTGGATGTACAATTATGGGATGTAATCTAGAAAAAAAAATGTACATGATGTGAATTTAGGACTTCGGGTATGTATAATCTTCTTTGAAAATATTAGAAGCTATGTAATCTATTTTGATAGTTTAAATTATGCACACTTTCATATTAATGAGTATGAGAAAATCTATTAAAAAATGATATATAATAAGCGATAATCTAATTATATTTCTACTCACTTGAACCTAAGTTAAAAGAATAGTCAGGAGAAATATAGGTAGGAAATAAGTCTCTTACTAGACTGTCCACCTCTGTTATGCCTCAGGAATGAATGGAAGGGGATCAAAATGGGGCGTGACAATTTATTTATACATGCTCCTCTTTAGGTGAGGAACAAATTCATTCAAAATGTAAGGCCATTTTTACCCATTTTTTGTCAATCTTATCAGGAGGTGACAAGCCTTTTTACAATTATTCTCATCCATCTGACCATCAAAACCTTAATCTTTCTTCACCAATCTCTTATGAAATTTTCTCCAACAATGTGTTACCCTCAATTTTTTAATTGAAAAACACTAATGACAGATATCACTAGCTACCCAAAGTTGGACAAGTTTGCAAAATGGAAAGACCTATAGATCAAATTTCACATCAGTTTTGGTGTTCAAATAGGCTGTCCTATTTCATTCATTAAAATAAATCATGAATACCAAGCATGCTTATTCTTTAATTGACTTTAGCCAAATTACAAAAACCCTCTTAGGTTTTCCCATGTTAATGTACTTGTCTCTTCTAGTATGTAATGGAGGTCTGGCAAAGTATATATTTTCCTCTTTATTTTTTTGTGTTGTTGAAAGTAGGGAAATGTTCTTGACCAAAGAAGGAGAAGGGGGGAGAGAGAGAGAGAGAGAGAGAGAGAGAGAGAGAGAGAGAGAGCTGAGAGGCTTGGAGAGAGAGAGAAGGGGAAGAGATACAGAAAGAAGATAGGGTAGGGAGCTAAGAGGGTCGTTCAAGTGAGGATGGAGAGGTGACTTTCTACCAGAAGAATTGTATGCAATACTCAATGATAGTCATATAGGAGGGTACCCTACATAGAGTAGAAAAGAGGAGAGATTTCTAAACCATGTTTTAAATTCCCTCTAACTTTTCATACAAAACTAGATGACAACTAAATTCAAATAAAACTAAAGCGAAACAAAAAGTAAATGATATGCTAATTGTACATAGTAGAAAAATGAAAAAAAAATGTCATCCACTAATTAGAATGAACTCAACGGAGTTTGATCGAGTAAGAGTTTGCTTTTGTTCCATATTAACTCCCACCAACTACAAAAAGTTACTCATAAATGTTGAGTGCAGTTGTTACTTCAAGATCATGTCCAAGAGAGAGTTGAATTGGGTGTTTTAAAAATATATTATAAAAAAAATGTTTACAAGTATGAATTTAAAGTACAATACTAAAAATTAATGCATCAATATGCATGTGGGCATAAACTGCAACTATAAAAAGATAAAAACAAAATTAGTAGTGAGACCACCAAAGAATGTGGACATGCAATGTTAAAGGATTAATGATGATATATTTTATTGTTAGCCCTCTAATTGACAATAGCATGATGAAATTTATAATTGATGTATATATATTAAAAATTGCTCAACTAGGCTAGGCCCCATGAATTTTTCCATCTAGAGTTATCCACATAAACTAGTCCATGAAATTAAAATTAGGATAGGAACTTGGAATATAGGTTCCCTTACAGGAAAATTAATGGAATTAATAGATATTATGATTCATAGGAAGATAAATATTATGTGCATTCAGGAAACTAAATGGTAGAGATAAGGCTAAGGAGATTGATAGTTTAGGATTTAAACTGTGGTATTCGAGTATGAGTCGTACTAGAAATGGCGTATGTGTGATTATAGATAAAAGTTTGAAGGATAATGTTATAAAAATTAATATAATTAGAGATTGAATTATACTTTAAAAATTATTGTTGGTTGTTAATATTATAAGTGCTTATGCTCCTTAAATAGGTTTAGATATGAGTTCAAAATTAAAATTTTGAAATGACTTAGAAGAATTAATACAAAAAATACCTCTTGAAAAAAAAAATTTATTGGAGGAAATTTAAATGGATATGTTGGTAGAGAGGTAGATGATTTTAAAAGCATTCATGGTGGCCATGAGTTTGGAACGATAAATGAAGGTAGTAAGACCATATTAGATTTTTCTTTAGCTTATGATTTTTTAATTGTTAATACTTTATTTAAGAAAAGATATGAGCATCTCATCACTTATAAAAATGGATATAGTAAAATTCAGATTTATTATTTTCTTATAAGAAAACTAGATCGTTTAGATTGAAAAGATTGTAAAGTTATCCCGAATAAAAAATTATGTACCCAACATCAATTATTAGTGATGTAGAACGAAGGGGGGGTCATTTGAATTTTAAATTTCCTAAGTAATTGGAAAAGGGGGGGAAGGGGCCGGCCAAAGAGAGAGGGGAAGGTAGGTGTTCAGGTTCAATGAATGTGAAATTCGAATTGATTCCCAATCAATTTCAGATTTATCTAATCTTTGATTGAAGGAAGGCTTTCCAAAATTAAGCTAAATGATTTAGGAGAGAATTTAAAATTTCAAATACATTTGAATTTGAATTCAAAAACTTACCAAAATTAGAACAACTTAATTTAGGAAAGAATAAATTTTAGAGGGAAAGGGATTTGATTGAGAGCATTAATTGAGGGGAGTTAATTAATATATGAGGGAAAGGGGCGCCCCAAAGGAGGAGGGGGAGAGATGTCCACATTCGATGTATGTGGCCCAAGGCATTAAATGAGATTTGAAATTAAAATCTAAAATTGATTTCAAATTTAGAGGAATTAGGGGAAGGCTTCCAAGAATAGATTTGTTAATCCGGAAAGGTTTTAAAATTCAAATCTCTTTGAATTCAAATTAAGAAATTTTCAAGTTAACAATAGATTAATAAAGAGACTATTTTGAATTCAAAATTCAAAATTTATGGGGTAGGGGCTGGCGGCTAGAGGGAGGGGTTGGTTAGGCTGACGGTTAAGGGAGAAGGGCTAGTGGTGGAGATTGGAGTCGTGGGATTGGGTGGTGTAGGGAGGCCGGCGGTTAAAAGAAAACAGAGGGTGGTGGCAGACTGTTGGAGAAGGGGAAGAGGGAAGCTTGGCCGACGGTTGTGGAGGGATTTTGGTCGGCGGTCAAGGGAGAAGGAGAAAGGAAGTTTAGAGAAAAAAAAATAAACCATGAGCCCGGTTGCTTCCTGCTGCTGCTGATGGTGCTACGTTGCCCTCACCTAGGGACTTCAAACTACGAGCCCGAACACTTCTTGCGGCTGGTAGGTATTGTTTTTCCCTTACATAGGGATTTCCACTCTCCCAAGAACTCCCATAGCTCCTAAAACAAAGTGCTGAAAATTTTTTTATTAATCATCCATTAACCATTACAAGAAGAGGGGTTATAAATATCCCAAGATACAATAACAAAACAAAAGACAAAAATGCCTCCTAGGGTCACAAGCACCTACTCCCTCAAGTGAGGGTAAAAACAAAAAAATATATAAATAAATCAAAAATACAAATAATAATTTAGAATAAAATGGTGCGATCATGGTCATCGATCTTCGTCTCCCCCTCTGATAAGCTTTCACGGTCGGATGCCCGCATCAATTAGTTTTGGACTTTAAGATAAAAGGGCAGAAAATAAAAAATAAAGTAAAACAATTTTTTAGGATTAGATGGGGGCATGGGCATTTAAAAAATTTTAGCAAAAATATTTTTGAGAGTACGATTTTAGATCTTAAGATTTTGTCTGTGCATTAGGATGCTAATATTATGTGGAAAAAAAGTGGTTAGTGATATTAAGAATATTACAAAAGATGTGTTTGGAGTATCAAAGGAAAAAGCTCATAATAGTAAAAATAGTTGGTGGTGGAATCCAAATGAGCAAGAAAAGATAAAAAAATAAGAAGATTTGTTATAAAAATTAGTTTAGATGTAAAAATTCTGATAATTGAGAAAGATATAAATAGGCATTTAAGGAATCTAAGAAAGCAATATGTGATGCAAAGATCTTAGCTTTTAATGATTTATATTATAGATCAGATACTAAGGAGGGAGAAAGATATATATATAAGTTAGCCAAACAAAGAGATAGTAGTAGTAAGGATTTAGTTCAAGTTAAGTGTATTAAGGATGAAGATCAACAAATATTTTTCTTAGAAGATGATATTAAACAAAGGTGGATGAGATATTTTGCTAAACTTTTTAATGAAGAATGCGAAAATATGATTGACTTTAGTGACCTTAGCACCCTAACGAAAATAAATATTTCTATTTTTATCGGTGTATTAGTAAAACCGAAGTTAAAGAGGCTTTAAAGAAAATGATGTGTGAAAAATTTGTTGGACCTGATGATATTCCAATAGAGGTGTGGAAATGCTTAGGAGACGAAGGAATTTCTTGGCTTATTAAACTTTTTAATACTGTTTTAAAGACAAAATATGCCAGATTAGTAGAGAATGAGTGTATTAATTCTTATTTTTAAGAATAAAGGTGATGCACAAGATTGTGCGAATTATAGAGGAATTAAGTTAATGTGTCATACTTTAAAATTATGGGAGCGAGTTATGGAGCGTAGGTTGCGGTGTGATACTAATGTTTCTCAAAATCAATTTGGATTCATGCCGGATAGGTCTACTATGGAAGTCATACATTTATTGAGAGGTTTGATAGAGAAATATAGAGAGAATAAGGAGGATCTACATATGATATTTATTGATTTAGAGAATGCATATGATAAAGTTCCAAGAGAAGTGCTATGGAGAGTTCTTGAAAAGAAAGGAGTTAATAACGCTTATATTCAAATCATTAAAGATATATATGCAGGAGCTATTACTTGTGTTCAAACACAAGGTGGTTTGACCAAGTATTTTCTTATTTCAATTGGATTACATCAAGGATCAACCTTAAGCCCATATCTTTTTGCTTTAGTCATGGATGTTCTCACTAGACATTTGCAAGAGGATGTACCTTGGTGTATGCTTTTTGCTGATGATATTCTTCTTGTTGATAAGACTAGAGAGGGAGTTGAAGGTAAACTTGAATTATGGAGGTCAACCTTAGAGTCTAAAGCTTTTCGCTTGAGTAGATCTAAAATGGAATATATGGAGTGTAATTTTAGTAGTGATAGACCTAGTGAGGGGATTGTGACTTTGGGCGACCAATTCATTAATAAGAGTACATGTTTTAGATATCTTGGATCTATTGTTCAAAGTGATGGTGAAATAGAAGGGAATATTATCAGCAGAATTCAAGTTGGATGGTTGAAGTAAAGGAATGCATCGGGCTTGTTGTGTGATAGAAAAGTCCCCCTCAAACTTAAGGGAAAATTTTATAAGATGGTGGTGAGACCTGCAATGCTTTATGGTGCCGAACATTGGCCATTAAAAGAGAAGCATCATACTAAGTTAAGTGTTGCAGAGATAAGGATGCTCAGGTGGATAAGTGGCTTTACCCTTAGAGATAGGATACGAAATGAGCATATACGTGAAAAGGTTGAAGTAGCTCCAGTGGAAGATAAGATTAGAGAGAGTCGCCTTAGATGGTTTGGTCACATAAAACGGCAGCCTCCCGATGACCCGGTTAGGAAAGTAGAGGTATTTGATTTGACTTATGTTAAGAAAGGTAGAGGTAGATGATAGGAAATACTTGAGTTCGCAAGCAAACCTATCACTAATTGGAGGAAAAACAGCGGGAAATATGCAAAATCTGGGCGAAATCAGCCCCCAAGCGATGTATTGCGATAGAGAAAATCAAAGCCACAATGAAGAAAGCAAGATACAAGAGATCCTCAATTCGAGAGGAGGATCGTCTCTCCCAATTCTCTAGACAAGATCGTCTAGAGACCAAACCACCAAGAACCCTAATTTCAAAATAATCAAAACATAAAACTCCCTAATCCTCCCTTCCTCCCTTAATACCAAAGTTTTCCTAATTTACTTTCCCTCCCAAGCCCTAGCCGCCCACTCCTCCTTGATTTCAAATTATTTGCACTAGTGGGGCCCACCCAATTGGGCGGACAAGGAGCTGGAGGCGGACTGGTTCCGCCTCCTGTAGAAAAGCTGAGCCGGCCCCCTTTGGGCCGGCTGGGCCGGTTCAATTTGAACCGGCGTAACAATACCGCCCTCCCAAAGAATCACCTTGTCCTCAAAGTGGAAATCAGGAAACTAATATTTCACTCTCTCATATGGCTCCCACGTGGCCTCGTAGTCCGGAAGGTTCTTCCACTTGATCAACACTTCTTTCGTCCCCTCTTCTTTCTAGCGAACCCCCATCAGTTCCAAGGGTTCCAAAACCACCTCTAAATCCTCAGTAAGTGTCGGTGGTAATTCGGGGTTGGTTGTATATTCCCCAATGGCCTTTCTCAACTGTGATACATGAAAAATTGAATGTATAGTCACCGTGGATGGTAGTTTTAGTCGATAGGCTACTGCCCTTATCTTCTCCAGCACTTCATAAGGCCCAAAGTACCTTGGAGCCAGCTTCTCGTTCCTCCTGTTGGCGACCGCCTTCTGTCTATATGGTCGGAGCTTCAAGAACACCCTCTCCCCCACTTCAAACTGGATGTCCTTCCTATGCCCATCAGCCTGTTTCTTCATAATTTGTTGAGCTCTCAGTAGATGCCTCTTCAACTCCTCTAGCACCATATCCCTCTCCTCCAAATACTCCTCAACTGAGAAAATTGGAGTACTGCCACTCCCAAAGTGCACCAGGTGGGGGGGATCCCGTCCATACAATATCTTGAATGGGGTCATCTGTGAAGCAGAATGAAACGATGTGTTGTACCAGTACTCTGCCTATGATAGCCACTTGGCCCATAGCTTAGGTGTCTCTGACACAAAGCATCTCAGGTAAGTCTCCAAACTCCTGTTGACTACTTTCGTTTGGCCATCTGTCTGTGGGTGGTAAGCTGTGCTCCTCTTCAGAACTGTCCCTTGTAACCTGAACAACTCCCTCCAAAAGTGGCTGAGGAACACCTTGTCTCTATCTGATACTATCGCTTATGGCACTCCATGCAACCTGACCACTTCTCTGATGAAAACTGAAACCACTGTCACCGCTGTGTAAGGGTGTCGGAGGGGGATGAAATGAGCATACTTGCTCAATCTGTCCACCACCACTAAAATCACCGTGAACCCTTCTGAACGGGGCAGCCCATCTATGAAGTCCATGGATATCTCCTCCCATACACGTCCCGGTAGAGCAAACGGCTGTAGTAGTCCCCCTGGTGACATAGCCATGTATTTGTTTCTTTGACATATATCACATCTGGCTACCATCTCTTCTACATCTTTACGCATCCCTTTCCAATACAGCTCCGCAGCTAGCCTTCTGTATGTCTTCTGCACGCCTGAATGGCCCCCCACCGAGCTTCCATGAAACTCCTGGAGCAAGTTCGGGATGTGGATCGAGGTCCGGAGCATCACAAACCTCCCCTGATACAGCAGTCTGTTCCCCTCCAATGAGTAACCTGGGTGGCTACCCTCTTCCTTCAGCAAATCTGCCCTGATCTTCCCTAGTGCCTCATCCCTAGCACTTTCTTCTCTGATGGCCTCCCAATCAAGCATCAAAGGAACAGATAGCGTCACTGTCTGCAGCTCCCCCATACACCTGGACAAGGCATCTGCTGCCTTATTCTCCACTCCTGGTCTATACTGAATCTCAAAAGCATACCCCAGCAACTTGGACAGCCACCTCTGATGCTCCTCCGTAACCATTCGCTGCTCCAGTAGGTATTTTAAACTCCGCTGATCTGTCCTGACGATGAAATGTCTCCCAAGTAGGTAGGGTCGCCACTTCTGGATGGCCAAAACGATGGCCATTAATTCTCTCTCATAAACTGATTTCAACCTGGCTCGAGCAGTCAACACCTGACTGAAATAGGCAATGGGCCTACGACTCTGCATAAGTACGGCCCCCAATCCTTATCCCGACGCATCCGTCTCCACTATGAAGGTCTGAGTGAAGTCTGGCAAGGCTAGGTCCGGCACCGTAGTCATAGCCTTTTTCAAACTCTCAAATGCTGATGTGGCCGCCTCCCCCCATAGGAACCCGTCCTTCTTTAACTGCTCAGTGAGGGGCCAAGCTATGGTACTGTATCCCTTGACAAACCTTCTGTAATAACCTGTAAGTCCTAGAAATCCCCTCAGTTCTTTCAGATTTTTTGGTAGTGGCCACCTTAACATGGCCTCAATTTTAGACTGATCTACTGCCACTCCTTCTTTTGATACCATGTGGCCCAAATATTCTACACTGGCCTGTGCAAAACAGCACTTCTTCAAGTTGGCCCTCAACTGGTGCTCCTACAGCACTTCTAATACCCTTTTTAGATGCTCCCAATGTTCTTCTTCCATCTTGCTGTAGACTAGAATGTCGTCGAAGAATACCAGTACAAATTGTCGTAGGTAAGGTTTGAAGACCTTATTCATCAGTGCCTGGAAAGTGGCTGGAGCGTTGGTGAGGCCAAAGGGCATCACCAGGAACTCATAGTGCCCCTCATGAGTTCGAAAAGCAGTTTTAGGCACATCCTCCTTCATCCGGATCTGATGGTATCCTGATTTCAAGTCTATCTTGCTGAAGATCATTGTTCCGCTTAATTCATCCAACAGCTCATCAATAACGGGGATAGAAAACTTATCCGGTACAGTTTCCTTGTTGAGTGCCCTGTAGTCCACACAGAATCGCCAATTGCCGTCTTTTTTCTTCATCAATAGCACTGGACTAGAGAAAGAACTGACGCTCGGTCTGATGATGCTTGCCTCCAACATCTCTCTAATCAGCTTTTCAATCTCATCTTTCTGAAACTGGGGGTAGCGATAAGGTCGTACGCTGATGGGTGATACCCCCTCCCTCAGAATGATGGCGTGCTCCTGCTCCCTCTGCGGTGGCAATCCCTGAGGCGGCTGAAATACCTGTTGGAACTGCTGAATCAACGGCTGTACAGAGAGGGGTATGTCCCATCCCTCTTCCAATCTAGCTCCCTCCAAACTGTGTAGCTCCACCAAATATCCTCCGCCCGCCAACTGTATATCCCTCACCATAGTTTTAAGAGAAACCATGGATTTGGATAGTCCCGCATCTCCCTTAATCACCACCTTCCTTCCATCAACCATCAACTCCATCATGAGCGCTCCCCAATTCACTTTGGTGTCTCCCAGAGTCTGCAGCCATTTCATCCCCAGAATGACATCTGTACTCCCAAGTTCTAGTGGGAGAAAATCTTCCCTCACCTGAATCCCCTGAATGGTCAGTAGCACTCCTCTGCAAATCCACTGGCCTTTCTCCACCTTCCCCGTACCCATCATCACCCCGTAACTATCGGTATCCACCAATCTTACTCCCAGTTGGTCGACTACCTGAGTGGAAATGAAATTGTGGGTGGCCCCACTATCAATCAGCACCACCACTGCCCTGTCCTCTATCTCCCCCTTCACTTTCATGGTATGATTCGTAGTGAATCCGACCACTGAGTTCAGGGAGATCTCAGCTAGATCCAAATGCAGCTTCTCTTCATCCTCCTCCACTATCCCGCTCTCTCCTCCCTCTTCAGTTTCCTCGTCATCACAGACGGTGAGAACCTGAAGAGTTCGGTCCTTACACCTATGCCCTGGCATGTACTTCTCATCACACCTGAAACACAACCCCTTAGCCCTCTTCTCTTGTATCTCCTTTTCAGTCAGCTTCTTAAAATTTCCCCCAGGTCCTCCTCCAGACTTCTCCCTTGGTACATCTCGTGAACCTCCCGATCCGGCTCCTTTAGGAGCTAAAAAGGTAGTCGTCATCTTGTAGGATCCCCCAGAGCTACTGCCTCGAGCCCCCCTCTCCAGATGCTTCTGATCCTCAACCAACTGTGCCAGCTCCATTGCCTCCCCCAGGTCATGCGGTCTCATCACCCTAACAGCTGCTCTGATCTCAAGTTTGAGCCCCTTCATGAAGTTCTCCTCAAGCACGGCCTCCGACAGGCGATCCAGCCTGCTAGCTAGGTACTCGAAGCGGTCACGAAACTCTGCCACTGTCCCCTCTTGCGTCAAAGCAAAGAACTGCTCATAGAAGTCTCCTCCCCTACTAGTTCGGAAACGCTCTAACAAACAGTCTTTGAACTCCCTCCATCTCCGAATGGGTCGCCTATTGTCCCGCCACTGGTACCACGCCAGTACCTTCCCTTCCAAGCACAGTCCTGCAGCTGTCAGTTTCTCCTCCTCCGTCAATCCGTTGACGGCAAAGTATCGCTCCACCTTGTAGATCCAGCCATGGCTATCCTCGCCCTCAAAGATGGGCATCTTCAGTTTCCTCACCTTCGGATCTCCTCCGTATCCCCGGTATCCTCTGTATCCTCCCGCTCCTCGAACAGGTGGTGCTCCCCAAGTGTCCCGATCGTCCCTCCGACGATTGTACCCAAACCCTTCCTCGTATTCCTCTCTTCTCCCTTCAAAATCAGCACCCCTGCGATGCATTTCTTCCCTCCTTCCTAAAAATTCAGCACCCCTTCGTTCGTACCCCTGGCTCATCTCCTCTCTAGAAAGCGGTTCTAGAGGCGGCATGTCGTCCTCCCCTCAAGGATCTCCACCTCCGGATGTTTCCTCCCCCGAGGCGGGTTCGGATTTCCTCCTATGCCATTGCCGTCGGTAGTCTCTCTTACTTCCGATGTCGTCTGGTTTGTCTTCATCTCCATTAATTTCTTCAACATCTCCTCCACAATTGTGAACTTTCCCTCCAACCTTTCATTGTTGGATGTGATTTGATTTTGAAAATCAAAGAACTTTCCCTCCAAATCGGATTTCAATTGTCCGATTTCGCCTTCCAAGACTTCCACCTTCTTCCCGGCCATCTATCCTTCACGAATCCCAAGGATTTATCTTCCGGATGCCGAAGAACTTGCTGAAATTTTCGGATTTCAGCCGCCGATGGTCCCAAGACGTGCTCTGATACCAATTTGATAGGAAATACTTGAGTTCGCAAGCAACCCTAAGGGAATACTTGAGTTCGCAAGCAAACCTATCACTAATTGGAGGAAAAACAGCGGGAAATATGCAAAATCTGGGCGAAATCAGCCCCCAAGCGATGTATTGCGATAGAGAAAATCAAAGCCACAATGAAGAAAGCAAGATACAAGAGATCCTCAATTCGAGAGGAGGATCGTCTCTCCCAATTCTCTAGACAAGATCGTCTAGAGACCAAACCACCAAGAACCCTAATTTCAAAATAATCAAAACATAAAACTCCCTAATCCTCCCTTCCTCCCTTAATACCAAAGTTTTCCTAATTTACTTTCCCTCCCAAGCCCTAGCCGCCCACTCCTCCTTGATTTCAAATTATTTGCACTAGTGGGGCCCACCCAATTGGGCGGACAAGGAGCTGGAGGCGGACTGGTTCCGCCTCCTGTAGAAAAGCTGAGCCGGCCCCCTTTGGGCCGGCTGGGCCGGTTCAATTTGAACCGGCGTAACAGTAGACCTAAAAAGACTTGGTTAAAAAATATTAGAAATAATATTTCTTTATTAGATTTAAACGAGAATTTGACTTTTAACAGGACACAATGGAGAAAAAGGATTCATGTAGCCGACCCCACGTAGTGGGACAAAGGCTTGATATTGTTGTTGTAGAGTTATCCACATAAACTATAAGTCTCTTATATTATGGTAGTAAAGAACTACTAAGATATAATGAATAAGTCGACCAATATTAGCAATTCATAAAAACATCTGTGGCACACAACAATCGCACATGTGTATGCACACATACAAATGGCAAAACTTCAAAAAGAGAAAAATATTTGACAATATTAATTATTATATTCAAAGTTGTTCTTTTGAGTGGTGCATATAGAGGTGTAAGTGAGTCAAGCTGACTAGTCAACCGGCTCAAACTCGGTTCGATAAATGGCTCATGAGCCGAGATTGGTGAGCTAACGAGTAAAGCTTGAGTCAACCCTAACTCATATTGTTAAATTGTGAGCTAGCTCATTTAAAATATATAAATATAAAATGTACTTAAAATATATTAATATTCAAGATTTTAAAAACAAAGCTTTTAAAAATGTTTAAAAATTATCTCACTTTCTCATATTAAATGATTCTTTACTATATTTTTTTTTCTATATTTCTTATTCTTTTACCATTTTAATATAATAATTGCTTGAATTATAATCATTTTTTCTCTTTCATAATTAAAAAGCAGACTCGAACTCATAGAATAAAGCTCGAGCTCGAACTTGATTAATTAATCAAGCTCAAACTCAAGCAAGAGGTGACTTGAGATCAGCTCGACTCGTTTGCACCCCTAGGTGCAGTAGAAAGCAATTGTGGTTGCCCAAAGCATTGTTGAAGCTAAGTTCAAGGCAATGGCCTATACATTATGTGAAAAAATGAAGTTAAGAAGACTAATTTATAAATTAATCACATTGGTAAAACAGCCAACAAAGCTACTATATAATCTAGTTGCAATAAATATTGCTAATAAGTATTCCCCTCATAACCAACCAATTATGTTGAAATAGATTAGATCTTCATCGAGGAGAAGATCGGATTATACCACTTCCGTATGCTACAACTCATCCTCCAATTGCAGATATTCTCACCAAGACCCATCCACAAATAAATTTTGAAAAATGGAGTTCTAAACTGGGAATAATAAACAACTACCATCTAGCTAAGTAGTGAAATTCAAGTATAGATCACATCTGACACAGATTAATTGATCGTATTATTATTTGTTTTATTTAGTATTGAAGCTGGGTAGTCGGTCCTCCAAACTCAAGTTTCTTTTTAATTCATTGTTTCAAAAACCTTCCTATCCTCTACTTATACTTTTTCCCATGGTTGTTCGTAAAAGGTAGAAGGAAGAATACAAGTATCCTATTCAAATTCTTTAAATCCCAATAATTTACATGTTGACTATGAATATGCAATAATCAAGTTAAGCATTTCAGCCCATTTTTTCATTCCTTCCACTCAAATATCTCGCTTCCAAACATGCACAGAGTACTAGTTCCTCCCGCCCCATTGCAGTCCATGAGCTACTCTCTTTTCCTGTCTCATCCATCCTTGCTTGACCATTGCACGCAAGCTTTACTAGCCTATCACATGCTTGTCCATGACCTTTGTTGGGTAAATTCTATCAATATCAGCTAAAATCTCAACCAATATTAACACAAACTGTAACATCTGATACAGGTAAGGACAGCAATTAATAGCAGTTTTGATGAATTTTACACAGCCATGGATCTAACTAATTCAAGGGAAATATCACTGAAAATTTTATTAAAAAAAAAGAATTAGCCATGGTTCTAACTAATTAAAAATATATATCATTGACATAATTTAAGAAGAAAAGGAAATTCTAGCACATTAGCTGAGGCATATTCATAAGAATATCCACAGAACAAGGATTTTTTTTGGGTTGTCAGAGGAAATAACAAAATACAAACTAATCCCAAAAGTACTCCATGCCAGATACAAAAGGAACATTTAACTTCTGACTTTAAAAAAAATTTACCATCTGAAGGAGAACTTCTTTGCAGGTACTTCAGCAGGATATAGAAAGGAGTATGCATTTATGTCATCAACAACTAAAGCCATTTTCACATCTTCATCCACTTCAATGACAGCATGCAAAACTACGCAAGAGCCATAAAAACAATAAGAGCATCATTAGATGTTAAATAATTTAAGCGACAAAATAGGAGCACATATGAGCATATATCAATAGAAAAATTGGCATAGCTGTACTTCGAAATTTATCAATCGAAAAATGATAGTTATAACAACAATAAGTTTTGGCACATGGCTATAGAAGATCAGGTCATACTTCTAATATCTAGTGACTACCAAAAGCAAACTGCATTGGGTGCATTTCCCTCGATAACTCCACAATTAAGTGTGCTCCTAGTGGAGCACTCCTAGAATGCATGACCACCTATGAAATTATGCAAAAAAAGTATAAACATGTGAGGCAACTTGAAATGGGATAAGCTGGGCTAAAGTATAAACTACTTATTTGCATTTGTTATAATTAGTATTGAAGGCTGACCTCCTATAGTATGATATGTATTTTGGGAATGAACCAAGCAAAAGTTGGTTGGCATGTAATACCCAAATCCGCCTAGGCAAAGAGTGATTATTGGATCTAAGATCCGAACAAGAAACCGCTCCTAGCAGGCTCACATGGATGGCAAGCTTCTAAGAGATAAGCAGGGTAACAATGACTTTAATCCAATATTGAAAGTGGAGGAAAGGATATTGGACTATATAAGTTAAGAGTTAGGTCATAATATTCAAAACCCATTTTGGTATAATGGGTGAATTTCTCTTAGGAGCTCCACAATTAACCATGCTCATAATAAAGCACTCCCGGGATGAGTGACCAACTGAAAAGTAATACAAAAAGGATAAACCCATTAGGTTCAACTTGGTATGAGATAAGCTAGGCCAAATCCTACAATTACATGGCATAATTTGGATTGTTATAATTGTTATTAGACTTTGACCTCCTCTAATACAAGGCGCAATTCAAAGACAAATTAAGTGGAAGATATTGGGTAATGCCAAGTTTGTGAAAATTGGATCGGACATTGAACCGGATGAAGGAGAAATTCAAGGTTCAATAGTTCGACAGGGGTTGAACCAGATGACGTGATAAATATCAAAAGTATTTAAATAACATTTAAATGAAATAATAATGACTAAATAAAAATGTAATAATATAAACTTTTTACTTAAAAATATTCATACATAAATAATATTTTCTATAATTTTAAATTTAAACACATGCAATTTTTAAATTTGATTCACATTTAATATAAATTAAATTTAAATTTAAATTTATAAACTTAATATAAATTATTATAAATTTATATTGTATACTTATATAATTTACATCTATCAGATATATACAAAAGTTATGTTATAAATTTGCATCTACAAATTATATATGTTAAATAATTTATTATTAATAAATCGACAAATTATTTTTACAGCGTATAAATAAATAGATAAGTAAATTCAATATTATTAACAAAAAAATAAATATTATTCACATTATAAAATTAATTTAAAAAAATCAATTAAAAATAATTATAAAATTAATTTAAAAAATCAATTAAAAATATATAATATATATGTTATGAACTTGATAACCTAACTCATCTACTTAGTCTCACATCATTTGAGAACTTTCTGTTACTATTGTTTATACAGTTTTTTGGGTTTGGATGTGTTAAGAACTCGCATGGAGTAGTGGGGACATGTGAAGATGCTCCATTGATATTTTGGGCTAATAATTATTATAAAAATTTCATGTTTATTAAAAAATTAATTATTTTAAATTTAAATTAATTTGTTAAATTTTAAATTTTATTTAATAATTTAACCTTACTCTATTAAATTAATCTATTTAATTATTTAAAAAATTTAACAATTGAACCAGCCAATTCAAAGAAATCGGGTCCGGTTCACCGGTTGAACAGGCAATTCTGGCCAGTTCAATTCGGGTTGATGCAGAAGCGATTTTTAGGATGGACCAAAATGACTTTATGACCGGTTCACATTTGAACCGGTAGAACCGGCCGGTCCAGTCTAATTTTTAAAACTTTTGAGTAATACCCAAATCCAAAGAAGGTGATCTACCTGAAAGAAGAGTGATTGACACGGCAAAGAATCGAACAAAGATTTGCTCCTAACAAGCTAATTGAGATGACAAACATGTAGGAGATAAGGATAGGAAGAATCTTAATCTCACATTAGAAGAGAAGGAAATGATATTGAACTATATAAAAAAGGATTTAGGCCATATTATGCAAGACATCTTTTGGTATTAAAAAATATTTCTTTAAGAACTACACAATTAAGTATGCTTGTAATGAAGCACTCATAGGAAGTTACTAGCAAAAAATAAATATCGAGAGGTCGAATTTGGTATGCAACAAGTATAATTTAGGTTCTAAAAAGATGATATTAGAGTCCAATCTTCTCAAATACGATGTGTGGATCAGAGACCAACCAAGCAAAAGTTGGTAGGCTCATAATACTTAAATCAAAAGATAGTCCAAACATGGAGCAACTCCTAGCAAGCTAATCAGGATAGCATGCTTCTAAGAGATAAGAGTGACAAAAATGATCTCAATACCACATTGAAAGTAGATGAAGGTATATTGGGATGTATAAGTAAAGGGTTAGGCTATATTAAGCAAAACATCAATGGGTGTATTTTTCTTGTAAACTTCACAATTAAGTGTGTTGATAATAAAGCCCTTGTGAATGGGTGGCCTCTTAAGAAGTTACGCCCATTCGTAGAGGATGGCCCATCTGGGCTAAAAAAGAACACCAAGACTAGGGGACGAAGAACGAGCAACTGCTGACAAGCTTATTGAGATGGCAAGCTTCTAAGAGGTAATGAGGGTAGGAATGATCTTAATCCCACATCAAAAGTGGACAAAAGGATATTGAGTTATACAAGTAAAAAAGTGGTCATAATACTAAGACCGCCCTTTTGGAGTAATTGATGAATTTCTCTTACGAACTGCACTGTTAAGTATGCTTGTAATAAAGCACTAATACAATGAATAACCTCTTAGAAAATTAAATTATAAAAATGATAAAACTGTGAAGTTCTACTTTACATATAATGAGTTGGGCAAAGCAAACTATACCTTATATAGTATAATGTGGGTTGTTACAACTGATATCATAGCTTGGCTAACTTATAATGTGGGTTGTTACAACTGATATCATAGCTTGTCTAACTTAAATATAATATGTAGTTTTAGGACAAATCAAGCAGAAGTTGATGTGCTTGTAATATCTGAAACCAAAGATGGTAGTTCGCCTAAGCAAGGAGTGATCATTAGGGCTAATGCACAAACAATGAGCGACTCCTAATAGGTTTATTGGGATGGAAGGCTTCTATAAGAAAAAGGGACAATAGTAGCATTAATCTCATGTTGAGCATGAACGAAACGATATTGAATATATAAGTAAATACTTAAGTTATAATACGATGGATAACTTTTGTTTTAATTGGTGTATTTTCCTAGGGAACTCCACAGTTAAGTATGTTCATAATGGACCACTCTTAAGACGAACAACCTCCTAGGTTGTCACAAAAAAGGGTAAACTAGCAAGGTTCAAGCAGGTATAGGATAGGTTGGGCCAATGCGAATAATATTTTGCATAGTATAGTTTGAATTGTTACAATTTGTATCAGTATAAGCCTATAATACCTAAATTTGAAGAAAGAAGTCCATCTAGGCGGAGTAATTGCCAGGATTAAGACCCAAACATGGAGCTGCTCTTGGGGGGCTTCTAGAGATAAGAGGTATATGAATGATATAATTCTCAAATTGAATGTGAATAGAAAGATATTAGACTATATATGTAAAGTTTATGTCATAATACGTAAGAAATGGTGTAATATGTGTATTTTCCTTTGAACTCCATAATTAAGTGTGCTTGTAATAAAGCATTCTTATACTAAGTGACCTCCCAAGAAGTTACACCAAAAAGAGTAAAACAGTAAGGTTCGCCTAGTATGGAAAGGATTGGGTCAAAGCAGGAAATACCATGTATAGTATGTTTTAAGCTGTTACAATCAATATCAAATCATGAGCTTCTGTAGTGTGATGTGTGTTTCAAGAACAAACTAAGTGAAAGTTGATTAGCCTTTAGTACTAAATTCAAAGAGGGTGTTCTCTGCCTAAGTGAGGAGTGACCCGCCCGGCCGAAGGCCTAGACAAGGAGTGACTCCATGACAAGCTTACTAGAATGGCATGCTGCTACGAGATAAGGGGAGAGGAATGACCTTAATCCCACCTTAGAATGGGAGGGAAGAATATTGAGTCATATAAGTAAAGAGTTAGGTCATAATAAACATGATGTTCTTTGGCTAGCAAACTTGCACTTCCGAGGATTAATAATAAGTTTGGCCTTTTATAAAGCCTCAAAATTTTTTATAGATGCTATAAACATTTATCTTATCTATTTTTAAATTAAAATTTCAATTAAATGGACATTAAAAATATAACTTGAAAAGGGTAATACCTCATTCATCAATATCGTGAAGATTGTTGACGCATTATCAAGTCCAAATGACATCACATGTCATTCAAACAATCCTTGCTTCATTTTGAAGACAATCTTCCTAGCATCTTCATCTCTAACCCAAACATAGTGGTAATCAACTTTCAAGTCTAGCCGATAAAAGTTCTTGCCTGACTACAACTAGTGAATCAACTCTTTGATTTGTCCTTGATGGTAATATTGTTTTAGTTCCATGTAATCAATACATATTCGCTATCCATTGTCCTTATTTGGAATGAGTACCATTGGTGATCCCCATGGTGAATCACTCATCTAGAACGCTCCCTACTCCAACAAGTTTGCTGCCTAGAGATTAGTCGCATCAAATTACTGTCGATAAGGGAAATACATAATTTGATTTAGCAGTGAAGCACCCACATTCAATGGCTGCTCCTGCCTTCATAACTACTCAAGGTGGTAAAACCTTCACCTCTTGAAAAATGATAGAGAACTCCTGCAAGAGCTGGTAAATCAGATTGCCAAGGGAAGTGTCAAGCACAGAGAAAACCAAAATGATTCTCTATGATTCTAATGTCAACTCACATAAGAGAAGTAATAAAAACCTTAATTGGCACTAATCATATTATTTAATTGGTTGAGGGAAACAAGATCAGGATATAAGAGGGGAAGGATGTCATCTTACTAATCTAAATTATGTCGACAAAAATAATGGATGGTGACGTGCTCCAAATGATATAGATTGTCAAAGATAACATGACACAAATCAAGAGGCATGACCTCACAAATGATCTTGTCAATTTATTATTCTGTGAATGCAAATTTGAAGGTACATTTTCGGTACACCTTGTACTTCACTTCCTTCTTAAACTACCACAAAGAGCAAAGATTTGGATGTGATACGGTCTCCAACTTCAATCCATCAACTAATCCCTGCAAAATTAATTTCCTCCAAATTATTGTAGCAAAGATAGAATAAACCGCTAACTACCTCTTCATGATATTGGTTATGGATTACTGGATCTTAACTTTGTTTTCATCTTCTTTCAGATTACTTCTAAGGTTGTCCATGTTGTCATGCAGGTTGCATCAACAACTATTTTTCTGGTCCAACTAGTTAATTTTGTTATTTTAGTTGAGCGTAATAATACATGTTTTGAAGGTAGTGTTTGCTGTTTTGCAGTGAAGATTATTGTTCCAGCACTTGAACAATTATTGTCAACAAATCAGAAGACTGTGAGCTCACTATTATATTGGTTATCCAACTTTTTTTTCTGCTAATTTAAATAGCTTCATCCCTTCAACGCCTTTTTGTGAGTGCCTTATTTAACACATCAATCCACGCTCCTTTTACATATACTATGATCTTTTATTTTGTCCTTCCACCAACTTTTCGCCTCAATTTTGGTTTAAACTTCCAACACATATAGTTGGTATGTCCGTGGCATTAGCATTGTGTGCATAAAGGCCTTTATTATTTTTTTGTCCTTGATTGCATTTTCAACCCCTCACCTTGTACCTTTGCCCTTATCTCTTTGTATCTTGGCTAATTTTTTACTTCTATGGGCATCGCCTTGGTACCAACTTCATCAATCAAGATCATTGGTAACAACCATAGTTCCCAATGAGTGGTGCAATCATCCTTAAGATAAATTTCATCAAGGTTGAGGTTTCTTCTAACACTATGTCAAGAGAAACCCCTATTTTGAAATTTGATAATGTAGTCATATATGATTTCCCAAATCCTTGCCTCAATCTCCATTGTGCATGTGGCCAATGGAATAAAACTTCTTTAGGATGGCCTTGAACTAGTCCTACGACATCCTAGACAAATCGTGGCTCCTCACTTCCACGTTCCACCACATAATGGCATAATTAAGTAACTTAATCATGTGAAAGTTATACTTTATGAATGATTGTACCTACAAAAAGAAAAATATGTCTCGTAAGTTGGCAACTCAAACTTGGTGTTAATCTTGAGACTTGAATGTGGTCGAGCCTCTTGTAGAAATTCTAGCATTTAAACCTCATCTTCCTCCCTATCCTCGCCATCTTTAGAATTTTTTTCTTCCATATTGGAGGCTTCGGCATTATGGTTTCTAACGTAGGTAAATAAAATACCATAGTTTGTCAAAGTTCCTCGTTGTTATGAAGACATCAACCATTAAAGCATCCCTTCCAGGTCCTCCAATCTACCTTCAAACATGTCAAAAAAAATTTGTTGTTGATGGCATGGTCTTGGATATTGAATCAGCCTCTTAGCTTGGTCAAGTGTTTATCCATATTGGAGGCTGGGCTGGCTATTATCTTTGCCATTTTTCCAACTAGGCAGAATTTGTTACCCTAATAACATAAAGATGATCCAAAACTCAAGAAATCAAGTGGCAAATAATTGCATATTGATCCAGTCTTAAATACAATGCATGTAAAGGGTTTATTAGCAAGTTGATTAAGATTTCTTCTTGTTCCATCTTCTCAATTGTTGAAATTCCCTCCCCAATATTTGCAATTTATTGATTTTAGACATCATGGTAAATTAAAGCCTCGTGAACTATACTTTGGTTGTTTGGTGGCTTTAACAAACCAATCGGTTATCAGTATATAATCTATAGATGAAAATAAATGGAGCAATAGGTCCAAAGGGCATATAGCTACTAGCCTCTGGTTGCAAATGACAAGGCTTCTATGTTAAGGAAATCTAAAGTTTTGAAGTAAAAAATCTACGGTTTTATTTTCATTGCATCAAATAGCTTCTATTTATAATGCAAAAGAAAATTGAACTATCTAACCACTTGCTAAAATCAAGGAGAAAATTCCCCTAAATTTGAAAAGCTAAATAATCTTTCCTAAATTCTAAATAATTAATTCCTAATTGCAATGAAAGACCACTTCTTAAGTCCTAAGATCAAGAAATTTATAAGAATATAAAATTCATATTAAAATCCAATGAACCTACTCATTGGCCCAACCAATCAGCCCAAAGAGATGGGCCTCTACATTCCTAATAGCTGGTTAAAGTTAAGAAGATCCACCTTGATCACATTATCTAAAAGATTTGCTCTATTTGTCATATTTTTATTTTTTCTTGAAGCTCTAATATAAAATTTCAAACTATCCCCTAAAAATTTATCTACCCAAAAGGTTGGATAGCCATGCATTTAACAATCCTTTATTGATTAACATTACTTCTTCCAAGCAAGCCCTTTGAGTTAAGTAAGGCCTCGTTTGGGACAGTTTTCTTATTGTTTTGTAAAGCTACAGTAAATAAAGTAATTTTTAAAGTTGTTGTAGAAAGCAACTTTGTAGTACAAAATTTTTTGAAATCAGTGAAAAAGCAATGGCCAAACAGAATTTATGGTTGCAGCCTAAAAGACAAAGCAGTAAGAAAGTTGTCCCAAACAAAGCCTAAATGTGAGGGAAATAACTTTCATATACTTTGTATTAGCATTATCATCTAAGTTAGAGGTCAACCTTTTCCAAGTCCATAGTCAAAGTTTACCCTCATATAAATTATTATGTCCATTATGTCATTGCAATGGTAATTCTCATAACTATCATTGCGCCCTTAAATTTCTTGTCCAAATTCTTTGGATCTATATGGAAAACCAATTCTAAATTTCATGGGGATTCATAAGAACCCTCCTATGATTGCAACTTCAAATGACGAGGCATAGGATACCCGCCACTGATCGGAGAGTACCCCCATTCTTCATAACCAATTGAATCATATTCCCTAATGAAATTCCATACTTTGGGTATTCTTATGCTATTAATGCTATGATCTTTATCTCTAGTCATGTTTCCTGACATCAATTAGTTTAGTTTAAAGGGACCAAATTTAGGCTCAACATCTATCTTTGGATGGGTTGTCTATGTAATCTTAAAACTACTACTTATATCTTGACTTCTCCAAGGATCATTTGTCACTCTGTGTGTCCCTTCTACAACTTTGCCCCCCAAAGACCATGCTCATTATACTTTAGATGCAATTTCTCTCAATATATTATTTCTCATTTCCTTGGGCTAAGCAATATTAGAACGTGTTGTTAAGATATGTTTGTCTTGTTTCAGGCGGTTATCAAGATGCCACATGTCATCTTGCCATTTGTAGAACATTTGTATTGATGTCACCTTGTATCTATATATAGGCTCCTGTACTCTTTCTTTTTGTATGAAAAACATGATATATAAAGATTTGCTTTCTTCTATGTTCTTTCCTCTCCCTGTTTCTGGTTCAGGTCTCACCGTGGAAGTTTTCATGGTATCAGTGCGGGCTCTTCTGTGACCATTTTTCGCATCCGTCTTTCAGTCCCTCATGGAAACTTCATCCTCATCCCTTGCCGCTACGCCCTACGCTAGGCAAAACTCCAGCACATCCTTTGATTCTCAACCCATTCCTCATCAGTTAAAGTTTCTCATGAGTAACATCAAAAGTATCATCTTTCTTACTCTCACCGCCAACAACTACTTGATTTGGCATTCTCAAGTCTTCAAATTGTTCAGAGCAAACGGATTTGAACACTTTCTTGATGGAAGCTGCACTTGCCCCTCCCCGCATACCTTGTCGTCCTCCACCACCTTTTCCTATCAAATATGGACTCTTCTTGACCAAAATTTGGCTGACGCTCTATACTCTATTATCTCCCCTAGTCTCCTCCCATACGTTTTATCCTTAGATCACTGTGCCAAAATCTGGGACACTATAGCCCGTCGTCTCTAATCTTCCACTTGTTCTCGCACTATTCAACTTCGCAATGAGCTTCATCATCTGTCCATGAAAAATCAAACCATGTCCCAATATCTTCTTGCCATTAAATCAAAAGTTGACGCTATCGCTGCTACCGGATCTCCCCTTGATCCTGAAGACGTCATTCTTTACACCTTAAATGGCCTTCCCGCTCAATATCAGACCTTCAAAATAGTCATTCATACAAATCTTCAACCCCTCAGCCTTGATGATTTGTACACCTCGTTATGCAGTGAAAAGTAAAATCATGCTCAAGAATCTACTAAAGAACTTCAAAATCTCCAGATTTCCGAACCTACTTTGGCCCTCGCAGCCCCAAGTCTACATCATCCACGTCCAGCACCAGAATTGCCCCACTGAACTCCTCCCCCACATCGACCGTGAAAGCTGGTACCATTCTTTCCTCCCCAACACCATCCTCGACTCCGGCGAACCCCGCATGGTCTACACGTATTCCGTCGCCATGTCCGGCTTCGCCGCCCGCCTCACTTCAGAGGAAGTCAGGTTCATGGAGTCCATCCCCGGCTTCTTTTACGCCCACATCGACAAACCCCTCCACCTACGCACCACAAACCAAACCCAAGTCTTTGCTCCCCAAAGAACATGCTCATTTATTCTTTAGATGCAATTTCTCTCAATATATTATTTCTCATTTCCTTGGGCTAAGCAATATTAGAATGTGTATTCTGCATTACCTAAAACTCAGCATGAACAATTTAAAATCCAGTAAAACAGATTCCAAACAAGCAAAGCAGGTCAAACATGAGATGCTCAACCAGAAATCAAATTTGTCTGAATAATTTTAAAATCCAGTACTAAAATCCTAAAAACCAAAGCCTTGGCATCATAGAACGCGCATAAGAAAAATCAAGAGGTTTATCACTTACCAGAAGAAGAAAAGATGATATTCATAGCCGAACAACAGCCAAACAAAACTACATCGCGTCTCAAAGGACCAGCTTTACAAATGGGCAATAAAGAGGCAAAAGAGATGCGACTGCAACATTTCCGAAACAGAACCCCTCTTCTTTCCCTACAACCAAGTGTATTTAATCCCATCACAAACTTAGATAATCTTTAAAATAATAAACTAAAAACTGTCATAAATGTGTCTGAGAAAGTGAGAGGTAGAAAGACAGAGAGGGAAGATGGAGGGAGTGAGAGAGAGAGAGAGAGAGACACCTGATTTGGGGAAAGGGAGAAGCGGCGGGGCGGGTGAGAGAGGATGGACGGAAGAAAGCTGTTGTCATCTTTTAGATTATTTTTGGGAAGAGCCACCTATCGGAGACCGAACCACGAGAGGATAAAGTTTGGTGCTTTGGGGTAATTTGATTTATATATCTCATAATTTCCGTAATATACAATAATACAGATTTGTATAAATATAATTTGGCTTTATTTATATCATAATATTTTAGAATTAAAAACAAATATTTTTTTCCCGATTACTATATCTTAAATGTTCCTTGGAATGAAAATACCTTATGGAAGATGTCCAGCATTCTTCACTTCTGTTTTCTCCATTGTTATCATTGGAGTCCTATCTTCATCCGAACTTTTTGCTATATGATTAGATCATTCCGATGGAGATCTAACGAAGAGCTAGATGTAGTACCTAAGAGTTTATTTCAATATTTGTTAAAAGAACTATACCAATTATGTTCAAACTTTCTTCTAATCATGCTTGAATATGATTCAGTGTATTAAACATTATGTCCTTCGATCTTTTTTTTATTCATGTTCAAAATATCTTTTGTTGAATAAGTTATGATCATCCATTAAATTAGGCAAATGTTTTATTACGTAATCAAATGTTATTCGATTGCATATTGAGTATATTTGATCGTGGTTTGATTACTACTCGATTAATATTCAAATATGTTTGAATATGTTTCGATTAATTTCAATTTATATTTAGATAACTATGAATTTATATATTGACGATGTACTTTTTATAAGTAAATAAAATATCAAAAAGTTTATATTATATGAAATGAGATTGAATATTCATTGGAAAATGAAGTAAATTATTGGAAATACATAAAAATGTTTTCTTAAACAATATCATTGATCTTATATACAAAATACTAATGCTGATAAGAAATACTTAAATTTGAAACTGACCTTTTGTACCACTTTAATGAAGTACCATCAATGTCTTTAATAGAGCTCTTTATGGATAATGATTTTGATTTTTTTTCTTGGAAGAGATTTCCTTATCAATAAAACATTGGGCTCTCATATGTGTGATCACTACTAATAAATTTTCAACTACAATTCCTTGTGCAAATAAGGTTGGTGTAATATCAAAAAGTTCATCATCTTTTGTTAGTCTAAGTGATGATTAAAACACTCTAACTGCATAAATATATGATGCTTTGGGCTTCAATGAATGCTTCAAAACTTGAGTGTTATGAATTGGAGATGTCAACTCATACTAGTGATCAAACTGAAACTTGCAAATGACTATGAACTCCTGATTTTTCATATACATTATGGCTAGAAGCAATAATTAAATGTATGGATAATGCATGGATAAACTTTCAAGGATAATTCATGGATAACTTCCAACTTATAAGAGGTAGTACCTAAAAATTCATCGAATTTGATGTATGTTGATTTACAATTGTTGTTTTTACTTCATATTTCTTTCTAACAACCATCAAACTCACTTCCCATGCCATGGCTAATCCCCCAATACCTTTGCCTTTATATATATATATATATATATATATATATATATATATATATATATATATATATATATATATATATATATATATATTATTTATTTATTTATTTGCAAGTAAACATTGATTTTCAAAAGAAAGTGACTTAAATAACATAACTCTAACATCATTGAAGTATCTAAATGCTGAAAGAACGATTTATGATCAAGGGAATTAATATTGTTTAATGAAACACTTTATGTCAATCCACCACCACCGACTATATCATTAAATCGTCGAAGTCCGACGACCGCATATATTGAACAATCATCAAACCATTTTCATTGAACCAACACCGTTCAACAACTGTTGTTAGACTAATGATGCTTGACCATTGTCATTAGGCTCCTGTACTGTGACGCCCCAAAATTAAATTTTGAAATAATTATCTATTTTAATTTTTTAATTATTTTACTAAAGCAACTAATCTAATTTCAATACATAGAAACCAGTGGAAATAACAAAAAATTATTTTCTTCAATATATAATTCTATTTATTTTTTCAAAATTCATATACAATAGTCAGGAGTTCAATCAGTGCATCATTCCATCTCTACTCGTGACTACAAAAAGATTGAACAAAAAATACAGTAGATAAAACAAAACTTGAATCCTGATCAATCTCACTCCATTGGATCATAACCCCTTTCCTGAAAAACATGTAAAAACCACCAAGTCAGCTAAAAACTTCGTAGATTACTAGTACTTAGAACGGAAACCAATACACGAAAATAAAAAAGCAATATGTATGTAATCATTCAACCCATATCAGTATGAACAAATAATTGTGTAAGCATGTAAGAGTCAATGTGAACAGTGTCATCTCATATGAGTAATAAAAATCAATGTAAGCAATAAAATTCATAATCATTGATTAGTAGTCATATAAACGGTCTTTATATTATGTCATTCCTATACTCATGTCAAGTTCAATATAACGGGTCTATCATGAATCTGTACATGCCTATAAATTATGCCCTTTTATCTCAATTTATATGCTGTCACATATGTATCAATATACCTGTTATATAAAGCAAGTGTTCTGTATCTGATCTATATGTGATGTATAGTAACAAAGCATGTATATCAAATATTGAATCATGTATAAATGCAATATACACAATATGATTCATATGTATTAGATGTCTTTGTATCAATCTTATTAGTTATATCATGTAATTGTAAAAGATCGTGATCTTTATCATGTGCATATCATATAATATAATATCACTCATAACATTCATTATGTATGCTAATGCCATATGCATATGCAAGTAAGATAGGACGCATGGCTACCATTGGTGTTTTTCTATATCACGTTCTATAGGTCAGTCCTACAAAAATGAGTCTCAATCATATCAGCCATATTATCACGAATCAATCTCATATCACATGTCATAAAGTCAGGTGACATTCATGTAAGAAGTCGTGACTTCATACATGTCAGTGTATCATGTCATATTAGTCAACCCCTTATACCTACTTTTTTATATTACTTAAGATTGCACCACAAATTTTATCTAAAAAAAGTTCATCGGTCCATCCTTGTAATAACCAGTATTTTGACTTTGCCAAATTTCTTTTAGAGTTAATATAACTCCAAATTACAAACCGTCTTCGCCATAGTATTTTGATTGTAATATTTTACTTGCATGATTTTTTTTCATAATTTTTAAGCACTGTCGAAAAATCCTTAAGGAATTTGTACATGTCGGTACAAGTGAGGATTTTGGGACCGTCAATTGTCTGTTTTGTAAACTGATTTCACTGATATTTTTTAAATATTATGATTTATTTTATGGATATTTTTCTGTAATTTTTAAAGTCCTAAAATAATTTATTTAAATTTTATACTAAAGAAATTTATTAAATCAATTATATAATATTGAAATATTATTTTAATGAAAATATCTTAAACCATTAAAGCTTTTTATTTAAAATCAATTTTCCCATTTGAATTTCAGCAAACAGAGAAGGCTGTGAGGTAAATAAAAGAGATTTTGAGGAGAGAAAAAATAAAAACTCAAATCTGGAGGCTACAGTGCGATTTTCGTCCGTCAATGCAGTTAGAAGATTTGTTCGTCCCGTTGTAAGGAACATTTACGCTATTTTTTATTTCAAATATTTTATATTTTTGGTATTTTTTGATCAAATTTATGTTTTCATTACCGAAAAATATGAATAACTTTGTATTAATAAAACTTTCATAGTGTAACTTTTTGTATGTTATAGAAATCATGATTATGAGTATTTTGAGTATTTATTTGAGATTTTTTACCTGGTGATTTTGAAAATACAGCAATTTTTATCTACCTAAAAATTTATTTTGACCTCGAAAAGTAGTAGTGTAGTACGATAAAAGTTTTAAAACATCGTTTAATACAATTTCTAGTATTTTGATAATTTTTTAAAAATATACATTTTGGCCTAATGGGATTCTTTGTTGTCTACATTATGACATTTTGGCATATTCTTAATTAAGCTCAATTATACTTTATTTGTTATAATGCATTGAAAAAAATGTGGATATATGATTGAGATTATTGTTATAGTATTGTGATAATAATGTGTGTGTAAAAGACAAGTAAAGACTAGTTGACCCGTTGGTTGGAAACTGATTAACCTGTACATGATGGTGGGCCGACGAATTTTCCTTTAAATACTATGGGTTGGTGTTATCCTCTACTTATTCACGTGATATACTGATTGAGAGTTATAAGGAGATGATTACTGTGCTAACAGGCAAAGAGTGACAACTCTATTTATTGAGCCAACGGTTTACTAATATTGATACAATACTAAAAAATACTGTGATAGCCAAGACTTCTTACTTGTTTAGTGTGACTACTGAAATATATTTTTTGTAACATTATTCTTATTATTGTATGAATTTATAGTTATTGTATTATTCTACTACTCCTGCCACTGGATTGTTATTGTTACTTATATAGATACTGATATTATTTGATACTACTGATATATAATAACTGAATAACATGTGTACGTTCATATATGAGTTTACTACATTGATTTGATTTTAATAGTCTTTACTGATATTTTAATTTAATACTTTATATGATTTCTGTACTGATTAGTATTAAGGATATGATGATTACTTTATAGATTTGACACTCATACTGATTGACTGCTTTACTGGCTTTCGTACTGTAGTGTTTTACTGGTTATAGATTCTACTACTATCGAATATGATTTTTACTATTTTTGTACTGATTCAATGATCATATAAATATAACTGCTATGATTTGACTGTTGACATGCATATTACTTCTTTGTCGTGCTTTGAATTCAATTATAGGTTTTGATGACTTGCTGGGCATTTTAAGCTCATTATATGTGGTTAAATAATTTCAAGTCAGGGTTAGGGAGCAGAAGTGTGAGGCTTGTCAGGATTTCTTCAGGTTCAAGATTTTTTATTCTAGTTATTCTTTTGTACTCATGACATAATATTTATGATATGATTGTATAGATCATAAATAGTATATATAATTTTTGTGATTGAATATCGATATATATATTGATGTTTTAAATTATAGAATTTACTTATGCTATTTATTATTGATAAATAATATTAGGTAGCTCTAGTTGTTATTTATTAAAAGATTAAAAAAATAATTCTTTCAATTTAAATTCTGGGGCATCATAATTGGTATCAAAGCATAGTTGTTGGAAGAATTGATTGTTACCCAAGATGTAGGAATTGATTGAGAGTTGGGTTGAATGGGTAGTATAAGGTGCATTATTTTATATACATAGTTGCATGTATGTATTATTCAGATCATACTAAATTTTGCAAGTGAAAAGTTAAATGGATCTTCCAGAGTCAAATGTACCAAATGAGCAACACAGTTCTGCTCCAGTGCCATCAGAAAGTATGATGCAATTGGCTACTGTTATAGCACAGGTAATGGGGGATGTGCAGAGTAAATTAGCTAGAAGCAAAGAAGAAGAGGGAGACAAACACTTACATACATTTCATAAGCTGAAGCCTCCATTGTTCAAATGAGCTGTAGGACCTTTGGATGCAAAAGATTGGTAAATGAGGATAAAAAAGATCTTTGACAGCATGCAGTGTTCGGAGAACCGGAAGGTACCATCGGATACATTCCTCTTTGAAGGAGAGACTGAGAGATGGTGGATTGGACATAAAAGAGAAAAATTTCAAGGGAAGGCAAATGCTGAGATTAGTTGTGATGAGTTCACTACAGTATTCATGATGTGGTTTGTACCTCTGTCAGCTCGATGACAGATGCATGAATGAGCAAGGATGTAAGATAGTGATGTAGTATGAGGCTGAGTTTACTTCTCTTGCTAGGTATGCTCCTCAGTTGATCCCTACCGCTGAAGAAAAGCGCTACAAGTTTCTACAATGGTTAAATAGGGAGCTCAGACATCCGCTAGTACCTCTATGGATTTAAGAGTTTTCTGAGTTGATGGAGCGGGCCAGACTGATAGAGATTGATTTGGTAGTACCAACATCCAGATATTAGGTAGGATCCAGATATGGTGTCAGCAGGAGGATGAATAGAGATGAATCAAGCAGAGAGAGATGGTGACAAGAAAAGCAGGTATAATGATTCGAGGGGATCTACATTAGTAGCATCTTCTAGCAACTACAGTGAGTGCATTCATTATGGTCGACGACATGCAGGTCAGTGCTACTTGTTGACGGGGCGATGTTTTCGCCATGGACAATAGGGACATAAGGTAGTAGACTATCCTCATAGGGGATTTAGAGGTAGAGCTGATTCTGCTGCAGGACAGTCCAGACATACTATAGGATAGAGGACTGTCAGGTCAAGAGCATATAGTGAAATATCAATAAACAGGGCAGATGATAGAGCTGTCGGTAGTAGTCAGAGGGAGACTATTATACCACGATCGACTACACCTACACCAGTGATACCACGTGTGTACAACTTACAATATTTGAAAGAACAACAATCTGAAAGCTCTATTGGTAAGAATTTATTTGAATAATTGAATGACATAGCATATAATACATAATTAAATGACATGTGATATAATGAACTGCATGATTGTATGATTTTTTATGAATTTTGATTTGATTTTGATTAGATTTAAGTTTTGATTGGACAGATTTGGTTTGTATTGATTTTGTGCCCGAATCCTTAAGGGAAATGTCGGGGACGACATTTTCTTAAGGTGCGAAGATTGTAATAACCACTATTTTGACTTTGTAAATTTTTTTCTGGAGTTAATATAACTCTAAATTATAAACCATCTACGCCAAAGTAATTTGTTTCTAATATTTTACTTGTATGATTTTGTTGACCTTGTTTTCAACTCAGACCCAGAGCCTGGGTCAACCCAGTTGACCAGGTCAACCTGAGTTGACCCAATAGGCCTTAATGGGCCTATTCAAGCTCCAGTCAAATCCAAACTCAGTCCAGGGCTCTCCATGCCCTATTTCCTCCTCCACTGGACTCAATGGGTCAGGCTTGACCCATTGGGCCCAGGTCTTGGTCCTGGGTCAACCTGGTTGACCCATTAAGCCCATAAGGGTCTAAATCAATCCTAATAACTTAAAACCCTTCCCTAGGCTCAAACCCTCACCCACTTGGACCCAATTGACTAGGTTGACCAAGTAAACCCTTGACTTGGTCAACCCAAGTCTTAATGGGTCGGTTTGACCCATTAAGAGCCATTTAAGCCCATTGAGAGCTTTAAACTCATTCCTAATCCATTCAAAACCCAAACCACGGCCTTAGGAACCTAATTTCCCTCCTAATTGAATAGGGACTCAATCATAGCCATCCACAATATGATTAAGACTATAAATAGGATGCTTTAGGGTTTCAAGGGGACCTTTTGACTCGTATTCTAAACCTAGGCGCTCCCAATCCGAGATCTCTCGTGTGTGAGCTCTCTAGGCTTCCTCTCGTCTTTTCCACTCAAATCCACCCGTCAAACACCCGCCGGTGGTGAGCTTTCCGGCTAACCGAGATGAAACTCCTTCCCAAACGAATTTCGTCTGATCCAAGACAAATCAAGGCTCGAGTTCAACTAGGGAAATATACGTGGACAATCTACAAGCTCAACAAGCCCAAGATCGCCTAAATCCACCGTGTGGATTAGGTATAATCCTTAACCCTAGTTAGATACACTTAGGGTTAATTAGCATAGTCATTAGTGCGTGTTAATCCAAGAGAAGTATCCCACATGAATGCTCTTCATGTGTATAGTCTAGGGTTAAAATTTCATGCAATTTGATCAAGTAAATCGATCAAATGAGGCGTTTTATCGTTTTGGCTCTAGGGTTAGGTCTCCGCCCATCAGAGATCGATCCTGACCGTTGATCTCATGATCAACGGTTGGGATCACGTTGTTCTGTGGTTCGGACTGACCGTGTATTCGAATCCCGCGGTCTATTTCCCCGTATGGCTTCATCTCAGCCGTCCACTCTAACCGCGGGGAATCCGACGGCTGTGGGATCGCGCCGTCGCTTTAAGTGGAGCGGGCCTCACCGCGCCAATCATTAGCAATGATTGCGCGGCGGCGCCATCATTGCTAATGATTGGCCGTGGTTAGCGCGACCAATCAAGGCCCGCCACGTGGCCCGCCGCCGCCGAATCTTTTTTTATTATTTAAAAAATATTTTTAATATATTTTAAATAAAAAATCAGAAAATTCAAAAATTATATTTTAAAATAAAAAAATATTTAATAATAATTATTATTTTTATTATTTTATAATTTATAATTTATTATTATTATTACATTAATAATATTATTATTATTTTAATATTATTATTATATTAATAATGTTATTATTATTTTAACATTATTATTATATTACTAATATTATGATTATTTTAATAATTTTATTATATTAATAATAATATTATTATTTTAATATTATTATTATATTAATAATATTATTATTATTTTAACATTATTATTATATTATTAATATTATGATTATTTTAATAATGTTATTATATTAATAATATTATTATTATTTTAATATTATTATTGTATTAATAATGTTATTATTATCTTAGTATTATTATTGTATTAATAGTATTATGATTTCTTTAATATTATTATTATGATAATAATAGTATTATTATTTTAATATTATTATTATACTAATAATATTATTATTATTTGAATATTATTATTATATTAATAATGTTATTATCATTTTAACATTATTATTATACTAATAATATTATGATTATTTTAATAATATTATTATATTAATAATATTATTATTTTAATATTATTATTATATTAATAATGTTATAGTTATTTTAATTTTATTATCATATTAATAATATTATTGTTATTTTAATATTATTATTATATTAATAATATTATTATTATCTTAATACTATTATTATATTAATAATATCATTATCATCTTAATGTTATTATTATATCAATAGTATTATTATTTTAATATTATTATTATATTAATAATATTATTATTATTTTACTAATATTATTATATTATTAATATTTTAAAATTATCTTAACTCTTATTATATTATTATTAATATTTTAAAACTATTTTAATTATTATTACTTATTACATATTTTAAAATCCAGAGATTTTATTTTAAATTTATTAATTATTTTTAAATATTAACTATTTTAAATTATTTTTTAAAAAAATATTTTTAAACCTATTTAACTTCAAAAATTCATATCTCCCTCATTTTAAATTTAATTTTGACGCACAATACTCGTTCTTTTCAGAAAAGTGAGTACTTTAATTTAAAAATTATTTTTGGTAGTTGATTCTCTCTTTTTTTGGATTATTTTTTTGTACTACCTAATTATTTAATTATTTATTTATTATTTAATTATTTTAAAATTAGAAAAATATTTTTAAAATATAAAAATTATTTTTGAAACCCATCTTGGTGGCTGATATACCTCTCATGCTTATGAAATTGGATTACTTTCAATTATCTTATTTTCAAACTTATATTATTATATATTTATAATACTTATGTATTTTAAAATTATTTTAAAATTGAATATTATTTAAATCTCCTAATTTTGGGAGGTCCACCTCTTTGAAATTTTAAACATAGACTATATATTTGAAAAGCATTCATGTGGGAGAAGGATTAGTGAATAATTGGGTCACAATCACTCACTAATCACTTCATTATGATTCTTTACTTAGTGCTTTCGTAGTCCTTGCATGTGTAGGATGCACAAGCACCTAGCCTAGGCTCTCCTAGATCTAAGGACATGTTTGGTGTGTTTACATTTGCTGCATTTCCCTTATGTTATGCTCAGGGTTAGTTAAGATATTGATTTAAACTCATCTGACGTAGTGACACCTTAAGGATAACAATCAAGGACCCGTCTAGCGAACTTAGAAAAATTCTAGGAGCTAGGATAGATCATGGATTGCTATGAAACTTTCAACACTAGAACTTAGTGACATCTGAAATCCCCTAAAATTTTCTAGGAATTTTTAGGACTCATTAAACCCCCTAATTAATTAACCCTAATTTACCCATCAATTAAGCCTTAAAAACTTCAGAAAATTATAATAAATACATTTTAAATCAGAAAAATATCCATAATACCTTAAACTCTTTAGAATTTAGTCCCCAACTTTAGATAAATAGGGGCCCTTAATTGGACATCAATCTGAACCTTAATTAAATTTTAATTAAAAATCACATTTTTGCCTTAATTAAATCATCAAAAATTATTAAAAATCCTAAATTTTCCCCAAACACTTGGGAACATTTTCTTAGATCATTTCTGACCCTTGAGGGTGATTCCAACCAGTTTGAAGCTGATTTGGGCCAAAACCCCTAAAGTACCCCTAATTAGACAATTTTGGTAATTCATTTAATTATCCCAACTTTTAAAAATCATAACTAATTATGGAAAACCCTAAATTGGACAAACTCAAAGGCATTCAACTCACATTGGGGTCTGGTATTTATTAAAAATATTAAGATTCTAGAAATCAACTTAAATCAAAAAGTCAACAATCCGGTCAAACTTAGTCCAAAACAAGACCAAAACTTCGGAAATTCATAACTTTGGATAGAAGAATTCAAATTGGGCATGCTTACAGTCTAACTGATCAGGTTAAGGTCTATTATTTTATAAAAATATTAACTGTCCATAAATTCTTTTTAATCAAAAAGTCAACTTTGGACCCCTTAGCCTAGTGTATATGTGGACCCCAAACCTCCTAAAATTCATTAATAAAACTTAACCTCCAAACATCATTATCCTAAGTATTAAAAATGATCCACATATTAAATTAATTAAAAATAGATCCTAATTCACTAATATTTGAGCTTTAAATAAGATTCCTTTTCAAACCTACAACCAACTTGAATAGTAGGCAACTTCAACTAACTACCCAGCTTAGGATCTATCCCAGCTACACAGCCTTTCACACACACTTGGATAGTTTGTTAGGGCACCACTTCTAGACATAGGCTAGGCCGGTGTTCACTTTTCTGTTGTGTGCTGAGTTTTCCGAGATTTCATTGCATATAGTGATTGAGCTGATGCCAGTGTGTTTGCTTACTTTTACTGCACTCTGGGAATTGATGTGATTGCACGATAGACTACCCATAGGTTAGGATCAACCTTGATACTAATGATATTTTCTGTAGGTGGTCATGCTCATACAGCGCTAAATAAAAAGGGGGGACAATAATCATAATTTAAAGACTGACATTGTTTTATGCATGTGCTTCAGAAATTGCTCAGCCCCTCTAAATAAATGAGGGCTAAAATGATAAGTCATTATAAATTACTATAGGTGCTCTAAAATTGCTTAGCCCTCAAATAATTAACAGCATGGCTAAGGGTAGCTGTGATGAATATTTTTATTTTTATATAAGTGCTTGTGATATATAAATTACTTGGGATGATTTGTATTAGGATAACCTTGCAGGAGAGTCTAGATTTACTGCTTTCTATTAATGTAAATCATTTGTAATATTGGTATTGAGTTATGAAAGTGAATTTTGAGTGGGGATACAAGAATCCAAAGATTGGATTCCAGAGAGGAAAGGACATCCAATATGAGGATAGTCCTTTTCTATTTGGAAATCCAAATTTGGATCATTCTACTACTCAAGGAGTTCAAGGAAGCTGAGATCCAAGGAGTCCAAGGAAGCTGAGATCCAAGGAGTCCAATGAAGCTGAGATCCAAGGAGTCCAAAGAAGAGAAGATCAAGAAGATGAAGATCCAGAGTATCCCACTCAAAATGGCTTGCATCTGTCTTAGGATTAAAAATTTGAGTTGTTGGCAGTGCTGCCCGGCCACTTTATTTTCTACAGACCCTGGTTTGTAATTAAGGGCAGTTTGCCTATGAACATTTATTAATTGGTTTCAATAATTTTGATATATTTTATTTATGATTGTGTGCCTCTAGGGTTACTTGATTTTCTTAATTTATTGGCGATCTGCATGCCGCTTTTATTTTAGCTTGAATTTCGTTAGGCTCTCTAAGGACTAAAATATTTTCTACTCATAACTAATATCTAAAATTTTAAGGTTTAAATAATTTAGAAACCTAACGACCTAGGGAATTATCAGAATCGTCCGGGATCACATGCATATTATTACATTTCTCTCTCTCCTTCTATAAGACACTTCCCCGCCCGTGGGTAGAGTCTGGATAATCTGACCTATGAGGATGAGGTGTCGGACCTAGGGAAGCCCAGTCTAATTCTAAAAATTATTTTCATAAGACTTTTTAAAATCATGTGTATATCTGATTTAGATACTTTAACCAGTATGTATTGTATTAAAAATCAATTAAATTAAAATTTTAATTACATCAGCTCTAGGAGCATTCACCCAACATAAGTTTGGGGCCAATTAGGAGATACTCTAGACATCGGCCCTATTTCTAAGGACTATAACCTACCCACTCATCTTTCATAAAAATGATCGGACTCATGATTTTGAAGCGATTAAGTGGTTAGCTGGCTCCCCAATCCAGGCCGGGGTAAGCCCAGATCTTGCATTGCATCAGCTAGGACACGGGTTTTGGTGTTGTGCGTAGAACACTAAACCCATTAGATTTAGGATTCAAGGCTACTATTGTTTCATAGTATGCCTCATTTGTAGGTAAGTCTTCTATCGTCCAGAGATTATAAACCCTACCTATCTACATCACACAGATGACGCCACCTCCATCCTTCTCTCCTGCATGCTTCAAGTGCGTGATTTATTCATTTTCTCTAGCTTCTTCTCACTACCTTAGTCCCTCCGTATGTTGATATGAGCCGTGCATGTTGACTAAGCCTAGTTGAACCTTTCTTTCTCTTTGGGTAGGATTTCCTAGTCTTTTCCCTATGTGTTAATTCCAATATGAGAAGAATAATGTAGAATCCTTAATCGAGAGTTTTCTCAGGCCCCGGCCTGAGATGTAATTAACCACGGGGGCTTGCACCTGTGAGAAACTGAATCCTACTTTTAAATAAACCCCACTCGAGCTGATGTATTGGGTGGGGGAAACCCATTATGATGATCATGTATATTATTATCCATCGGGGTATGCTGGTGAGAGCTGCTATCCTCAATGGTTAATCGTATATGTGATCGAATCTGCCCTCCCATTGGCGACATTATCTCCCCCCGCGGGGCAGTGGTGTTTGTTCTTTCGGAGGTCCACATATTTTTTTATAATTTTTTGGCACTGTAAAAAAATCCTTAAGAAATTTGTACATATTGGTACAAGTGAGAATTTGGGACCATCAGGTGTCCGTTTTGTAAATCGATTTTACTGATACTTTTTAAATATTATAATCTATTTTATGGATATTTTTCTATAATTTTTAAAGTCTTAAAATAATTTATTTGAATTTTATACTAAAAAAATTATTGAATCAATTATATAATATCAAAATATTATTTTAATGAAAATATCTTAAACCATTAAAGCTTTTAATTTAAAATCCATTTTCCCATTTGAATTTTGGCAAACATAGAAGGCTGTGAGGTAAATAAAAGAGATTTTGAGGAGAGAGAAAATAAAAACAAAGATTTGGAGGCTGCGATTTTGTTTTCATACGTTGACGCTGTTGGGACCTTTGTTTGTCTCGCTGTAAGGAACCTTTACCCTATTTCTTATTTTAAAGATTTTATATTTTTGGTTTTTTTTATCAAATTTGTGTTTTTATTATCGAAAATTATGAATAACTTTGTATTGATAAAACTTTCACCGCGTAACTTTTTGTATGGTATAGAGATCATGATTATGAGCATTTTGAGTATTTATTTGATATTTTTGGCTGAGTGATTTCAAAAATACAGTGATTTTTATATACTCAAAAATTTATTTTGACCTCTAAAAGTAGCAGTGTAGTATGATAAAAGTTTTAAAACATCATTTAATAAAATTCTTGTTATTTTAGTAATTTTTTGAAAATGTGCATTTTTGCATAATATGATTCTTTGTTGTCTACCGTTATGATATTTTGGCATCTTCTTAATTAAGCTCTATTATGATTTATTTGTTGTAATGCATTAAAAATGAATGTGGATATATGATTGAGATTACTGTTACAATATTGTGATAATAATGTGTGTATAAAAGATAAGTAAAGATTGGTTGACCAGTTGGTTGGAGACTGATTGACATGTACATGATGGTGGGCCGACGTGCTTTCCTTTAAAATACTATAATTTAGTGTTATCCTCTACTAATTCAAGTGATATACTGATTAGAAGTTATAAGGAGATGATTACTGTGCCGACGGGTAAAGAGTGACGGCTCTGTTTACTGAGCCAGGGGTTTACTAATACTAATATAATACTGAAAAATATCGTGATATCCATGACTTCTTACTTATTGAGTGTGACTAATGTAGCAATTTATAATGATGATTTTAATTAGCCCTCATTTATTTAGGGGGGCTGAGCAATTTCTAGAGCATCTGCATGAAACAATGTTAGTATTTAAATCATGAATTTTGCCCCCCTTTATTTTAGCATGGCATGAGCATGGCCACCTACAGAAAGTATCATTAGTATCAAGATCGATCCTAACCTATGGGTAGTCTATCGTGCAATCACATCAATTCCCAGAGTGCAGTAAAAGTAAACAAACACACCAGCATCATCTCAATCACAACATACAGTGAAATCTCAGAAATCTCGACACACAACAGAAAGGTAAACACCGGCCTAGCCTAGGTCTAGAAATGGTGCCCTAACAAACCATCTAGATGTGTGTGAAAATCTGTGTAGCTGAGGTAGATCCTAAGCTGGGTAGTTAGTTACAATTGCCTACTGTCCAGGTTGGTTGTAGGTCTAAAAGAAAATTTTAATTAAAGTATAAATATTAGCGAATTAAGATCCATTTTATTTAATTTGGTATGTATGTCAATTTTAATGCTTAGGGTAATAATATTTAAAGTTTAAATTGCATTAGTGAGTTTTAGGGGGTTCGGGGTCCACCTATACACTAAGCAAAAGGGGGTCCAAAATTGACTTTTTGATTAAAGGGTATTTATGACCAGCTAATATTTCTATAAAATACTAGGCCTTAACCTGATCAGTTAGACAGTTAGTATGCCCGATTTGGATTCTTCTATCCAAAGTTATGAATTTCTGAAGTTTTGGTCTCGTTTTGATCTAAGTTTGACCGGATTGTTGACTTTTTTTATTTAAGTTGATTTCTGGAATTTTAATATTTTTAATAAATACTAGACCCTAATGTGAGTTGAGTGCCTTTGAGTTTGCTGGATTTGGAGTTTCCTACGCAAAGTTATGAATTTTAGAAGTTTCGGGCCCTAGACTATAGGCTACGGTTGACCAAAGAGTTGACTTTTTATTTTAGGTTGATTTCTGGACACCTAATATTTTTTTAAAAAAAACTAGACCTTAATTAGAGTTAGGTGCCTTTTAGTTTGCCCATTTTGGAGTTTTCTGTAATTAGTTATGATTTTTAGAAGTTGGGGCAATTAAATGAATTATCGGAATTGCCTAATTAGGGGTACTTTGGGGGTTTTGGCCCAAATCAGCTCCAAACTGATTGGAATCACCCCCAAAGGTCAGAAATGACCTAAGAAGGTGTTCCCGAGTGTTTGGGAAAAATTTGGGATTTTTAATAATTTTTAATGATTTAATTAAGACAAAAAGGTGATTTTTGATTAAGGTTGAATTAAAGTCCAGATTAAGGTCCAATTAAGGGGGCCCTAATTATCTAAGGTTGGGGACTGAATTCTGGAGAGTTTGAGGTATTATGGGTATTTTTTTGATTTAAAATGGATTTATTATATTTTTCTGAAGTTTCTAAGGCTTAATTAACGGATAAATTAGGGTTTGCCAATTAAGTGTTTTAAAGAGTCCAGAAAATTCTTAGAACATTCTAGGGGGTTTTAGATGTCACTAAGCACTAGTGTTTAAAGTTTCATAGCAATCCGGGATCTATCCTAGCTCCTAGAAATATTCTAAGTTCGCTAGACAATCCTTAATTATTGTCCTTAGTGTGTCACTACACTAAGCAGGAATAAAGTGAGTTAGCTAAACCTTAGGCATAACATAAAGAGGGTAAATGCAGCAAATATAAACACACCAATCAAGTCCTTAGATCTAAGAGAGCCTAGGCTAAGTGCTTGTGCAACCTACACATGCAAGGACTACGAAAACACTAAGTAAAGAAACCTAATGAAGTGATTAGTGAATGATTGGGACACAATCACCCACTAATCCTTCTCCCACATGAATTGCTCTTCACATAAATAACCTAGGTTTAAGATTTCACCAAGTGGATCTCCCAAGATTAAGGATTTAATAATATATGTAGTTTTAAAAATGTTTAAAATACATATACGTATTAAGTACACAAATATATAATTTTTAAAATAAGATAGTTTGAAAATGATTTCATGTTATATCCATAGGAGATCCACTGGCCACCACCAAGGGGTTTCAAAATATTTTCATATTTAAAATTAATTTTTAATTTTAAAGTAATTAAATAATAATCAAATAATTAGGTAGCACATAAAATAATCCAAACAATACAGAATTGAATCCAGAAAATAATTTTAAATAAAATTTCATATTTTTCTAAAAAATTTAAGGTATTATACACAAAAATCCGATTTAAAATGAATTAGTTATGAATTTTTGAAGTTTAATGTATTAAAAAGGATTTTTAAATAATTTCAAAATAATTAATATTTAAAAATAATTATCAAATTAAATTAAATTAAGTATTAAAGTTTCTGGAATTTAAAGTAATTTAATAAAAAATAATTTTCATAAGTTTTGAAAAATAAATGAATTTTAAATTAATTAATTATTAATTAAATAATCTAAGTATTTAATTAATTATAATAATCTAAAATGGAAAAAAAATATTTATTAATAAAAAAATAAATAACAAAAATAATTATCTAATTTTGAAAATTATTTAATAAAATTATTTATTATAAATTTGAAAAATATTTAAATTTTAAATTAATTAATTATTAATTAAATAATTTAAGTAATTAAGGAAAGTATTTAAAATAAGTGATATTTATTAAATTTAAAAGAGTAAATAAACAAATAAATAAATAAAATCTCTAATATGTTAACATAATTGGAATAAGAGATTCTTTACAAATTTGGAAAATAATTAAATTTTAAATCAATTAATTATTAATTAAGTAAATTAAGTAATTAATAATTAAGAAAAGTATTTAAAATAGAAAATATTTATTAAAAATAAAAAAAAGTAAATAAATTTATAAAAAAAAAATTAATCTAATTTTAAAAATAATTTAGTAAAATTATTATTTATAAATTTAGTAATAATTAAATTTTAAATCAATTAATTATTAACTAAGTAATTTAAGTAATTAATAAACTAAAATAATTTAAAAAAATAGAAAAAATCATTAATAATTCGAAATTAAATAATAAAAAAAATAAAAATAATAATAATAATTTTCTTATTTTAGAATTATTCAATAAAAAAATAATTTTTATAAATTTAGAAAGTATTTAAAGTTTAAATTAATTAATGACTAATTAAGTAATATATGTAATTAATCAATTAGAATAATTTAAAATAAGAAAGTAATTATTAATTCGAATTAAATAATAAAAATAATAATAATTTTTCTGATTTTAAAATAATTTAATAAGAAAATAATTTTTATAAATTTAGAAAGTATTTAAATTTTAAATTAATTAATGACTAATTAAGTAATATAGGTAATTAATTAATTAGAATAATTTCAAAAATGAAAGTAATTATTAATTCAAATTAAATAATAATTTTTCTGATTTCAAAATAATTTAATAAGAAAATAATTTTTTATAAATTTAGAAAGTATTTAAATTTTGAATTAATTAATGACTAATTAAGTAATATATGTAATTAATCAATTAGAATAATTTAAAAAAGAAAAGTAATTATTAATTCGAATTAAATAATAAAAATAATAATAATTTTTCTGATTTCAAAATAATTTAATAAGAAAATAATTTTTATAAATTTAGAAAGTATTTAAATTTTGAATTAATTAATGACTAATTAATTAATATAGGTAATTAATCAATTAGAATAATTTAAAAAAGGAAAGTAATTATTAATTCGAATTAAATAATAAAAATAATAATAATTTTTCTGATTTTAAAATAATTCAATAAGAAAATAATTTTTATAAATTTAGAAAGTATTTAAAGTTTAAATTAATTAATACATAATTAAGTAATTTAGGTAATTAATCAATTAGAATAATTTAAAAAAGGAAAGTAATTATTAATTCGAATTAAATAATAAAAATAATAATAATTTTTCTGATTTCAAAATAATTCAATAAGAAAATAATTTTTATAAATTTAGAAAGTATTTAAAGTTTAAATTAATTAATACCTAATTAAGTAATTTAGGTAATTAATCAATTAGAATAATTTAAAAAAGGAAAGTAATTATTAATTCGAATTAAATAATAAAAATAATAATAATTTTTCTGATATTTCAAAATAATTAATAAAAAAAAATATTTTTTTTATTTTAGAAAGTAATTAATTAATTTTTGATTAAATATTAAGATATTTAAACAATTAACTAATTAAGAATTACTTAAAATAATATATTTTAACATAATTTTAAAAATTAAATCATTGAAAAGTAATAATAAAATTTTTCTTATTTTTAATTTATTTATTTATTTATTTTAAAATAAAATAGATAAAGAAATATTTAATAATATCATTTTAAAAGTATTTAATAATTATTAGTATTAACTAAATGTTTAGATTTTAAGTAATTAAAACTTTTTTAAATAATAATAAATACGTCATAAAATAGATATAATTTTAAATTAATGTATTTAAAATAATTATTAAATTATTTAAACATATTTTATAAAAAAAAGTATTTAATCTTAATAAAATATTTATAAAAAAAAGAAAGAGAAAATCAACGACTCATGCTATTCATGTACGCCGAATTCTATAACCCTAAAATTAAAAAAAGATTTCGTTCTCAAGAATGGCTTTATTGATTTTGATAAAATTTTAAATGTAGATTAAGAACATGAATAAAAGTCATGAGGAGGTATTTGAAGGCTCTAAAAAGCACTTATTAGAAAGATATACGGATCTAAGTGTGGTGACTTAGATCTAAAGTTTTGATAAAATCTTACCGTTAGATCTTCTAGATTTTGAAATATCTGAGCTTGTAGATTGTCCTCGTATATTCCTCTAGTTGAAGTTGAACTCCAATTCACCTTGGATCGGACGGTAGAAGCTTTGGAAGGGGAATGACTCGGGTCGCCGGAGATCTCGCGGCCGGCAAGATTTTACCAACGAATTTGAGTGGAGGAAGATGTGGAGATGTTGAAAGAGCTCTCACACTAAGAAAATTAGGGTTGAGAGCGGCTAGGAAAAAGAAAAAGAAGCAAGCCCGCTTCATGAAGCCCTAAAAGAGTATTTAAATGATTAAGGCCCTAGATCTACAGTTAGGATTCATCCTAAGATTAATTAGGAGGGAATTAAGGTGATTTAATTAGCCATCCGTTTGATTGCTTGATTTAGGAATAAATTTAAGCTCATGAGAATGAAAAAATAAATAAATAAATAAATAAGTAAATTAAATTAAGCATATTAGATTAAAATCAAGCCTACAATCAGATCCGATTTGGGTCAATTTGAGATTCAATTTGATTTACTCAAATTAACCCAGTTAAATTTAAATAAAATAAACACTCGAATCAAATTAACCTTGACGGGCCTAAGGCAAACTAATCGGGCTCAATCGGATACGGTCGAGTCTACTTTGACTCAATTCAAGCTAATTCGAGCTCGAATTGGACTCGACGGGGGTTGATTAAATTAATTAAAGGCCCTCAAGGGCACTCGAATGAAAGTAAAGGTCAACAATATTGATATAAAATAACTGGATAGCATATGTATATTCCTATATGAGTTTACTACATTGATTTGATTTCAATAGTCTTTACTGATGTTTTGATTTAATACTTTATACAATTTCTGTACTGATTGGTATTACAGATACGACGATTACTTTATAGATTTGACACTCATACTGGTTTACTGCTTTATTGGCTTTCGTACTGTAATGTTTTACTGGTTATAGATTCTACTACTACTGAATGTAAATTTTATTATTTCTGTACTGATTCAATGATCATATGAATGTAACTGCTATGATTTGACTATTGACATGTATATTGCTCATTTACTATAATTTGAATTTAATTATAAGTTTTGGTGACTTGCTGGACTTTTTAAGCTCATTATATGTGGTTAAATAATTTCAGGTTAGGATTGGGGAGTAGGAGTATAAGGCTTGTCAGAATTTCATCAGGTTCAGGTTCTTTTTGTTCTAGTTATTCTTTTGTACTCAGGACATAATAGTTATGATATGATTGTATAGATCCTGAGTAGTGTATGTGATTTTTGGGATTGAATATAGATATATATATTGATGTTTTAAATTATAGAATTTACTTCTGCTATTTATTATTGATAGATGATATTAGGTAGCTCTAGTTGTTGTTTATTAAAAAATTAAAAGAATAATTCTTTCAATTTAGATTCAGGGGCATCATAATCCTCCTGTATAGGTTAGCATATCTCCAAGCAACTTGAATTAGTTAATTATTTTCAACCAGTCATTATTTCCTTTATACATATTTCATATTATATAGATCATAATAGAAAATATCATATGCATCTAATGCAATTATCACTATACTCATTAGTATGCCTATAATATGCTAAAAATGCATATGTTTGACTAAATGAACAGTAAATATATGCATATTATATATGTCATATCTAATGGTAATATACTAATTCATGATCATTTTATACTCAATATTGTACTACTCATTTTAATTAAAAATGACATATAAATAAAATTGCTTAGTAAAATTTCAATATTAACTAGTCAAAATACTCAGGACAATGAAATTTACTACATATCAAAAGTTGCATGATGAGAAATTATTAAAACACTAGATGTTACATTTTTATCAAATTCAATAAGGTGAAAATTAGGCAAAATACAAAATCGTTCAAAGTAGAGATAGAATTAAGGTTACATATCGCGATCATAATACTTTTCTCAATCAGAGCGATGGAAAATATCAGCCTGAACTATGCTTTCTCTCTGCTCCTTTCTCCTTCTCTCTCTTATTTTTCTCTCCCCTTCTTTACCTTCTCTCACTCTGCTAAAGAAGAAAAATAGGGGAGGGAGAAGGTTTAATGAAATGTTTTAAGATATATATATATATATCCTCCATCATAGTTCTTCAGACTCAGCGCCACAGTGCTCCCTCAAATTCTAGAAAATTAGAGAGCTTAGTGCCACAATGTCTAATAAGCAGTGTCACAATACTCTCTTAGAAAAATTTAATTAAAATTTTATGGAAATAAAACTTTAAAGAGTTACATGTACTTTGATTATCATTGTCCAATTATGATTTGCTAATGACCGTCGCCATAGTATAATTTCCGGAGTGATGTTATCTGATTATGGCTCCTATCCCACTATTGCTCGATTATGATTCCATATACATATTACTCCTTTCGACCAAAATTGCCCATCTTCATTGGTGGTTGTTAACTTTGTCACCCTTCATCGCCATCAAAATTGACACCCTCCATCACCTATAAAGTTGATGTTCACCATCAACACAAACTTTGACTCTCAATATCAACACTAAGATTTAACTAAACTTCTAAGTTTTTGGTCTCATGTCCTAATAAGAGAATTATAACACTTAGAGTTTTACTTTTTGAATAACTGACTATTTATCTGTTAATTAATCTACTGGATTCATATATAATAGTCAAGAGTTTGATACATTCATTCATTAGTCTATCTTTTAGCTTGTTGATGTCATTTTTGTATGAGGTCACTAGGACTCACTTTGATTTCTTTTCGGTGACCAAATGGTTAGAAAATAATCACTTCTTCCTAGTCAAAGAACAAATCCAAGTCTAATCAATTCCAGTTCTACCTCTCAATTTAATTTCCAATCTAGCCTTCTACCAATTTCCAATTAACTTTTAAACTATACACATCCAATTTCAATCATCTATTTGGCTTCCATTGATATGGATAGCTCAAACTCAACCAATCAATTCCAAATTTCAATCCAAATCCAGCATTCCAAACTAAATCCTAGGGTTAAGGACCTTGATCTAGAAACCCTTTCTGGGTGAATTTTCTGTCACATGGAAACCCAGTCAAATGACCTCTGATTTGAGGTCTATCAATTGCATCTTGCTTAGATGTGTCTTTAGGATCAACCCACCCAATTTGAACCCATTTTGAGGTCCCTAGCCCCAAAAACTGCATTAATTTTTAAAGTTTATAAAACCTTCAAATATTTACAACTCATGCCGTTGAACTTGCCATTCAATAGAATTTGACTTTAGTATTCTCTGCAAACCTTCCAACCACACTCATAACCTTTCTCAAGACTTATTGATCAATAATCTATACTTTCCTAGACCCAGTGTTAATTAGGGGTCAAAATGACCAAAATGCCCTTTTAAGGGGTTTTTGGTCTTTTCCCAAAAATTCAACATGGCCTTCCTATACCAATCTCCAAAACCTATTATAATAGATCTTAAATATTATTAAGAATACATTGGATCCAAACCCACACTTTGGTTTGACCTGGTTGACCAAAGTAGATCTTAAGGGTTTAAACACACATTTCAAACCAAAATGACCTTCTCTTTGCTTGGGACCTCTTCCATTGAGTTCATATGATCAACTTGAACTGAATGGACCCAACCCTTGACCCTAGGTCAACTTGGTTGACCAAGTCAAATAAGTTTGACCAAATATCCCATACACCTCTACCCTTTCAAATCCTTTGACCAAGACTTTCCCAAAGCCATGGGGTGACCTATTGGGTCTTCAAGAGACCCCTCTTGATGGCCCAAACTTTGGGCCCACTTGGGTTAGCCATTTGGCATGACCCAAGTGTCCAAATAGAGGTCTCCCTTGAGCCAATTTTTAACCCTAGCTCAATTGGATCAAATAAATGGTGGCATTGGGTTCCCCTTGACCCAATACACATTCCCTAGTTGACCCAACCCTTGGTCAACATGGGTTAGGAATTAGGCTAACTCAAAGTGACCAAAACCACTATGGGTTGAGCCTTTTCCCAACCTAATCCCCACCTAACCCAATCAACACTTCCATTGGATGTCCCTAGACCCAAGGAACCTACCCTAGTCAGCCCGGCCCCTGGGTTGACTTGGGTCAACCTCTAGGCTAGCCCAAAGTGATCAAAATCATCTTGACCTAAGCCATTTCTCACCTCATACCAAATTGGTTCATATTGATCCTTGCATTGGGTACCCCTTAATCCAATGCACCTTCCACCTCAATCCCACCCCATGGCTTGACCTAGAGCTCAAATCAATGCAAATCGTACAGGTTTGGGTCAACCCGAGCCACCCAGGTGATTTGGGCTGCCTCCTTCCCAATTGAGCTCACCATTGAGCTTGTCAGATCTCCAACGACCTTTCCACCTCAGCTCAACCCATCCCCTGGCCGCCATCGACTGGAATGAATAAGAATTCAGCTTTGGTGGTCCTCCCATCCTCCAGCTCCGCCCAAAGGCGTCCAGAGCTTGGTTTCACTGGGCTTGAGCTCACGAGGCTCTAGAATGATGTCCCGTTCTACCTAGAGGCCATCTAGTGGTTGCCCCGATCGATCCCGACCTTTCAAGCTTGTAGGGATGGCTTGGGTAGGGCTCCCTCACCCAAACCTCCCTGTTCGATTCTAGTCTTTCGAAATCACTCCCTAGAGCTCCCTGAAGGTTTCCCTCTTATTCCCCAGCTTCCTAGCCATTCCCATCCATCATCCCGAGCGAGCTCCGGTGAAGTCCGTGCGCCCTTCGCTCGAAGTCATACCTCTGGTCCCGACCTATAAAGGAGAAGTGCTCATTACCCTTCCCTCAAGCTTCTTGTGAGTAGGGGTGTCAATATTAGACCCGACCCAAACCTGACCAAAAAATTTCAAGTTTGGGTTGACCCGAACCCGAAGCAAGTCGGATTCGGGTCCGGAAAATTGACCCGTTTGCAAAATTGGGTCAGGCCTGGGTTGACCCAAAAACCTGAGAATAACCCGAAAAAACCCGTTGTTGATTTGCCTCCCGTCGTTGGCTCGTTGCTTTGCTTTTGATCAAAATGTTAACTTTTGATCCGATCGGAAGGGAACGTCATCCAAGGAGCTTAGGAGCAAAGTCGAATAGCAATGAAGGTGTCGTCGTTGCTTCCGATCAAAATATTATAACTTTCGATCCGACGGGAAGAGAACATCGTCCAAGGAGCGAAGTTGAACATCAATGAAGGCGTCGAGCCACCAGCGAGGATGCGAGCAAACTCTTGTCATTGGTTCGATGTTTTCGATCAAAATGTTGTAGCTTCTAATTTGACTGGAAGAGAACATCATCCAAGGAGCAAAGTTGAACATCAACGAAGGAGTCAGGCTGCCGGCGAGGCTGTGAGCGAACTCCCGTCATTGCTTCGGTGCTTTCGATCAAAATGTTATAACTTCTGATCCAACAGGAAGAGAATATTGTCAAGGAGCGAAGTCGAACAACAACAAAGGCATTGAACCTGTTTACTTGTCGGGTCGGGTTGACTAATAGTCTACACACAGTTCCAAACTTCAAAAAATAATAACTTTCTATAGAAAACTCTAAATTAGGCAAACTAATAGTCTAATTACTCATCTTAGGGCCTAATATTTGTTTAAAATATAAAACTTTCAAAAGTAACTTTAATTTAAAAAGTTAACTTTTAACCCTTTAATTAATGCATTTAAATAATTCTCATAAATAAAAAAAATAATTGGTTAAAATCTCAAAAAAATCTAACTTGATTAATAAAAATCAGTTAACCAATATTTTAATATATAATAAGCACTCTGAAGATGAAGTTTTTAGGATGGATTACTTCGAGCTGCGGGCTAAGTATCCTAAGGAGATCTGATTCCTCGAACCTGATGACACAACGCCACAAATAGATTTCATAGAGTGTAAAACTTTAAGATTAATCAATTTTTAATGATTTAACCAAATTAAAATTCTTAATTCAACTACATCAATTAGATTTTTAGGATGGATTACTTCGGGCTGCGAGGCTAAGTGTCCTAAGGAAGCGTGGTTCCTCGAGCATGATGGCACAACGCCACAAATCGATTGATGGAAAATCTAAATTAATTTAATCCTAAAAATTAGTAATTAATCAAACTAATTAAAATTTATTGATCTCTTAATCCTTAATTAATTAATTTCATTTAATCAACCTTTAAAATCTATCATAAGATAAACTTTATTACATTAATATTTACACTCAAACACAAATCAACCCTTCAACCTTAAAAAAACTCAAACATTAGACAACTCTAACAAATCACTCATTCTAGGACATACCCCAGCCACATAATCTTTAACACACACTTTAGATGGTTTGCTAGGACAACCAACTCTAGTTTAGGCTAGGTCGATGTTTACTTTACCATTATGTGCTAAGTTTTTTGAGTTTTCATTGTATGTTATGATTAAAAATTGATTAATATATTTATTTACTTTTACTATACTATATAAATTGATGTGATAGGCGATAGCTTACCATTATGATAAGAAATGATCTGATTGTTCACTGAGCTTTCTGGAGGTGGCCTCACTCATGTAGAGTAATAAAAAAGGGGTTAAATCAATAATTATTATAATTGCTACAGGTGCTTCAGCAGCTTAGCCCCCAAATAAATAAGAGCATGGCCAAGTGCATTTTCTTATTTAATTCAATGCATACATATACATATATAGATTGCTTGGAATGAGTTCTATTTTTAAATGCTTAGGTTAAGCTTGTAGGAGAGTCTAAACTTTTATTTTATGTTGATGTAATTTGATTAAGCATCAAGTTATGAAAGTTGGACATTTGAGTTGGGATACAGGTATCCAAAATTGAATTCCAAAGAGGAAAGGATACCCCTCAGGGGGATAGTCCTGTTCCATTTGGAAGCCTAATTTTGGATTATTTTAATACCCAAAGGGGAAAAGAATAACCTCCCCATCGAGGAAGAGTTTCCTTTTTCATTTGGGTATACAGGTGCAGCGAATCCAATGAATTCAAAGACGAGAAGGATGAAGAGTTGAAGATAGAGAGTATCCCACTCAAAGTCACTTGCGTCTGTCTTGGGATTAGAATCCGGGTTTGTAATTAGTGGTGTCAGGCCACTTTTAATTTCTACAATTCTGGGTTGTAATAAATGGGGCATTTGCCTATGGATATTATTTTAAGGAATTAATTTAATTGATTAGTATGTTTGAGTTGATTTGATTGCGAATAGGGTTGCCTGCTTTTTTTAGTTTTTTTTTTAATTTACATGTATTTTTTGTTTTAGCATGGACTCGATTGGAGGCTCGTGAGGTATGTTAAAAATTTTTATTTAAAATTAAAATAAAATTTTTTAGGTTAACATAAAAATTCTAACAATCTAAGAAGTAAGCCAGGGACCTTTAGGAGTCTACATAAATATATTAATTGCTTCTATTTGTTGTTAGGCACCTTCCCGCCTGCGAGTTTTGGTAAACCACCTAGCCTTTGAGGGTGTAGATCTATCAAGAGGATGTTATGAAATCTCTAGGAAAAAAATATTTTAAGTCTTTTTTAAAATAGCTACATATTTATTTTATGTATTTAATCAAGTCGATCAGTATGCATCACATTAGAAACAAATTAAAAAGAGTTTCAAATTTTAATCGCATTTCTTTTTAAGCATTTTCACCCAACATAAGTCAAGGGACCATTTAGGATCAGCTTTAGATGATGGTCCCAATTCTTAAAAACTTTAATAACAATGTCCCTACCACTCTTTCATAAATGATCGGACTCATGAATTTTAAATCGACTAGGTGGATAGCTGGCTCCCCAATCCAAGACAGGGTAAGTCCAGATTTTGCACTGCATTAGTTAGGTTTGGACCACCATTATTCAGTACCCAAAATAGATTTAGGATCTAGGATGAATTTTGAATTATAAGACCCTAATATTCAGGAATTTAATCCTAATTTTCTAATAATACGATCAACTCAAAATTAAAAAGAAAATTTTCTCTATATAAAATTTAAATCCCAACACTTAGATTAGGTTGGGACACTTCTAGGTTGTCCTAGAATCTCAAAGTGTCTCCTACCCCTCCTTCGTTGACTTTGAAAATAAGTGCTCAAAGTTCGATCTAATCCCAATTGAAATTTCAACTTCTTTGATTTCACTCCTTAAAATCTCTAAATAGAATTCATACCATTATTATAATTAAGAGTATTCGTAAGAAATTCAACCTCCCTACGATGTAATTAACTATGAGGGCTTGCGCTCGTAGGAAATTTAAAGCCCACATCAACTTTTTCAAAAATCAATTTTCAAAACTCAATTAGTATTCTTTAAGAAAATTAAAATCAACAATGATCATTATCATCATGTTCAGATGATCGATGATAAGTGATGTCTTCTTCCCTCGGGGAGACATATCATTTATCGTAGTGTTTTCGAATATGAAAATAATGATATTTTCATCCAGGTTATGATAAATAAATACAGGTAGAACCTCATTTTGACCATTCAAGGTCATATATAGTTCTCTCTTGGATTTAACTATTATAATCAGGATGAAATTTTCAATTTTATTATCTGAACCCATTAGGGAATGATATCTTCGCCTCTCAGGATGACATATCGTTCATAATGATGTGTTCGATTTTGAGATCGAAATCCTGAATTAAAACTCCCAAAGAAAACTAATCTTTTCAAAAACCTCTTTTCAACCAAATATAGCCATTGACTACAAAAAAAATAAAAACTAAAAAAATTATAAAAAAGACATGAATATATGATCTGTCCTCACTCTATTGGATCCTGGCCCCTTTCTAAAAGTAAATCACAAAATGAGCTAATAGCTTAACAGCTCAGTAGGTTACTAGAACTACAACTGAAATCAATATAAGATAATATGAACAATATACATGTAATCATTTAATCACTAATAATATGAAGTTATGAACACATAATTATAAATGTATATAACAATCAATAAAATAGTAACATGTTATATGATTAATAAATATCAATATAACTATGTATCTTAAGAGCAGTGATCAATAATCAAGTAAATAGTCATCCATAAGTTTTGTCAATTATATACCCAGTAGTTACAAAATTATTTATATAATATTTTATTACATAAGTACACCTATCATTATTATATGCATGTTATCCAATATCTATATGCATGTATATTATGTAAATCATGTGATTCATATATGTCTTTGTATCAATTTTATTAATCTTATCAAATTCTTGTATCAGTCATAACTTGTATCTTATGTAAATAATATCATATCAATTATATAATTTATCACACACACACACATATATACATATATATATATATATATATATTCATGTCATATACATATGCAAGCACTGTAAGCAAAAAAATGCATCCATCTATTTGTGATATTTTTTTGTATATCTAATTCTGTAGGCCAACCCCGTAGGAATCAGTTTTAATTATATTAGTCATAATTTCATGAATCTGTTATATCACAAATCATCTAGGTCAGGTGGCTTTTCTGTCATAACTTATCACTTTCTATCTGTCTGTATATCATATTATATTAATCTGTCTCCTTATACATCTATTTTTATATTATTTAAGATTACACTATAAATTTTATTTTAAAAAAAAGTTCATTGGTCCACCCTCCTGTATAGGATAAAATGTCTCCAGCAAACTTGAATCAGTCAATTATTTCTAGCCAGTCCTTACATACACATATTTCATAGCATATATAACATAAGAATCTGACGCCACACATAATGTTTAGCTTATTGTATCATATTAATACATGTAAAATTTGCATATAAACTAAAATTAGTGAAATTCATAAGAAAATGTAATGTACTCTTTTTTACATATATGTACATAGAATAGCTAGCTTATAATAAGTATGCATGTCATATACTTATATGATAATATTTTAGTCATATTTTTCAAAATTTTAAATTTATCCGGATTGCCCAAATTAAGTTATTTCCCCAAAATAAAAAATACAATATGTTAATTTGGGTAATTTGGATCATGCCAATATGTATAACAACAACAACATCATCATCAATATGTGCAAAATAATTAAAACTATAATATACTAAAAATTATACAATAAAAAATTACTAAAAATAAAGTTATCAATAATAACATGTTATATGATTAATAAATATCAATATAACTATGTATTTTAAGAGCAGTGATCAGTAACCAAGTAAACAGTCATCCATAAGTTCTGTCAAGTATATACTGAGCAGTTACAAAATTATTTATATTATATTTTATTACATCAGTACACCTATCATTATTATATTTATATTATACAATGTCTATATGCATGTATATCATGTAAATAATGTGATTCATATATGCATTTGTATCAATTTTATTAATCTTATAAAATTCTTGTATTAGTCATAGCTTGTATCTTATGTAAATAATATCATATCAATTATACAATTTATCTCTCTCTCTCTCTCTTACACACACACACACACACACACACACACACATACACACACACACACATATATATATATATATATATATATATATATATATATATATATATATAAGCAAAAAAATGCATCCATCTATTTGTGATATTTTTTCTATATCCACTCATATAGGCCAACCTTGTAGGAATCAATTTTAATTTTATTAGTCATAATTTCATGAATATGTTATTATATCACAAATCATCTAGATCATGTGACTTTTCTATCATAACTTATCACTTTCTATCTGTCTGTGTATCATATTATATCAATATGTCTCCTTATACATCTATTTTTATATTATTTAAGATTACACCACAAATTTTATTTTAAAAAAACGTTCATAGGCACACCCTCCTGTGCAAGATAAAATGTCTCCAACAAACCTGAATCAATCAATCATTTATGGCCAGTCCTTACATACACATATTTCATAGCATATATAACATAAGAAACTGACGCTACACACAATGATTAGCATATTGTATCATATTAATACATGTAAAATTTGTATATAAACTAAAATTAGTGAAATTCATAAGAAAATGTAATGTACTCTTTTTTACATATATGTATATACAATAGCTAAATTATAACAAGTATGCATGTCATATACTTATATGATAATGTTTTAATCATATTTTTCAAAATTTTAAATTTATCCAGATTACCCAAATTAACTTATTTCCCCAAAATAAAAAATACAATATGTTAATTTAGATCATGCCAATATGTGCATTAACAACAACAACACTAATATGTGCAAAATAATTAAAACTATAATATAGTAAAAATTATACGGTGGAAATTTGCTAAAAATAAATTTATCACATTTTTAAAAAAATTTTACCAAATTAAAATTCATAAGATTTAAAATACACAAAATCATTTAAATCAGATGTAGGGTAAGTGTAGCCTACCTTGATATGAGAAATTTTCCAATGGGATCGACTATAAAAAACAATTCTACACCTCTAAACCTAGCTTCTCTCTTCTCTCCTCTCTCTTTTTCTTTTTTTTTTCTTTTTCTCCTCACTCTTAAATAAAATAAGAACGGAAAAATGGCTGATGTAATCTTCTGTTTAGTTGTTAATGGATAAATATATTTTTTTAATAAAATATATTGAGGATATATTGATAATTATGCAAATTATATAGTTTTTAGTATAAAATTTGTATAAATCTTTTTATACCTTCAAATTTAGATATTTAAAACTATAGAAAAATATTCATTAATTAGCTAAGCATGTCTAAAAAACTCTGATGAAATCAGTTTGTTAAACAGACACCAGCAAATCTACTTATACTGACATGTGTCAACTTACTACACTAGCCATAAAATTAGAAGAGAATTATTATAATTAAAGCATGATAATATCTATATTATGGCGAAGGCAGTTTGTAAATTAGACTTGTAACAACTCTTCAAGTATTATTTGACTGAGTCAAAATATGAGTTATTACAAGAATAAACAAACTATAATAAATGATCTCTTAAAATAGCTTCAATGCTATAAGACTCTTTTGACATCTACCATGTGATGCATTCTCTATAGCTCTTGTTTGCCACACTATGCTAGTATGTTATATAATTATGAGAATGTGCATCTTTTTTACCTGTTACGTAACAATATATACTAGTAGAATAATTTTAATTGGCCAAATCCCCATTATTTTTTTCCTTTTTGAAATTTTGATGTAAAAATATTGTCTCTTATTATCTTGTCTCTGATACATCATCAAAAAATTATCTTGATCGGGCACAAATCTCGAGGCAAAAATAAGTTGAAAACTTCCAAAATTAAAATTGGGACCATCCAAACTCTGATTTCAGTAAACTTATAATTGAACTGAACGTCTCAAAAATACAAACCCAACGACACTAAATTTGACTCAATCCGAGCCCAAATGGGTCCAAATCAAGGACCCAAAGCGTTGTTGGAAGGTTCGAACCATAATTTGGTTTACCAATGTTGACCTCATTTTTGTATGAGGTCAGTAGGACCATTCCAATCCTTAAGATCAATCTTGACTCTAGGACCAATCTGATCCTAGATCAATCCAGATTCAAATCAATCCTAATCTCAGATCAATTTAATTTCCAGACTATTCTAGATCCCAGACCCTAGGACTTCTAGATACTAAGATCTTCCTAGACTTCAGTCCCCAGGATCTCCTCTAGACCCTAGGACTCCTTCAAATTCATTTAAATTCCAGGATCATTCTAGATCACAAATCTTAGGATTCCTAGATCCTAGGATTCTTTTAGATTCTAGGATTCTCCCAGATCCCAAGCCCTAAGATGTTTCCTAGAATCCAGACTTTATGATCCATTCTAGATCCTTAGATCTTCCTAGATCCCAAGCCTTAGGGTTTCTTAGGCTCTAGAATCCTCCTAGATCTTAAACCTTAAGATTCTTCCAAATTCTAGGCTCTAGGATCCAACATAAATCTTAGATCAATCCAGACCTTCAGTTAATTCAAACCTCAATCAAACCCAGACTTTAAACATACTCAAACTTCAAACTTGCCTACACTTCTAATTCAATCTCTAGTTCAATCCAAACTTGAATACTTGATCTAATATTTAAATCAAACTTCAATCCTATACTATTACTCATGATCAGTCAAAATGATCATAAGTGATATGGATGATTCAAATTCAACCACACAAATTCAAAATCCAGTTCAAAACCAGAAATCCAGGCCCAAACCTAAGGCTAAAAGTCTAAGTCCTAAAAGCCTTTTTCAGTGAATTTTTGAACACTTTAAAACCTAGTCAAATGACCTCTGATTCAAGGTCTATCAGTTCCACACTGATGTGACATGTCTCTAGAGACAACTCTCCAAATTTGAGCTCATTATGAGGTCTCTAACCCTAGAAACTGAATTAAAATCCAAAGGCTATAAAACCTTCAAATATTTACAGTCTATGCCACTAGACCTGCCACCCAGTGGATTTTGATCCTAGAGCTTTCTATAAAGCTCCAAATCACCTCCAAACCCTTGATTATGACTCATTGAGCAATAAACTGTATTTTGTTGGATTCAATTTGACCCCAGTTGACCAAGGGTCAAAATGACCAAAATACCCCTTAAGGGTTCAAATGCACTTTTCAAACCATATGACATCTAAATTGCTTGGAACCACTTCCAGCAAGTTTCAATCATCAAACCAAACTTGTTTGACCCAAAATCAGCCCCTGGGTAAATCTGGTTGACCAAGTCAACCAGGTTGACCAAACAGGCCCTTTAGGGTCAAAATAGGTCATTTTGACCAAATGACCTCCTCTGACCTTGGGACCACCTCCATTGGTCTCCAAATGTCATTTGAAATTTATTGAACCCAGCCCCTGACCCTGGGTCAGCTTGGTTGGCCAAGTCAACCTAGTTGACCTATTAAGCACATTAAGGGTTCAAATATGTCATTTGATCAAATTAAACTCCCCAGACTTTGGAATCACTTCCAATAGATTTAAAACATCATTCTAAACTTGTTGAGTCTAAACCCAGCCCCTAGATCAACTAGGTTGACCAGGTCAACCTAGGCTGACCCCATGGACCTTTAAGGATCCAAATGTGTGTTTTGGCTCATTTGACCCTCTCAAACCCAATAAACACTTCCAACAGCTTTTGAATGACATTTCAAACTTATTGAGCCTGGACCCACCCCTTAGGTCAACCTAGTTGATTGAGTCAACCTAAGTTGACCAAAACACCTCTTAAGGGTTCAAGTGGGTTATTCCAACCCATTTATTCAAATCAACTCATTCAAATGCCTTAATCCCTCTCAAGAGATGATTCAAGTTTATTCAAATCCATTTTGAGTCAAATCCCATAAGTTTGACTTAGTCAAACTTTAATGATTTGGTCAAATTTTCATCTATACATGTTAACCCATTCAAATCATAACTTCATGGTCTCCCACTATCTTCATATACATTTTATATGATGCTTGGAATATCTCTAGACCTACCTTGAGTCAATTCAACATTAATTTGACTAAGTCAAATTATTAGAAACCTAGTCAAATTTGAGTGACTATAGTTTGATTAATTAAACCTCCTTTAGGTTGCCTTGAATTCTTCCCAAACCAACCTATTAGGTTCCGTCAGCTGCCACATCAACAAGCTTGATCATTTGACTGGTCAAACAGTCAAAATAATGCATTGGGTTGGTCAAAGTTAGTCAAACTAACTCAAAACCCTCTCCTCCTCATGCCAACTTAGCTCCAACCTTTGGAAGGCCTTCTAGAACCCTCCTAGAGCTCTTCCCAACCCTTTGTTCAAAATCAAACGGCCCTAAGCATCCCCACATGCTTGTGTGAGGACAAGGACACCTTTCCACCTAGGATGTCCTTGTGTCCTTTTGATGCTCTACCTCCCACCAACCCCAGGATAGATGGCACGCATCCAGGAACCCCCTCAACCGATCCCAGCCCTTCATTCCATCTGAGATGGTTAGAATAGGGCAAAACCCCAAAATGATGTCTCATTCTAACCCAGCCACTCTCTCACTTCTCATTCACTATCCAAGCCCAATCTCATTTCATTCGAGCATTCCAGAGCTCTCTCCACCTTTCTCCAATACAAATCCACCACTCAAACCCCACCGGCGGCAAGCTTTTCGGCCAACCGAGAACAAGATCCGTCCAAAGTGTCTTCAGATAGGTCTAGACGTTATTAAGCCAAGGTGTCTTCAGCAATATTGAGCGTGGACAAATAACAAATTCAGAGAGACCAAAAGCGGTTCAATCTGTCCATTATCAAGGTGAAAATTCTAAACCCTAGCTCAGGGAACACGTAGTTAATTAGCTTTGCGTAAAGCTCTTTTAAAGCCTTGAAATGTATTCCACATGATTTCTGTACATCTATATAATCTAGGTTTGAAATTTTAACTGATTTGGCGCCCCGATCGAAAGAACGAGCCAAAAAACAATGTCTAGGGCGTTTACGTAATCTGGTGCAGGTGTACGTTTTCTGGATCGTTGATCATTTGATCAACGGTCCAGATCCCGCCTCTTCGCGGTTCTATCCAACCGTGTATGTGATCTCGTTGTTTCGCCTATGGTTCGGTGCAATCAGGACCATTCATTTCAAACCGTGGATCATCCGACGGTTTCGAATCCACGTCCGACGTGGATTAGTAATACCGCGTCCCCACGGTATTGATTGCCCAATCATTGTTGGTGGCACAATCATTGCGCCGCCGATAATGATTGCCCCGCGGTTTAGGTGGGCGAATCACAGAGCGCCACGCGTCCCCCGCCGCCTCCGGCGCCGCCATCTCTTTTAAAATGATTTTAAAATCATTTTAAATTCTTTTTTCTTAAATAAATATTAAATTAATTTTAAATAATAAAATATATATTATATATATCAATATATTTAAAATAATTAAGTATTCTTAATTTCAAATTATTATTAACTTAATTTTATAATTATATTTGAAATTATATTAATATTTAAATACCAATTATTATAAACTAATAATTAACAATTAAATTATTTAATATTTTATTCAATATTAAATACTTTATAATATTAATTAACAATAATTGATTTTAAAATTTTAATTAATATTATTTATTTAATATTTTAATTAATATTAAATACTTTATAGTTTTAATTAATATTAAATGATTCACAATTTTAATTAATAATTAAATTGTTTAATATTTTAATTAATTTTAAATATTTTATAATTTTAGTTAAATATTAAATGATTTTAAAATTTTAATTAATATTAAATTATTTAATATTATTTAAATGATTTTTAATATTTTAATAAATAATCAATTAATTTTCATTAATTTAATTAATTAATATTCAATAATTAATTAATTATTTTAAAATGTTCTAATTTAGAAATTGAATTAATTTAAACTATATTTTATATTTTAATTAATTAAATACTTAATTATTAATTAATATTTAATTAATAATTAATAATTTAAGTATTTTTGAAAAATTAATATACATATTTGTATACACTTAAATAATTTTAAAAAATTTTAGAAAACTCTAAAGATTTAAATTAACTGATTTTAAAATTATTTTTAATCATTAATTAATTTAAAATTAATTAAAAATTCCCTTTAATTAATTTTAACTTTAAAAATTCATGATAAATTAATTTTAAATCAGAAAAATAACTATAATATATCAAAATTTTCAGAAATTTAAGTACTTTAATTTAAAGTTAACTTAAGAGATCAAAACTCATTTAATTTTAAATTTATTTTAATTACTTAATTATTTTAGTATTTAATTAGTATCTAATTTAATACTATGTTAATTATTTTGAAAATTAAAAAATTATTTTCAAATGACCTTAGTAGATGAGTAGATCTCTCATTTAGCTATTGAATTTACCCTAGTTATATCTTAAGTATTTTAGATTCAAAACCTATGTTTACATATAGTTTCATGTATAGGTCAAGCATATATTTTAAAATTATTTTAAATAGTATATATGTATACTTAAATATTTTATGTTGAGAGATCTACTATGAAATTTTAAACATAGATCAACATGTTTGAATAAAAATCATGTGGGAATGTAAATGAATGATTATGCTCTAATCATTCATTGATCTAATTAAATATATTTAATTAGCATAAATCTTTACATGTTTAGGACATACACACACCACTTAGTTTAAGGCTCTCTTAGATTTAGGAATTGATTGTGAATGATGTGTTTTCCTATATGTATATGTTTGTTTAAGGGTTAGGAACATTGATTCAAACATATTAAACTTAATGACATCATTAAGGACAATAATTAAGGACTCATTTAGAGAACTTAGAAAATCTCCAATAATTAGGATACACTTCAAATTGACTTGAAACTTTGAACACTTAAACATAGTGACATTCTCAGCCTTAGGAAAATTTCCCACTGAATTTTGAAATCATTAAGCCCCTTAATTAATTTAATCAAAATTGACCCTTAATTAAGCCCTTAAACCTTCCAAAAAAATATAATAAATCAAGTTTAAATCCAAAAACTACATATAATACCTCAAACTGACCAGAATTAAACCCTTAATCAATGTAAAATAAAAGCCCCTTGACTGGACTTCAAAATTAAGTTTAATTTAAGTTTAATTAAAATTTAATATTTAATCTATTTAATTAATTAAAAATAATTAAAAATTCCAAAAATTTTTCAAACACTTGGAGATCACTCCTCAGGTCACTCCTGACCTTTGGAGTTGATTTCAAGGAGTTTGGAGGTCATTTGGATTCAAATCATAAAAATGGCTTTAATTAAACAATTTTTGAAAATTCAATAAATTGGCAAAACTTCAAAAATTCATAACTAATTCAGATAAACTCCAAATTGAGCAAACTCAAAGGAATTCAACTCATCTTAAGGTCTAATATTTATTAAAAATGTTAAGTTTCCAGAAATCAATCAAATTTTGAAAAAGTCAACTTTTGGTCAAACCTAGTTCAATTTCAAGTCAAAACTTCAAACATTCATAATAAAATCTAAAAAAATCCAATTTCAGCGTACTTACTGTTTAACTGATCGTATTAAGGTCTAGTATTTTAATAAACTATTAACTTTTCATAAAACTCTTTAAATCCAAAAGTCAACTTTTAACCCTTGAATTAAATCATTAAAATAATTCAGGAAATTCCAAAATTCCACAAATAATTAAAAATTTCAGAAAACATCAATTTAATTTTAAAATCGGCAACCAACCAACTCTAATTAAATTTTAATTAACTTCCAACCTTAATTAAATTCAAATCATTTAATCATATCAGGTACCACTGGGTAACCCAGGCCTACGAGGCTATTAAATTAGCCCCAAGGAAGGTGAAATAAACTTCACGGCCTCGGTGTGAAGCAAAGGTGGTATCCAACAAACAATCAAAATTAAATTTAAAATTAATTTCAAGTCATTAATATTTAAACTCAAATTAAAACTCCCTTAAGCCTTCAACCAACTAGAACTTTAAACAACTTCAATCAAGTGCCTATTTAGGACATATCAAAGCCACACAGCTTACTTCACACACTTTAGATGGTTTGTTAGGACAACCAACTCTAGTCTTAGGCTAGGCCGGTGTTTACTTTTATGCTACTTGCGTGTGCCGGGTTTTCCGTGATTTTCATTGCATGTTGGTTGTTAGATTTAAGTAATTGATGTTGATGTGATTGTTTATTTATTTACTACACTCTGCGATGTGATTGATTATACGTTAGATCTACCCCTAGGTTAGGAACGATCTGTACTAATTCAATCTTATGTAGGTGGCCATGCTCGCATAGGGCATTTAAAATTAAAGGGGGCAATCAAATAATTAAGCTTTAAATTAATATTATTTTGTGCAGGTGCTAAGCATACTAAGATCCCCTTTAAATCAAAAAGAGCATGGCCAAGTGTGGCTGATTTGAGTATTTTAAGTTTCAAATATATTAACTACTTGGGATGTTTCTATAACTGTCGATTATTAGGATAACCCTGCAGGTTGTTGAGTCTAGATTTTAATTTTAATCAATGTAATTTGATATTTGAATTGAGTTGTAATGTGTCAAGTACTTTGAGAATGGGATGTTTAAACATCCAATTTGGGATCCAAAGAGGAAGAGACATCCCTTAGGGGAGAGTCTCTTTCCATTTGGAGATCCAAATTTGGATGATTTTAAATATCCAAAGAGAAAAGATAACCCCCTTTCAAGGGAGAGTTTCTTTTCATTTGGGTATCCGGACTCGACGATCCAAGGAGTTACAAGAAGACGAAGAAGTGAAGAACGAGAAGACCCATTCTCAAAGTCATTTGAGTCTTAGGAGTAGAATCCGGGTTGTTGTCAGTGGTACCCGGTCACTTTACTTTCCTGCAAATCATGGGTTGTATAATTAAGTGGCACTTACCACATAGACTTTCAGTTTGAGCATTTATTTAATTGATTTAATTATTTAATTGACTTAATTACTTGATGTTGATTACGATTAAGGACTTGCATGCTTTTAGTAGTTTTTTAGCGCTTAATGCATGTCGATTTTATTTTAGCCTGGAACCCGATCGGAGACTCGTGAGGGTACGGTCATAAACTATTTCTACTTAAACAAAATTTAAAAACATTAGGCTCAGATAGTAACTCTAACGCTTTTAAGAAGTAAGCCCGGACTCGCCGGGGGTTTTTCATGCTTTCATATTGACTTTTCTCATCCGTGTTAGGCACCTCCCCGCCTGTGGGTTTTGACAGACCACCTGACCTATTAGGGTGCAGTTCTGTCCAAGGGGATGTTGTGCAATCTCTAGGATAAAACCTATTTTCTTAAGCCTGATTTTAAAACTGCTACATTTTAATTTAAGCATTTAATCGAGTCAAATAGCATGCATTGCATTAGATACAAATTAAATTTGAGTCTAAATATTTAATTGCATTTTTAGCTTAATCATTTTACCCAACATATATTAAGAGGTCAATTAGGATCTGCTCTAGATGTCGACCCCAATTCTTTAAACAATTCTTAATTAATATTTCTACCACTCTTGCATAATAGACCGGACAACATGGTTTTGAAGCGCTTAGGTGATTTAGCTGGCTCCCTAATCCAGGCCGGGGTAAGTCCAGATTGCATTGCATTAACTAGGTTTCGGGTCACTGATTTTCAGTACTCAACTTTAGACTTAGGATCTGAGGCAGATGTTCAATCTTAAGACCTCAACTTCTGAGAATCTAATTCCTATTTTCTAATAAAATTGATCACTCAAACATTAAATCCCTTTCAATCTAATTCAAGCCCAACACTTAGGATAGGTTGAGGTGTCTCTGAAGTAATTCAGAATCTCAAAACACCTCCTACCCTTCTTCCATTGACTCCAAAAATAAGTGTTCAACATTGAACCATTCCCAATTGAAAATTTCAGTCCCTACCTCCTTTGATATCAAACGTTGAAATTTTAAATAAAATTCGTATCGCTATTTTAATCGAGAGTTTTCATAGGAAATTTCTAGTTTCCTGCGATGTAATTAACTACGAGGGCTTGCGCTCATAGGAGATTTAGAAACCCAGACCTGATTTCAAAATCAAGTTTTTTTTAAAAAACCTTCAATTGATTATCTTTGGGAAATTCAAACCTGACGATCATTATCGTCATTTTCAAACTATTAATAGTGATTGATAACTTCTTTCTCCAGAAGGATATATCAATTACTATCATAGATTTGATTGTGAGATCAATGATCTTCTTATCCAAATTATTGTAGTTAAATATCTAATTGAATACTCATTTTGACCCTTCGGGGTCATATGTAGTTCTTTCTCAAATTCAACTACGATAATCAGGATAAACTAAGTATCTGAAATATGAACCTATTAGGGAACGATATGTTCACCATTCGAGGTGATATATTATTCATAATAAGTGTTCAATTTCAAATATTAAAAATTTCAGAAATTAAGCATTTCCCAAAGAAAATTAAACCTTTTCAAAACTTATATTTTTCAATCAAACAACCAAACGATTTCCAAATGGGACATGCTTATAGTCGAATCGAGTGGCTTGACAAGACGAGTCCAATGAGTCCAAGATCACTGAATTTTGATATCACTAAGACATTTAAATATCCAATAAATGATTTATAATCAAGAGAATCAACATCGGCCGTCCATACAAATCACTCCCAAAATACCCTTGATCTTTCTCCTATTTATGGGCCATGCTACTCTAGAAAATCTATAAATAGAGCCCCCCTTTCTCAGGAAATGGAAACTCAAGAGAATGAAAGAGAAGTAAGAGAGAGATTGGAGATCGCTCTTGCCTACTCGCTCCTCGACCACCGCCTGGAGGTCATGCTGGACCACCACCTGATGCCCGAAGTTCTCCCGGACCACCACTTGAAGCCGGAGTTCTCCTGGACCACCACCTGAGACCGGAGTTCCACCGGACCACCACCTAAGACTGGAGTTCCGCCGGACCACCACCTGACACCCGAATTTTCACTAGACCACCACTTGACGTCCGGAGTTCTCCCGGACCACCACCTGACGCCTGGAGTTGATGGACAACCACCTAATTCCAGAGTTCCGTCGGACTACCACATGATGCCCGGAGTTCCATTTGACCACCACTTGAAGCCCCAGAGTACCGTCGGACCACCACATGACGTTAGAGTTCTCCCAGACCACCACCTGATGCCCTGAGTTCTGCCGGACCACCACTTGATGCCCGGAGTTCGACAGAACCATTAACTGACTCCAGAGTTCCGCCGAATCACTGACGGACGCCAGAGTTCTACCAACTGACACCCGAACTTCCAAGTGATGCTGGACTTTTGTCGGACCACCAAGTGACGCCGGGACATTTGTTGGTCCACTAAGTGACCCCGAAGTTCCGCCGGACCACCAAGTGACGTCAAACTTTTATCCACCCTCAACTTCAACAATACGGTTGACATTTGTAATTTGATCGCCCTCGAGGGCAAGTCAACCCATCGTAATCTACTCAAATTTTTGTGGAATCATTTTCAACTGGGTCAGGCCCTGTGGTTTTTCCCCTTTCCAAGATTTTTCTCATAAAAATCTTGTGTTCTCTATGTGTGAGTTGTATATTAGTGCAACGCTAAGATGTATGATTATAACTCTATCGCCGCGTATATTCTAGCTCGTAACAGTCTCTATGTATTCAAATTTTTTTTTACAAAGTTAAAATATTAAACACTTTCTCTATCTCTGCCACACTGTATTTGCATCTCCCCTACTTATGGGAATATACATTTGTAAAGGTTAACAAACAATACATACTAGAAGAATAATTTTAATTAGGTTAGGTCTCATAGTTTTTCCCTTTTTGAAATTTGCATGTAAAAAATTATTGTCTTATATAACTCTTTTTTGTTTGTGTGTGCGGAATTATCATAAAAAGTTGAGATTTTAACCACTTTCTTTTTATTGTTGTGAAAATTTTCATCACGCAAGAAGCAAATATTTTTGGCACTCAATATTTATTGTTTAAAATAAATTTCCTTGCGAATAGATAACATATGGTTTGATTAAAAAATACTATTTTAAGCTTTACAAAGTTGAATAAATATATTTTTATTGAAAATAAAATCGAAAATATTAAGTTTTATGAGTATCAGGGAAATAAGGATTAGCAACTTTTTGTTGGTATATTGAAAGTTATCTACATGCAAAATGAGTCAATTTTTGAATGATTAATTGATATAAAAAATAATGTTTGTCCACATAAAAACTTAATTCTACATTAAATGAGTTGATTTTATTAAATCTTTACAAAATTTAATTTATTTTTTTCAAAAAATTATAAAAAATAATATATTTAAAATATTTTAAAAATGAGAAAAATAATGAGTCTTAAAATATTAATTGATATAAATATTAGAACTCATCATCCTTAAAAAAAAAACTTTAATAAAAAATTATATATATATATATTATTTATTTTATTTTTTGTCGAGAGGAATCCAAAGCTGGAAGCTCCTATTGACCATTGTTCTGTTCCTACCGGAGGAGCTCATCAGCATCGATCATTTATTAAAAAAAAGAAAGAAATAAAGGAAAAAAAAAAAAAAAAAACACTAGGGTTGGAACTCCCATTTGCACTATCTCATCTTACCCCCTACGCACCAACTGCGCCGATTCGCAGAGAAAGTCGGACGAGGGAAGAGTGATTCAAGTGCGCATCCAGTGAGGTCGCTGGCAAACAGAGTGCGTGAGATTTGACTTGGAGCTGGTCTTCCTGGAGAAGAAGAGGTTCGACGGCAGCAGTAATCGATGGCGAAGACGAAGCCGGGGAAGAAGGACCTCGATTCCTACACCATCAAGGGAACCAATAAGATCGTGCACTGTATGTATCCCTTGCCCGCTTCTGCTCTCTTGTCTCGAGATGATGGATTATAGGGTTTTCATGTTCTTGGATAGTGACGATGGATGTCTCTGCAGCGGGTGATTGCGTGTTGATGAGGCCCTCGGACTCCGACAAGCCACCGTACGTCGCGCGAGTGGAGAAGATCGAGGCGGATCACCGTAACAACGTGAAGGTGAAGGTCCGATGGTATTACCGACCGGAGGAGTCGATCGGTGGTCGACGGCAGTTCCACGGGGCCAAAGAGCTCTTTCTCTCCGATCACTATGACGTCCAGAGCGCTCACACTATTGAAGGAAAATGCGTTGTTCACTCTTTCAAGAACTACACGAAGCTTGAGAATGTCGGGACAGAGGACTACTTCTGCCGCTTTGAGTACAAGGCCTCTACTGGCGGTTTCACTCCTGACCGTGTCGCCGTGTAAATTTCCTCCGCCGATCTTTCTTTTGAGCTGCCATTTCCTTGTTTGTTTTGGTGGGATGGGAAAATAGTCATGTTTCTGATTTGTTTAGCTGTGTTTGAAGGTACTGCAAGTGCGAGATGCCTTATAATCCGGATGACCTCATGGTGCAGTGTGAAGCGTGCAAGGACTGGTAAGTGTTCTCAGACCCTCGGTACTTTATGCTTTTTCATAGTTATCTATCGGGTTTTTAGTGACCGAGCGTCGGTGCAAGTTTTATTATGATTTTTGTAAGTAATTTTGATGAAGTCTTATAGTTCCTTAATACATGCCTGGGCAGTGCGTTGTTATCGTTTTGTTCCCCTCATTTTTTTTTGGTTGGGTTAGTTCTAGATGACGAAATTTGAATTTTCACGGAAGTATAGCACTTTGATATAATATCATCATTGCTGAATTTTTTATAGTTTTATTTTCTTGTTTTGCCGATAGCTTTGCTTTTCCTTTGAATTTCAAAATGTTAGTTGTCTAGCTTGTATTTGACCATGTTGATTCCATGTATGTGCCACAATTTTGACACTGGAGTGTGCTGCTATCTCTGTCTGTCGACCCGATCTGATGTCCAAAGCGGCATCTAAGTTGACGCTCATAGGAGTAGCTCCCAACCTAGTCACCAACTATCTCCAAGCTCCTCCGTGTTGCACAAAACAACATAAAATGGAAGAAAAAAAAATCATGAGGAGAATCATTGAAAAGGCATTTATTTCTCTCCAACTCTCTCTCGTCCCACTCACTCTCTTTCATTACACTTCATTTCTCTCTCCCATTCACATTTTCACAATAACATCTCTCAAACACCAAAAATTCCTCCCCTTTTCTCTTCTCTTCTGTCCATTCATCAGTTCCTCATCTCCAAAATTTGAAACATCATACCCTTTCTCATTTTTAAAAGGATGGGTTGTTGCTTAACATCTCTATGTTGTGGGGAGAGCAAATTGTTGCAGAACTTTGCAGTGTATGCTTCATAGCGGGATCTCCACCTAAAAGAGAGTTAGTGTGCTTTATCTTCTTTTCTTCACCTTGGTTGTGTCCACCGCTTGCTTATGAGGGCATGCAATTTTGCTACCTTACAAAGCTAAGGTTGACAAACACCACCCATACGTCTTTCTTTAAGTATTGGTATATATATATATATATATATATATATATATATATATATATATATATATATATATATATATATATTCCTATGCAAGGATCTCATTTAAAAAACACACACATGCATTTTGATTAACAGTTGAACGCCCATAAGCACCTAAGTAAGTGATGTAGGCAAGGGGGGGTCAAATCAAGATGAGAATTTTGGGTGGTTGCTGATTTTCGGTTTTGAGCTGATATTGGAGTTCTATTTTTGTGAGCTGAAGTTTAGCTCATTAATTCTAAAAAGTATGAAGTATTGGTGAAGCTCATTAATGGTAAAAGGTATGGTGGAGTGTGGCTTTTCTTTTCCCCTTGCTGCCTCCTCGGTTCCTCCTCTTAACCCTTCGGTTTTGGTGGTTTTACTTCTGTTTCCCCATAAGGGTTTGCTGGATTCCGTGGCCTGCTGTCTTGGTTGCTGGTCTGCCCCTTCGGTTCCTTCCCAGCTGGCTGGTTCCGTGGCCTGCTGCCTTGGTTGCTGGTCTGCCCCTTCGATTCCTTCCCAGCTGGCTGGTTCCGTGCCTTTTTTGGCTGGTTGCTGTGGACTTTTGTCCTGATTCCTGTGCTGAACTTTTATGGCTGCTGTTGGAGACTTTTGGCATTCCTTTTCCCCTCTTTTCATTGGTCTATTTGGAGGTACTTTGGCTGTTGGGTTTCCTCTCTCTTGGCTATATATTTGGGGTGTTTTGTAAGGAAAAAAGAGAGCGAGTGATAATGTGATTTTTGGAAATTGTAAACCTGCGGGTTTCTTGGAAAAGCTTGCGAGCTTTGTCCAACTCTTCTCCTTCCCCTCTAGGAAAGCTTGCGAGCTTCTCCTCCCTTCTTCTCGGCTTCTAACCCCTTCTTCTCTACGCAAGTGTCCACCCCACCTGTATCCTTCTTCTAAAAGCAAATGGAAAGCAAGTTTAGGTGTTTTATTTTATATAAAAGTTTGTAAGTGTCTTTTATGTTTTAATATTGTTGTTTTTTATGTTTTTTGTCATTTGTGGTCTCCAAAATGTTGGGGAGACCTAGGATGGTTGTATTTTCTTTTGTAAGCAAAAATTAGGGGTTTGTCCTAGTTTTTTCTTACATCAGTAAGCATGGTGAGTGGAGGTTCACTTGAGAATCATACATGTATTTTTTGGATGGAGGCGATGGTACCCTCGTCATTATTTTTTCCATGGAGATTTTTTTCAATATTGATAGTGGGTGGCTCACTTTTGGTTGGTACCTTGTGCATCGCCTCACATGCTCCTTTGGCTGGCTCAATGCTCTTTTCACTAATCCCATTAGGAAGGATTGTGTAAGCTTCTTCCAAAATTTTGAAAAAAAACCAATATACCACAAAACTTGCTTCCTATGTCATGGGCGTGTTATTTAAGTGTTGTTGAGATTAATATTAGTCAACAAAGGGCATGTATAAAAATGAATAAGTTTGCTAAATAAAGAATGAAAAAATGTATCTAAAACGAGTTAGAAGACAAAGTTTGAACATAAAAACACAAAAAAATGCCAATTTAAAGCAAACTTGTGCCGACTTGTCTCTTTTACTTGTAATCTTGATAGAATTGTTCTAGTTGTTGGTGAAATTGAGCGAGACTACTTTGTCTCCTTCTATAGACACATTGAACTTTGAATGTTTAGAAGTGAAACAAACTCGACTTGTGCTGTGTTGTGCCCACTAATTATATTGGAATGTTTAGAGTGAGACATAACCTTTTCTAAAGCATACAAAATATAAAACAAAGCAATGGAAAAGAAATCTCTTGAAATAAAAAAGTAAAAAAAGACAAAAAAGGAAAAATAGTATTTTAAAGAAATATAAAATTAATTATGTTAATCATAATTGAACAATATATGCTTCTTTTGCCTTAGGTTGCATGACAACTTGCCAAAGCTCCTAAATCATTAAATAAATCTAGTACTTGGGCTTCCATCCAATAGACTAAAATGGTATGATCAGCTCTTTGAGCTTTGATCTTCAGATTTACCAAACACAAATTCTACTTGAACTTCTTTTCGATCTAATGTCAACCCTTTTTTTCCATAATATGATGAAATGTAGAAGCAATAAAGAATATCTGAATGAACATTATAAAACATTGTTCTTGAATGATGGATGCGATTAGTAAAAAATCATATGTGAGGTCCATTTGTATGAAGAGATGCTCCTAAATTAAAAGATGTTCTCCTTGGCTCTCATCTTTGATGATGGTTATGACTATCTAAAAATCATTACATGAGTTATCCATTGTCTCCAAATTCAAAGGCAAATACCTAAGGTCTATATCATGTTGAGGATTTGCACAATTATTAAAGACCATAACCAAAGTAGTTCACCAACACCGTATGTGGCATCAAATGTCTACAAGTTTTTGAAAATGACAAATATTCTATTTGCTTGTAAACGATGGCCAACATTGACATACAAAATTATATTCACCTTAAATCAAAAGATTGGTCTTTTACAACTCATCTTCCCACTGATGGGTGAGCAAAAGATAATTTCAACCGAATGGAATATTGTTTGTTTCCACAAGCCCTTGCAAAGAAAATAATGCCCCATTAATAAAAAAGCAGGACCATTAATCCAAATCCTCCTTGAAAAAATATCTACCTTCAATGGACTCGCCTTCCCAATGATGGGTGTGGTCACCGAGGGTCATAATCATAAAAATCACTGCCATCTCCAAAGTTCCTCAAAGTCCAGCAATAAACCTCGGCCATTGTAGCCTCTCTGCACTCGACAAATCTACCATCCACTTTTATTGATAGATGCACTAGAGAAAAATAGGAACGGAAGGGATTTTCCATGTCCAATGTTGATCTTACTAATCTTTTCACTAGAAAAAAATATAGAAGTATACCTAAATAGAGAATAAAAGCTCTAAAAAAAAAATAATTGCCTGCTTCATGCTTAGAGCATTTACTTATTTTCCCTTCGCACCAAGCTTGTCAAAGGTGACAAATTCAAAGGTTGTTCAAATCGCGAATGAATTATTGTCATATTGGTGTGTCCATATAATCACAATAGAAATTCTCATGCTGGTGAAGATGTGGTGCACACCTTCTTATATAGTTGTTAGCCTGATTGCAGCGAAATATTGTATTATGGTTACAATCAAAACTGAAATGTTCCTTAATGGTTAATTCTGAGTATTTTGGGCTAAGGATGCACTCAATAGGGCATGAATTACTCTTTTAGCCTATGTTTGTTGTGAAATTGTCTCATTTATGATGCGAATATCAAAATTTATGGTAAAGAATGCAAGATGCATGAATTCAGATGAATAAATAAAAAGTAATGTATTGTTGATAATTTTAATACTAGTTTAATTTTGAGTTAGCTTTCACAATTTAATTTTGTGTTATCTTTCTTTTTAAACATGTCTGTGATGCCCTCTACTTCTCCACACTAGAGTGGGTTGTGCTCTATTTTTTCTTTAAGAATATGTGTAAATGGGGATGTTATAGCTGTTCTTTAAAACTTTATTAGTTTTAAAATTTGTTGTTACCTTGGACGTTGCTTACTATAGTGTTTTTGAGGTCAAGTGGTCGTTGATGAGGATTTGTTTGATGTTTGCATTGATTCCATCGGGAGCCTTGCATTGTTTAGAGGTTGAACTTGTCTGGTTTTGGAATTTGTAGGTGGTGTTTTTTTTTGGAGTGATGTGATATGATATTCATGCTGAATGACAAACCCAACAGTTTTTGATCGATTCTAGTGAATATTTAGTAGTGCCATGTGTAATAATATTGTTCTAGTTGTAGTGCGTCTATTTCTAGGACTTTTAGTGGAGGAGATTTTTATCTTGAGGATAGTTATTCCATGTGTTTTCCTCTTTGAATTTTTGATTTGAACAAGTCTCATGGAAATTATATGTTGCAGCCGAATGAGATTTGCTGTATGAGAGTGTAAATTGGATCTATTAGTCGACCCTTTCACTTCCAATTCTTCTTTTTAGGGATCAGTATGGATTACTTAAGCTTGTAAATATAATTTATTGCTTAATGGAATTATATTTTTCACTTAAATTTATATGCTTGTTGGATGCAAAATTCTTGAAGTGCAGTGTAGTGATGACTACGAAATTTTGTGGAAGGTATAGTTGTACTGACGTGAGGTCTAGATTAACACATCAATGCTTTCGTTTCCATGCTTTAATTAATAGGTTTGCCGTTTGCACAGGATTGGATTTGATTAAATCTCCTACAATTTGGATTTCTAATTGTAGTGCAACTTAATCGAACTATTGTTTTATGGTTTGATTTTTTTTTTCGTTGAATTTCTTATTTGTAGATCATTGAATTATTATTTGGAATGTGTGCATGTTTTTTGGCATGCATAGAGAAAGTGAAAATTTTTATAATTAATCGTTTGTTGACAATGAATTTTATATTTTAGAGTATTTGAATTTCATTCATAGCATCACTTAGTTGCATCATAAAATTTGATTTTAAAATGTCCTGCATCATATCAAATTATCAAGTGCAAATACTATATAATAACTCTTATAGACAACTACAGTGATAAATAATAAGTGTGACACAATTTGAATAAAGTTGAGTGGGTTGTAGTTCTAAACAACTATAATGTGATTACCACAAAGTTTAGTTTTATATATTTATGTTTAATGGGAACTACAATCTTAAAGAAATATTAGATTGGATTGGTAAATTGAAAAGTTTTTTTGTGGAAATTTATAAAATATTCTTAAGGCGTTGAACTTGCTAAATCAAAAGTTAGTAGGACATTACACAGTGATTATTGGAGTGTTTGAATATTATGTAAGGTTTATGGGTCTTGTAGCTAAATATTATTTGCCTATAGAGTTTTTTTGCTATCTATTTCATTAAAGGTATTTGGTGAGACATTATGAATAAATTAATATAAAATTCACTAAAAACATACATGAGACTTTATATAGAGCTTTGAATATTGGCTGATATTACAATTTTCTCATGTTAGGAATACTACACGTGTTTAATATCTCTAAAGAAAATTTATTATCACGTAATGTAAGCCTAGCATAAATACATTAATATAGGAATCATTTACAATTGAATTTGATCTTATCAAAGAAATTTCCTGTCATGAATTTTGAGGATACTTCGATGAAGAACATGATTTGCAATTATGATATAAATATATTTGATTTTGATTAATTGTAATCCACACTTAATTTAGGAATTGGTCATGAAAAAATAAACAAGTTAGAATTTGAGGTTGAAATTGAAATTGTGCATGAGTTCCCCTATGAACCCTTCTTTTAAAATTTGGTGGTTTTAAAATTGTTGTTTGCCATTACTTGGAGTTTGGTCACTGTGCTAATTTGGACTTAAAGTGGCTTTGTTTGGGATTTATATGATGTTGACACTATTTACAATGGAGTATTGTATTATTTAGATGTGGAATTTACCTTTGTTTGGAATGTGAGTTGAAGGCGGTGGTTTTTTGGTGTTTTGGTATAATATTGATTCAAAGAGGCAAGTCCAAGTGGTTTTGATTGATTTTAATGCATATTTAATAGTGCTACAATTACATTATTCTAATGGTAGTGTGAGTATTGCTGCGACTTTAGTGGAGGGTTTTGTTTCTTGGCGATAGTTATTTAGGGGTTATTTAGTTTGAAGTATTTGAGTGTATAGAATAAAAAGAATACAAATATTTTAAAATTTTAAGTGTTTGGTTGGATGTGAAATAAATCCAAAGTAGTTTGTTTTTATTTTTAGAATTCACCCTTGAGTTCATTTTTTGTTTATTTTTAAATCATCCAATTTAGGCAATTTCCTAATAACTCCACGTCACCTTTCTCCCCCATAGCTGTCATCTGCCACTGATTGCCCCCACCGCTTGCCTTCGCTTGCCATAAGCTATATCCTATTTGTAGGTGCATTACAATCCTATTTACTATTTTAGTATTGCCATCATTTTGTAGATGAATGGTTATGCTACTCTTTAATATCCTTCATGTCCCATAGTGATTTTCAAAACCTGTTGAGAAAGCAATAATCTTTAATTGATATAACTGAGCTTGAAAACACTAAATGCACCAAAACATCCTTGAAAAGATATGGACTACTTCTCATGTGGTATTCTATTTACACGTGATGAATACTATCATCTTCGAGATACTATCCATCATAACAAAATTATAGTTTGGACCACCAAGAGCCGACCATAAATCTCCTAGGAAATCCATAGAGGTACTCTCCCCTTGTCGAATCCACACAGTAGAGGAGTGTACAATATTTACTTAGATTTAAAGTGTAAAAGAGTACACATTCCTTATGGCATTTGATTGCTTTATGATGTATTTCTTGGGGATTACACATATCACTATAGATTCTGAAGTGTCTTCATCACATTGAAGTGTCCAATCACCTTGAAATTGTGCACTTTTTTTATCCACTTCATTTGATCATCATCTTTAGGGACACAAAATTGATTTTTCTTATAAAGAAGTTTTTGGTTGGTGTATCTGTCTTCTTGGGCTCCTTTTAAGACATTTCAAATGTCTTTATCAAGCTTTTACATATATCATATTCCTTATGCCAAGAAGGTTGCAACCACATTGTTGTTGACAAGATCACTGTTGGACTGTAGAGCATATTACCCATATTATTTTGCACTTATTTCTTGTGCCAGATGACCAACTTAATTTTTTTGCAGATACATCAATCTTCTTATGATCGATCTTGATCTCCCCACCAACTTCAAACCCATATAGAGTAGGGTTTTCTTCTCAAAATCACACCTTTTTCAGGCTTAGGAAAAATTGGTTTCTCTTATAGAGAGCTGACATTAATTCATTTATTAGTATGCAAGAGGGTCGTCATTAGTTAATTTATCTTATGAAAAGTTAATGCTTCTACTATTATGAACCTAACAAGAGATGTTGAGAAGAAATGGTTGGATAGCTTTAGGACCCCCTCCCCCCTTTTTGCAATTAATAAAGTTAGAGCAACGAGAGAACTTGCTTGGCTAGAAATCCAAGGATGTTAAAGTTGTTGAAATACTTGTTCTGAATGATATAACTAATAAAAAAATCTTTGTTTAGCTGAATATACTTTGAAATTCCTTTGGTATAGAAGTTCATCATTTTTATTGTCTTTATTGTCAAGACCTCCCAAAATTGTGTGTAAAATTTTGTGTTGACGAAAATTCTTTCTAATAACATCAATCTATTTGATAACCTAATTTGCTTTCTAATAACATCAATCTATTTGATAACCTAATTAAAAAAAAAGAAAAAAAATCTATTTGATAACCTAATTTGGAATACAAATAAAAAAAAAGAGAGAAATAGATGAAAGCATTAAATTAGAATCACAATCCCATGACATTTGGAATGAAAATTATCTTTCCAAGAAAAGATTTTCATTTTAATCTATTTAATGAGATGATTTCAAAAAAGCATGCTGAAGAATTTTGGAGCCTAAAGGAAAAGCAAAACTACTTGAAAGGAAGGAGTTAAGGGAATAACCCAAAATTGTAGCTAGAAGGTTACCCAAGCTATATTTCTTTCCAAGGTAAATTATTGTGATGTTAATTCTAAGGCCTTAAGCTTCTTTAAAGATGATCAATTTTTTTTTGAGAATATTAGCTTGGAAGGGAGAAGCTCCGCAAAACAATAAAGCATTGTCTGCAAATTGAAGACTATTAATTGACGATTCCCCATATTTGAAGTATAACTATCATTCTAATTGTCAACAAAAAGCAAACTCTAACATTTTAAATAAGTGTCTTATTGGATATATTATTTTGGAAGAGCAAAATGAATACAATAATCATGTATGTTATAGTTTGTTTCAAAAATGTGAAAAAGAGTTAGCTATGAAGAAGATATATAATGGTAAGGGAAATAAAGGTAATGGAAAAAGAGTTAGCTTGGGGGTTGATATGAATTGCATATGGAAATAATTTGGTTTATAAGTTGTTCTAGTGTAGTTTTGAAGACTAAGACAATGTTGAATGATTGCAGACTTTTTTTTGGTATCAATAATCAAGAATAAAGGAAAAAAAATCAAGAATAAAGGAGAATTTCAAAATTTCTATAATTGTAAATGAATCAAGCTCATGAGTTTTACAATAAAATCATGGTAGGATTCTAACAAAATATGGACTTATAAAAGGTTACATTGATATTTAGGAAATAATTTCGTTTTTTACTAGGAATATTCATTTATGGACATGATTTTTGTGCTAAGATGATTAATGGAAGAGTATAGAGAGGAAAAAATGATTTTTATATAATTTTTTATTGATCGTAAGAAATATGATCGAGTGCCACAAAACTTGATCCAATGTGATATAAGGAAAAAAATTATGTGTTTGTAGAAGGTATGTTAGAGATGTTAAAGATTTGTATGATAGGGCATTGGCTACTATTAGAGATAATTGTGAAGCGAGTGATTAAGTGATTCCTAATCATGATAGGATTAAATCAAGGATCATGTACACTATTTTCTTATAACGTCTACGTAGATGCTAATAAAGAATATTCAACATGCGTTACCCTGGTTTATGCTTTTGTAAATGGTAGTTCTAATTGATGAGAGCTTTACTTGAATGTTTGGGAAGTTAGAATCATGAAGAAAATGCTTAAAAGATTAATGACTTTAGATTAGTTGAACCATAATTGAGTATATAATAGTAATTTTAGTGTTTGTGATATTAATTATTTTTAATCAATGCTGTTAGCAAACAAAGTCATGTTGGGTCGTGATAAGTTTTAATTATCTTGAATTTATCATAAAAATGATGATATAGATGAGTGTACCTTGTAAAGTTAAGGTTAAATGGTTAAAATGGGAATGTGCGTCAAGAGTATTATATGATGAAAGAATATCATAGCATAAAGGTAAATTTCATGAAATATAAATTTAGTTATGCTGTGCGGTCCTGAATCATTGATAATAAATAAGTCATTGATAGACAATTTGAATACGACTACAAACAAAAATGGGAATTTTATGATGAATGTGAGGAAGAACTTGGATGGTTGGCATAAAAATTATTATATTAGAGGGATGGTGAGAGTAGACTCTATTGAAGATAAGGTAATGTAAAATAGATATGTGATTTATGCATGCAAAACAAATGGTAGAAGATTCACCAATTAGTTGGGCAAATAAAATTATCATTGAAAATTTAGGAGGAAAAGGTCACTTAAATCACTCAGATAGAAGTGTAAAATGATGTGTAAAGTAGGTTGAACATGTTACTGATAACTGAACAAAGATGAATAAAGAATGAGGATTCATAAAGCTAGCCATAAATTATTGGGATAAGTCAATTGTTGATGATAGTGGATGATAACGAATATTGTAATGGGCTTTTTAGATCTTAAAAAATTTGATTTGCTTATTATATAGTCGTGGTGTAGAAGATAGATATATCTGGCTACAAGAAACCTAGATGCTTTCTTAATACGGCATCTCATTCTCATTTGCTATTTAGATCTTTCTGTTACTCAAGGCAGTCTGAAAAACTTGGGATAATATTTGAAAGCCAGAGTAAATTAATATTTTAAACTTGAATCAGACATACTCACGAGAGCTTGAATGTTGATGTTGCTTTAGCTGGATGTTTGGTGAAATATTTCAAGCTTAGTTATGATCAAAGCATACCAAAAAATAATAATAACTAATTATTTCCTTGAAGAAAACATATTTTTCTCTACTTGATTTTTTTGTTTGCCTCATGTTAGCATGGTCATGAGTGATTCAATGTTGATAGTATTGTTGATTAAAATATCATTCTCTTAATAATTAGAACTAACTACAAAGTAGGGAAACTTAAAAGAGCCCTTTTGCATTTGTGTTACACAAATGTCAAAGATGGACATATCTTTGGCACGCTTGAACATATATCTAACAAGCTGAAAAAATTTTCTTATGTTTTTAATTGCCAAATATGGTCGAAATGTCTGAGATGTGCCCAAGACATTTGGGGACATGTGTTGAGATGGATGGGATACACATAAGTTGTTTTTGGTTTAGTAAATTTTTTGTTTAAGTAGGAAATTGTATGGTCTTTTTTGTTTGTAGGTAATACAATATTGATATTGATAAAAGTGGTCTAATAATTAATGTTAATGCTGATTTAGTTAAGTATACTTGATGAAATATTAAAATTTAATTGTAATTAAATTAATTTTAGTTTTTATGTTGTTGATCTTATAACTTTTATAGAGTATACTATGCATGTGATGTTACACTTATTGTGCAATGCTTTTTGATATAAATTTTTGACATTATATTTTTATATTATATATTTTATATTAATATTTTGTAATGATAATATCATGTTCATGGCATATCTTGTCTTATTTTACGGCTATACTGTGTCCCCATATATTGTTGTGTTAATATTCGTGTTTAGTTGCTAAAATGTAATATTTTTGTGTTTATTAACAAATTTTTTTGTGCAAAAATAAGTTTCTTGCTAGATCTTGTCCACAATATAAGAGCTCTTTATTGTTGTTTGTTGTTTTGAAGGTTGCTTATTAACTATCTGTCTATCTTGATACCTTTTGTTTGGCGTGAACTTAGCTTGCATGCCATTGAACTTTTTTCTGCCCTATTTTGGAAGTTGCTTAAATTTTTTGTTATGTGCTTTATTTTTTCTCTATCATGTTTGTTGACTATTTAATAGGACACAATGAAGAAATGGGGTTCATGTAACCGACCGATCCCACATAGTGGGATAAATGCTTGTTGTTCTTATTGTTGTTGCTTGTTTGTTGACTATCTTGATGGTGGGTTAGACTAAGGAAGAGGATAAGGTCTATGAAAGAGATAAAACAATTAATAGAGAAAATAGATGCATTAGAAATGTAGATAATAAGATTTTAGGTAAAGATACATGATATTTTGGATAAAGAAATTATTTAGAGAATTTAAATAAAAAGTAACTTTAGAAGATGATGATAAACTAAATAATGTAGCTTAGTGTAGGTTATTCAAAAATTAAATTGGAGGTAGCTTTAAAGTTGATACATAAAAGTCAAATTTAGTTCTAGCTAAGATACCTATTAAGATTTGGAGAGTTATTGATGATATTATAATGGCTTGATAAATAAATATTTTTTTGAGAGGATGCCAAATGATTAAATAATAAGCGTTTTACTATGAATATTGAGAACAATATATATGTTTAATACTGTGGTTATTACAAAGGACTCTAACATGGGTGTCACATATGAAGTTATGAGACAAAGTAATGGAATATAGGCTTAAAATAATTTTATCACTTCCAGATCGACAATTTTGTTTCATGCAAGGAAGGTTCATCGTGGAAGAAATCATGTTAAGAGAATTAATGGAAAATGTTGAAAACATAAATGGATCTTCATATATATATATATAGATTAATCTTTACAAGGCTTATGTATGCGTATGATGAAAATTTATTTTGCATGCATTAGGAAAGAAGTGTGGCAAACATATGCTTAAGTTAGAAAAGATATGTATGTTTGATTATTAACTAGCATTAGAAGTATATACAGAGTTAAAAAAATTTTAAGCTGCTGTAGCATTACATTAATGATCAATATTGAGTCTACATATTTTTTATATTTGTTTTGGAGATGCTGACTAAGGATACTGAAAGTGAGGAGCCTTTGTGATGGAGGGTGTTTGGTGGACTTAGAGTGAGGAATTAAGGTGAAGAATTTTATTTGATGAGGGCAAATTTAGGAGGGCTATTGGAAGTAATTTGAAACTTTGAAAACTTTGGGAAGCTAGGTTTCTAGTGTCCGCCAAGAGCCAAAGGGGGATAGCTGGTTTTGGGTTTTTTTTTAGGAGGCTGGTTTTATGTTGAGATTAATAGAGATTTATGAATGGAGGTATGAATGGTTTAAGTATTCTATTGATAGATTAGGAAGTTAGGAAGATGTTGCAAGAGTTGCTAGAGGTTGCTGTATGAAAGTTTTGGTCTTTGGAGCTGAAGTAACGTTGAGTGGTTTGGTTGGGACAAATTTTGGCTAGTCAACTTATCTTGGGAAGAAAAAGGAGACAAGTGCTGGAACTTATAAAGAAGCCCAGGGGCACTTGAGGGTATGTATGAAAGTAGACAATAGAAAAAGTTCACTCAAAATAAAAGTTAATTGATAAGGGCAAACCTTTTACCAAAGAGGAGGTGCTCAAGATCACCCAATCAATGAGCAATTGGAATAGCTACCAAGCTTTCAAAACTCAGAAGGGAAGAGGGCTTCTGATGCAGGACATATATGAAATTCCGATTTAAATAGGAAGATTGCACGTTTAATGATTAAGAACAACTTAATTAGAACTTGATATTGATTCAAACAATGACTTGAAACACAAAGAGCGGTAAACACTAGCTGAGGCCAAGCTACTTGCGTAAAGTAAAAGCCACAAAACAATCAATTATTCGTAACGTTGCATGCATGATGAGTTTCAACTAGAAATCTCTAATCTAACAATAAGAGTAGTGCTATGAAAAATCTCTTACACTCTTCCTACTAAGCACTAAGCTTTTAGCGGTGTTTGGCAAGATTTTGCATGAATCAAATAAAACCACAAGCAAAGATCAACGAAGAAGATAAGAGAGAAGGGAAGAGTTCACCCTTATTGCGATCCGGAGGTGAAGATCCACTGAACGTTGCTTAGAGGGGATGAGGATGCCTCCTTGTGATCCCTTGCCGATTTTCTTGAGAGAAGAGAGGGTGGTATGATGTAGAGAGTTGGCGGGACTGGATGGACAGCAGGTTGCTCTTCTTTGGACAGCAAAGATGAAGCTTATAGTTGATGAAATCCCAAAATTTAGATGCAGGAATTTTCTGGCAGCAGGTTGCTCCTCTTTGGACTGCAGATATGGAGCTTCTAGTTGAGGAAATCCCAAAATTTAGATGCAGGAATTTTCTGGCCGCAGGTTGTGAGGGCAGGGAAACTCCAATGGGATAGGAATTAGGAGGGATTTTGGGAGAGGACTTAGCAGAATTAATGGGGGATAGGGGCAGGTAGAGGAAAGCTAGGTTAGGAATTATTTCCAAGGTGAGAGGGCTGGTTTTTTGGAAAGAAGGGGTTTCCTTAGAGAGATAATTTGATTTAGGAATAAGTTAATACTTAAGTTCAATTAGTTTAAATTAAACTTAAATATAGAAACTTACCTAAATTAAATTTGCCAAATAAGAAAGTATTTGAATTTCAAAAGTTAATTGAAATCAAATCAAGGGTCTTTCCTAAATGCCATCGGATTATTTTAGGAAAGCTACTAATGGGATAATTTGAATTTGAAATTCAAATTGAGGGTCATGGGGGGCGGGTAGAGAGAGAGGGCGGTTTGGGTAGGTGGGGGCCGGCGGCAATAATGAGGGAGGGAGGGGTTTAAGGAGAGCAATCAATGTTTCTTTAATTGTTAAATTAAATTTGGAAAGAAAGATTTCATCCTAATTTAATTTAAAATTCAAATTGGATAGGATTTAGTAAGTTTCCTAAAATGAGATTTATAATTTAGGTAATAAGTCCAAACTCAAATAGATTTGAATTTTGAACTTAATGCAATTACCTAAAATATAAAAACTGAATTAGGAAGGTGTTGATGGTAGGTGGCGGTGGGGGAAGAGCCAAGAGGTGGGCCGGTGGTGGAGGTGAGCCGTAGGTGGGTTGGGGTGGGGCAAAGGTGGTGGTGGTGCTGGTGGTGGTGGGGGATGAAGGTAGCCGGCGGGTGGGGATTTTGGGGATGGGCCGAAAGGTGTGGGGAGGAGAAGTAGGGAGAAAGATTAAGAGCTAAAATAACCACGAACCCGGCCGTCTCCAAGGTTGGTGAGTGATCCGCTTTCCCTCTCCTAGGGATTCCTCCAAAATTTTCTCCAAGAACTATCACAACTCTCCAAAGAACACATGTGCAGAAAATTTCTTATAATTCATTCATTCATTAACCTCTCCAAAGGAAGAGGGTGGCTTTAAATAGCCAAATACATAAAGGAAAATAACAAAGACACTATTGCCCCTAGGGCATTCATAAGACAAAGCCCTCAAGTGAGGGTAGAAAAAGAAAAAGAGCAATAATAAATCAAATACATAAAAATAGATCAAACTAAATAAGCACAATCGTAGCCGTAGATCTCTGATGTCCTCATCAGCTTCTCCAATCTTCACAAACTTCATTTCTTATAGATTACATTATATTTAGAAGAATTACACCAACGAGGAATACAAAATATTACATGGAATCCAAAGAGGGGTTGACTGCGCCAATAAAGGTTCATAACTCTATTTTGAAAACTCAATGGATAATAACTTTTTTTGATGCTGCGCTGGAAGATGAAATATCACTCTTGAATCTTCAAAATATGATTGGGTATGCTTGCTTTGACTTTTTTAACTTCTGATGACATGACAAAGAGGTGACAATAATGGTGATGTGGTGTTTGGCTTCTCTTGGACTAAAATTTCAGCTCACATGCAACATAGTATTTCCACACAATTTACATCACAAATAAACTCTCAATCAGAAATTTAATGCTTTCCACTGTTTTTGTGAAAGTGTTGATGATTTTAAAATTTGAGGGATTTAGATATTGTATGTGATACTTTAGATGCATGCTTATGTCATTTTTTACATTTTATTCTATTGTCAGCTTCCAAACTGTTTCCGTAAGCTCTGAATATTGATATCTAGGAGCTGTGTGTATTACGAACAAGCATGGCCCACAATGTTCCCCTGTCTTTATTTTTACTTAGAAGCGTTACATTTGCTTCCTCCTGTAGTAGTTTTTTTTTAAAGAAAACATCTAATGTGTGTTCAATTTTTCAGGTTTCATCCTTCTTGTATGGGCATGTCTATAGAACAAGCCAAGAAATTGGATCACTTCCTATGTTCAGATTGTTCCTCAGCAGATGACGCCAAAAGGTCTCCAAATGGCTATCCTGTTTCCCCAGTGTCGGGACCTAAGGTGAAGATTATACTAATTCTTGTGTCTTAACATTAGATTTGAGCTTATAAGCACAATCTATAAGATAAAAGTGGGTGAATAATTTTAATTTTTCATGCTGATATTATCCTTGAATGGTATAAAAAATTTTCCAGCCAACATGGGACCTTTCATTTTTAATCAAAGAAACTTGCGTTTACTTAATTGAATGGTTATGCATTCTAGTTATGTTTCCATGTATGTTTGCTTGTAATGATTGCAAAGGTGACTGGAGTTTTTACACGTTCATTGAGTCACTAAAAACAATTTATTGTTAAGATCATACTAGGGTATGGTGGCTGCTTTTAGATTAATCTTTCACTGGGATTAAGATTTCAAATTTTTTTGTATGTTTGAATTGTGCAAAATCATCATGTGAAATTGTTATGCATAGTTCTTCCATGATTCTTCAGGAATTTTACTTTCTTTTATTCTTTAATGGGCACCCCTAAATACATGTTCGTGATATTCTTTGTTTGGTATGTCTTTATTTGAAAAATATAATTCTGAATGTTAACTTCATAGGCTGTTTCCTATAATTTTTTCTTGTGGTTGGAGTTATATATAATATGTTATGCATGTTTTATAGCTATAAATCATTTAAATTGTGTTATTTCAGTCATCACAAGGATTGTTCCTTCTATTGTTCTAGTTGCATGTTGAAGGTTGCTCAACAATAATTATGCAAACTCGTATGTACTCTTTAGTGCACTGCAAAGTATGGTGTTTCTTTTAATCATTTTAATTTTAGTAAATACAATAAATCGCTGAGATTAAGGCGCTACCTAGTTGTTTTCATAGTTTTTTTAGATGGCCATCCTGTAGGAATCCTGCACCCTTGCCTTTTGATCTGCTCTAGAATGTCTACAGACAAGGATGCTTATATATGATTGTCTATGACCACAAATTTCATTGTTTTCAATTTAAAGCTTCCATGTGATGTGATTCCAAGGAAGAAAAACTTAGGTAGAATTCCTCGTTAAATGGTGGATGATTACAAGGTTATTTTCGTAGTTTTGCAGATGGCAATCTTTTAGGATTTTTTTTTTAATATCTTACCTCTTGGACTGCTTTGGAATGTTTTCAGGCAAGCATGCTTATCTATATGTGTTATCTATGACCACATCTTCATTGTTTTCAATTTAAGGATTCCTCATGTAGTGATTTCATGGAAATTATACTATCGTAGAATGCCTCACTAGATGGTAGATGGCTAGTGATTTGCTGGTAATTATTGTGCTACTTATATTTGCGATGTTTCAATCTAAAAGTCAACTTCCCTTGATTCTACTATAGCTAAAAGTGCACTTCAAAAATGCATTCTTTTTTTTTGGTGGGGTTGTTTAAAATCTCTTTGATACCCTATTTTGCTGATTCATTTGTTCCCACAACTTAAAGGTTGGGGATGTTTATAAGTTGATTAAATGTTTTAGTTAATTATTGTTAACTATTTGCTTTTGAGCATTGCACTTTAAGGAATAATCTTTGAACCAAGATACATAACAAAGAATGTGTGTTTGCCGATGATATTGTTAACACTAGCTTATTATTGGAAGTTTCATTTTTATATTTAGCGGCTTATATTGATTTTGTTATTTCTCTCGACATTATATTCAACTCCTATATTATAAATAAGGAGTCCCCTATAGAGTAATATGCATAAATTTTTTCTATTAACATGACATCACAATAGGGTTATAACCTAAGCCTGACAAACGACCGCCTTTTGCTTGCACCGGCCTTAGCTATGCCTTCATTTCTTTCACCCATGCCACATTTCAACAGTCACATTTGTGCTCACAACCTTAGTTGTGCTGTGTAGCTCTTGTTGTCACTGGCGTACTTGCCATCTCATGGTCGACTCTTATGGCATTCCTTTTCCTACATCAACTATTTGTTACTCCCTTTATCCTAGCTCTATGATTGCCTAAACTCCTTATGATTATTCTTTGTTCTTGGTTGTGTTAATTGATGGCTTTCTTTACTACTCTCCTCACGCTTGTGTAACTACGCTCCCCACGCTGCCAACAACTCATGCTTATGCCTCTCCATTGTTACTCACATGTGTTGCCCAATTGTCGTTGCTAGACTCCTTGAATGCACTTTTGCCTTTGCTCACTAGTGATGGCATATGTGCCCTTCGCTCACCGCATGATCTCACTAGCTCTTAGTAGCCCTACCCGCTCTTGCTCTTCTCCCACCCGCTATAATAGTTCTCCTACCATTTCTCGCATCTCCATGGCCTCCTGGGCTCAAACCCCTAGTTATGCTACGTACCTCTCACTGTCATTTGTATCTTGTCATGTCATCTCGGCATCTCCTACATCAATCATTTCATACTATTTCTCCTAGCTTAATGATTGCTTAAATTCCTTTTATTCTCTTCTTTGTGCTTGGTACTGTGCACCAATGGCTTCCTTTATTCTCATATGAGGGATGAAACCCTAATATGTTATTGGTACATCTATCAAACTCAATGATACCAACTATTTTTAGTATTAAGCTTTTTTTTTTTTTTTTCACTTATGACATCTCATGAGCAACTTAACTCCGTGCCTCTTGAACTGGTGAACACATCGCCAAAGTCATTGAAGGGCAAAGTTTTGATTATGGTGTTTTCACCTGGATGCTCAACGATCTTAAACTCTATATATTGCGTTAAGTGTTAGGTTTCAAGAGATGGCTAAGGTGATATGGAATATTCTTTGATCCAACCTCATGCAGGAAAAAAAACATCTCTAGGATATATAATCTTTATTTTGTCTGTTTTATTTCCAACTTAATGATTTGCCGATCACTTCTGCATGCATAATCTTAACTGATGTCAAATTCTAAATTCCTTAACATTGCAGCAGCTCTCTGATAAGTTCTTCAAGCCACTGAGCTTTTTGTTACTCCTCAGCTAGTATCTGACTAGGTTTCTTTTGCTATGGGGCTTCGTGGTGGTTGTGATGCTCATGGCAGTGGTCGATGGACTTATAATGATCTTGGTTGTGAAGAAAGATTTTTCCCCTTGTTCTCACTACAATCATACTGATCATCCTTCAGAGCATTGTTGAGCCAAGTTTAGTTATACCTCCAATGCACAACATGAATTTGGATCTTTTGTGATTGTTGTTAGCACTTCCACTCCAGGTACTTATTTTGGTTTGGTTACTTCTTGTTGAAAAGATTATTATTGCCTTATTCAACACTCACAGGCCCCTCTGTGCCTACCTCCCATGCCATTTTCTCCTCTACTCTATTTCAATTGTTTCTGGATTGTCATTAATTTTTAATTTTGGCTCCCCTTCACATATGATAGTAATTGACAATTGCATTTCTTCCCTGACATTCCTTCTCTTCAGCATATCATTGTTGTTGATGATTCTCTCTTATGCACGTAGGAAAGCTCTGTTTCTCTTCCCATTGGTATATTCCTGATTATGTTTAATATATTTTCGAAATTTATATCAATTTGCTGTCCATTTTTGTCCAACTAGAAGTCACAACGGCTCTGTGTCTCTTTATCCTTCTTACTATGTTTGGCAGATTTTACTGCTTGACAAGCATGCACTATACCATATAGTATAGGGGGAGGCACACCTCTTGTGTCATTGGCATGACACAGCGTAGATTGTCGAAATAGCATGTACTGTCAATTTATGCACTATAGCTCGTAGCACATTGCATGCACTATTTAATGTACTTTATTTAGGGTTTAAATAAAATTGATTATATTAATTTCACTATCATATTATTTTATAAAATTATTTTTATTTACTTGGGATTTTGTTTAAAACCATTTTAAACTCCTCTGCCAAATACTACATCACACATAAGACTCTGTTAAGTTTATCCCTCATGCAAAATCTCAAGTGAGGGGTAAGCAGGAGCCCCCTAGCAAAGCTTCTGTTTGATGAAGCTGGCATGATCTTAGTGACTCAGCCATCTCTCATGACTATTGATCTCCTTTGTGAGTCGAATGCATCCCGTTCTCAAACCAAACATAGGAGCTCCTTTTCTTTTTCGATCTTCTTTGGTTGTTGAGTGCAATCCTCTCCCAAGTTGAACACATAATCTCCTAATCTTCGATCTTGTCTATGAGTCAAACCTTTCCCTCTCTTGCGCCGGAGTCCCGAACACATCTTCAATCTTTTCTTCTATTTGACACCCCTCTTCTCTTCATTTGTCTTAAGCAATAATGAATATAATTATGTGCACTCTTTATTATTTCCGTATTGTGATTTTACTTCAGCATTTTACCTTTTATTTGCATTGATTCAATGTTTGTTTTATGTTTAATATTGTTTGATCTCATTTGGTTAAACTTATTTAATTATATATTGTTATTTTGATGTTACTTGATTATTATTTTATCTTATTTAATTTGAAGTGCTATGATCTTATTTTATTTTATTTTATTTTATTTTATGTTTTTGGGTGGTTGAGTCTTAACTTCATTATTTAGCATTGTTATAACAATGATAGATTTATTTACAAATGTTATAACAATGCACTAGGGGTGTAAACGAGCCGATTCAAAACAGTTATTTGCCTAATTGAGCTAAAGCTCATTTAATTGTTATTGAGCTCGAACTCGTGCTTGAACTCATTTACTTAACTCATTTGAACATTATTAAGCTTGAGCTCGCCTTGATTACATGAGCTTGAGCTTGATTCGAGAAATAATTAAAAATATTTATTATATTATTATAAAATTAATTTAAAAATATACTTTAATTTAAATGAGCGGCTCAACAAAGTTACAAGTTGAGCGAGTTGAGCTCGAGCTTGAGCTTGTGTCTCGATAAGCTCACATCGTGAGCTTGTTAACAAGCTGAATTTGAGCCAGCTTGTGAGTTGGCTCAAATCACTTACAACCCTTTAATGCACAATCTCAGTAGTTTGACCCTCTCGCATGAGTATTGATCTTCTCTGTGAAATATCTCTAAACCTAGCCAAATGCAAGAGATCATCTTCTTCTTAGATCTTCTTCGCATTTTGAACTCAAACTTCTTCTGAGTCGAGTACGCAAGCTCTTCATCTTCAATCTTGTTTAAGAGTCAAACAATACCCTCTCATGTGCTTACAAAACCCTCGAGTCCCCAACGCATCTTCGATCTTCTCTGATAGAAGCTGTTATTCCATCTTCTATTTGATCTCTTTTCTCGTCATTTGTTAGAATTACAGGTGTAAACGAGTTGAGTTGAGCTTGAGCCACCACCAACTTGAGCTTGAGCTTAATTAATTATTCGAGTTTGGGCTCGATTATAGGATTCCAAGTCAACAAATTTATCATAGAAGATAATGATTTTGATCTAAGTAATTGTTGTAATAAAATGATAGAAAATAAGAAATCAGAGAAATAATAAGAAATCATTTAATATAAGAGAGTGAGATAGAATTTGTTTTTTAAAATCTTGTATTTAAAATTTTAATTCTAATATATTTTTAGTCTATTTAAAATTAATATCTTTTCAAAGGAGTCGACTGACAAGCTAACTAGTCAAGTTGAGATTGACTCAAACTTGACTCTTTAGCTTATCAAGCTCAGTTCATAAGCCGTTTATCTAGTTGATCGCTGGTCAACTCACGAGTCAACTTGACTCATTTACACCTCTAATCAGAACCAATCATTAATATAAATAATCATATTTACTCATTCTTATTTTCTTATTGTGATTTTAGTGTAGCATTTTTTTCCTTGAATTTTTCGGGATTTTATGTTTGATATTATTTAATCTTATTTGGTTTAATCTAATTTAATTATGTTTAATATATTTTTATTTTAATTATGGTTAATATATTTTTACTTTGAATTTGCTTGATTATTATTTTATCTAATTTAATTTGAAGCAGTGTCATCTTATCTAATATTTTTTAGTGGTTTAGCCTAGCTTCATTATTTAGAATTTTGACCTAAAAGTGGTTGAGCCTAGCTTCATCATTCAGAATTTTAACCTAGAAGTATGCATTATTATAGCGTTGGCATATTTATTTACAAATTTGCTTGTTTTCTTTGCCATGATAATTTATTTTTCAATATAGTTATCTGATAGGAAACAATAGGGAAAAATCGAAATTAATCGCTGAAATTAGAATTTCAGCAGTTTAACCGAGTAAATTTTTAGCTTTTTATGGATGAAAACACAAGAAAAGTACTCTTGATTGCTAGAAGATGAAAGAAAATAGCGAGATGCAAGCAATCCTCAATTCGAGAGGAGGATTAATCTTTCCAAAACTCTCTAGACGCCACTAGAGCCCAAGAACACCAAATTGCACTCAGAAATTAGCCACGAAAAAGATGCCCTAACCCTAATACAAATTCCTACTTAAAGCAAACACAAAAAAAATACCAAGGACTAAACAACCCTCAAGCAAATAGCTCTAGATAGTGGACCCCATCCCAAGGGGGCAGGATTAAAAGCCTGAGAACCAGCAAGCTTGTGCCTGCTGTACTACAGGAGCTGACTTACAAGTTGGGCTGGCTGGACCGGTCCCTCCTGTACCGGTCCAAGCGTATCAATACTCCACTCCTAAAGAACCACCTTATCTTCAAGGTGAAAAGATGGGAATTGATATTTCACCCTTTCGTAGGACTCTCATGTAGCATCATAATCATGAAGGTCTTTCCACTTGATCAACACTTCTTATACCCCTCCCTCTCCCTGGCATACCGCTTGTAGCTCCGTAGGTTCCAAAACCACTTCTAAATCTTTAGTCATTGCTGTTGGCAACTCTGAACTCACTGTGTATCCTCTAAAGCTCTCCTCAACCGTGACACATAAAATACCGGGTGGATGGTGGCTGTTGGAGGTAACCTCAAACGGTACGCTACTGCTCCAATTTTCTTTAATATCTCATAAGGGCTGAAATATCTTGGAGCCAGCTTCTCATTACACCTTGAGGTGACTGTCCTCTGCCTGTAGGGCCGTAAATTTAAGAACACTCTTTTCTCAGCCTCAAACTGGATTTCCTTCATATGTCCATCCGCCTGTTTCTTCATAATCTGCTGAGCCCTCAATAGATGCTTCTTTAATTCTTCCAACAGCCTGTCCCTCTCCTCCAAGTATGCTTCTACTGAAGAAACTGGAGTGTTACTCTACCCAAAATGCACTAGGTGCGGTGAATCTCTTTCATACAACACCTTGTATGGGGTCATCTGTGAAGCAGAATGATATGAAGTGTTGTACCAATATTCTGCCCATGCTAACCACTTAGCCGAAAGCTGAGGGGTTTCCGACACAAAGCATCGTAGGTATGTCTCCAAGCTTCTGTTTACCACATCCGTCTGCCCATTGGTCTGTGAGTGGTAGGTGGTGCTCCTCTTCAGTACTATCCTCTGCAGTCTGAATAACTCTATCCAGAAATGGCTGAGGAACACCTTATCCATATCGGATAATATAGCCTCTGGTATCCCATGCAGTTTGACCACCTCCCTGATAAAAGCTGATGCCACTGTTACTGCTGTGTAGGGGTGTCGCAGATGAATGAAATGAGCATACTTGCTTAACTTATCTAACACCACTAGAATCACGGTGAAGCCTTCAGATCGAGGTAACCCGTCTATAAAATCCATGGAAATCTCCTCCCACAACTGATCTCGTAGAGCTAGGGGCTGCAATAATCCTCCTGAAGCCATGGCCATGTACTTATTCTGTTAACAGACCTCACAATTGGCTACCAACTTCTCAACATCCTTGTGCATCCCCTTCCAATGCAACTCTGAGGCGAGTCTCCTGTATGTCTTCTGCACCCTTGAATGACCCCCAATAGCACTCCCATGGAACTCCTGGAGCAGGTGTGGAATATGAACTGATGTCCTAGGCATCACAAATTGCCCCTGGTACAAAAGCCTCTCCCATTCTAAAGAATAGCCTGGGTGGCTACTCACATCCTTCAATAAATCTACCATAATCCTCCCCAGTTCCTCATCCCATGCACTCTCCTCAAGGGCCCCCCAATCCAGCATTAGTGGTATCGACACTGCTATCATCTGTAACTCCACCGTACATCTGGACAAGGCATCTGTTGCCTTGTTCTTTGTTCCGACTTATATTGGATTTCAAAGTCATATCCTAATAACTTTGACAGTCATCTCTAGTGCTCCTCTGTCTCCATCCTCTGCTCCAAGTATTTCAGGCTCTGCTGGTCCGTCGTGACAATGAAATGCCGACCCAACAAGTAGGGTTGCCATTTCTAGATGGCTAGCATAGTGGCCATCAATTCCCTCTCATAGACTGACTTTAACTTGGCTCTAGTTGTTAACACTTGGCTGAAGTAGGCGATGGGTCGATGGCTATGCATGAGTACTGCTACCAATCCATACCCTGAGGCATCTGTCTTCACTATGAAGACTTGAGTGAAATCTAGTAGGGCTAAGACCGACACGGTGGTCATGGCCTTCTTCAATCTCTCAAAAGTTGTTGTGACCGCTTCCCCCCACAAGAAATCATCCTTCTTCAACTATTTTGTCAATGGCCATATGTTGGTGCTATAACCCTTCACGAATCTCCTGTAGTAGCCAGTCAGCCCTAGGAATCCCCTCAGCTCCCTGAGATTCTTGGGCAATGGCCATCTCAACATAGCCTCAATTTTGGCCTGATTCGCAACTACACCCTCCTAAGAGACTACATGTCCCAAGTACTCCACACTGGCCTGGACAAAGCAACATTTTTTCAGATTGGCCATCAGCTGATGCTCCCCATCTGACCTGCTGTAAACCAGAATATCATCAAAAAATACCAGCACAAATTGCCTGAGATAGGATCGAAAAACCTTGTTTATGAGGGACTGGAAACTGGTTGGGACATTAGTGAGGCCAAAAGACATCACTAGGAACTCATAAAGCCCCTCATGAGTTCTAAAAGCAGTCTTCGGCACATCCTCCTTTTTCATTCTGATTTGATAGTACCCTGACTTCAGATCTATCTTGGTGAAAATAACTTGATGCAGAACTAGGATGCTTTTAGGATTTTGCACGATTATTTAGAAGAGCAATTAATTGATTAAACTACTAGTAATTGGAACGATAAAGTAAAACAAGGGAGGGATGCTTGCGTTTAGGCCAAATCACATATAAAGTGCTTGAACAAACAAATAGATTAGACAATCAAAGTAAGGCTAACGTAGGAGATGTTCATTCATAATCCCTCAATTAACAATAAGATAAGCAACATAAAGGAGCACTCAAAATAACCCTACGTTTACTAAGCTCTTTAGCAAATTAAGCGGCTTTGAGCTTGTACGAATCCGTCACCACCTAAGGGTTAGGAGAAAGAAGAAGTAATTGACGAGGGAGGAAAGTTCACCTTAATCGGAAAGGAATCGTCGACGGATGGTATCCACTTGAATGCCGATGGTGTGGGTGAGGAACTGTAGTAAATGAGTGAAGTAGTCTTTGAATGTGGAAGTAGTCGGAGGAGAAACGGTCGTGGCTCGGCCAAAGATGGTCCACCGTTCTTTCTTCCTTTGATCGTCGATCGTATCCACCAAAGTGATGTGGATCCGTTCGAAGTATTCTTCGACGGTGTTGTCGAAGTCGAATCCGACGTCGAAGAACGGGGAACGGAGGATGTCGATGTTGTCGTGTTCGTCAAGTACCAACCCGTAGTCCCATTCGGGGACTTCCATTCATGTTGGTGGAGACAAGAGAAGATGTAGACGACGATACTTTGCTGTCCTTGAAGTTTCTCTTCAAAAGGTTGAAGATTTTCTTGGAGAATCAAGTGGGGAAGGGGTTGTGGGAGGGGCCGGCCAAGGTAGAGATGATGGGGAAAGTTGGTTCAGATTTTGGAGAGTTAGGGTTAGGGCTAGGGTAGGGATTTGGGTCCAAAATCTGAAATTATTTTCAGATTTTGAATTTGGAGGGAGGTAGGTAAGGAAACTAGGTTTTATCTCCAAAAGGTAGGAATTAATGTGAGAGAGGGGGATTGGGGAGAGAGAGAGGGGAATTGGAGAGAGAGAGGGGGCGGAATAGGGATAGGGGCCGGCGACTATGAGGGGGATAGGGAGGGGATTTGGGGATTGATTTGAGTTTCTAAAATTAGATTTAGGAATTAGGAAAGATTTAATTCCATCCCTTTTATTTGAAAATTCAAATAGGACTCAATTAGGAAACTTTTCTAAAATAGATTGAGTCAATTAGAAAAATTTTAATTCAAATTCAATTTGAATTTGAACTTTGAATTCTTTCCAAACAATCCCAATTTAATTTAGGAAACTACATCAAGGGGGAGGGAGGAGGGATGTGGCCGGCGGCATGCTTGGGGTGGGGGTCGGTTTGGGTGGCCGGCGGGTAGGGGAGTTGGAGGAGGGGCCGTGAGGGGGTGGAGGGGGGTTTTGGGAGTCGGTTTGGTGGGGGAAGGGGAGGTGGTCGGGTGAAGGAGAAGGGAGGAGGAGGAAGATAACACCACGAAACTAACCACGAATCTGGACTCTTCCAAGATTGGTGGGTGATCCAATTCCCTCTCCAAGGGATCTCTCTCCAAGCTCTTTAGCTCTCAACTCTCAAACAAAGTGCAGGAAAATTTTTTGTATAATTCATTCATTAACTTCAAACGATACAATAGTGGCCTATAAATAGCCTCAACAAGAGAAATAATAGAAAAGACTCAAATGCCCACATTGGGCTTACAAACACTCCGCCCTTATGTAAGGGTAAAACAGTAAACTAAAAAAAAGAAACAAATAACATAATAAACTCAGAAATACAAAGACTCGATCGTGGCCGTAGATCGACGGCCACGTCTACGATAAACTTTCCAAGTGTGGATGTCCTCATCATAACTGCCCCGTTCAGCTCATCCAACAGTTCATCTATTACTAAGATGAGAAACTTGTTTGGTATAGTTTCCTTATTCACTGTCCTGTAGTCCACGCAAAACCTCCAACTCCCATCCTTTTTCTTAACCAGTAATACTAGGCTAGAAAAAAGACTCACACTGGGCCTGATAATCCTTGTTTCCAGTATCTCTCTGATCAACTTCTCAATTTCATCCTTCTGAAATTGAGGATAGCGGTAGGGTCTGACAATGATGGGTGACACACTTTTCCTCAAGGTGATAGCGTGCTCTTGCTCCCTTTGCGGTGGCAATCCCTGAGGTGGCTAAAAAACCTTACTGAACTACTGAATCAATGGCTGCACTGAAAGAGGGATGTCCCCACTCTCCAATCTGATCCCCTCCAGCCTTTGTAGCTCCACTAGAAATCTTTGCCCCACCTCTTGTTTGTTCCTCACCATGGTTTAAAGTGATACCATGGCTTTGGAGAGCCCTGCATCTCCCTTGATCACTACCCTTCTCCCTTTCACCACTAGCTCCATCATCAATGCTCCCCAGTTGACCTTAGTGTTCCTCAAGGTCTGCAGCCACTTCATATCAGGATGACATCAGTTGTCCCTAACTCTAATGGGAGAAAATCCTCCCTCACCTGGACTTCCTATATGGTCAACACTATTCCCTAACAGATCCCTAGCCCGTCTCCACCTTCAGTGTACCCATTATCACTTCATAACATCGTGTATCTACTAATGTCACTCCCAATTGGTCCACGACTTGGTTGGAGATGAAATTGTGGGTAGCCCCACTGTCAATCAACACCACCACCTCCCTGTTTGTTATTTTCCCATTCACCTTCATAGTATGACTCGGAGTGAATTCTACCACTGAGTTCAGGGAGACCTCTGCCACATCAAAATGCAGCTTGTCCTCCTCCTCTCCCCCTGTCTCACTCTCACCTCCCTCCTTAGCTTCCTCGTCATCACAGACGATGAGAACCTAAAGAGTTTAATCCTGAAACCTGTGACCTGGAGTATACTTCTCATTACATCTGAAGCATAATCCATTCGCCCTCTTCTCCTGCATCTCCCTCTCAGTCAGTCTTTTTGAAGTTCCCCCCACTTCCTCCTATTAGCTTCTCTCATGGGGTCTTATGAATGTTGTCTGATGTAGGCCCCTTGGGTGTTAAGAGAGTGGTAGTCATCCTGTAAGAGCCACCTAAACTGCTATCTCTGGCTCTCCTTTCCTGGTGCTTTTGATCTTCCACTAATTGTGCTAGCTCCATAGCCTCTCCAAAGTCACGAGGCCTTATGGCCCTCATTGCTGCCCGGATCTTTGATTTGAGTCCCTTCATGAAATTTTCCTCCAGAACAGTCTCTGATAGTCGATCCAATCGACTCGCCAAGTACTCAAATCTCTCGCAGTAATCTACCACTGAGCATTTCTGCACTAGTGCAAAGAACTGCTCATAGAAGTCCACTCCCTTGTTGGTTCGGAAATGTTCCAATAAGCATTCCTTGAACTCCTTCCAACTCTGTATGGGCCTCCTCATGTCTCTCCACTGGTACCAAGCTAACGCCTTCCCTTCTAAACATTAGCCAACGATCGTCAATATCTCCTCCTCCCTCAACCAATTGACGACGAAATACCTCTCTACCTTGTAGATGCACTCATGTGCATCCTCCCCTTTGAAAATGGGCATCTTCAACTTCCGGACCTTCGGATCTTCCCCGTTGCCCCTGATTCCTCCATAATTTCCCCTTCCCCAAGTGTTTGGTCCTCCCCAAGTGTCCCGAACCTTCCTTCCACGCTCATACCCATACCCATCCTCACTTTCTCCCCTCTTCCTTCAAAATCAGCACCTCTCCTACCATAATCCCCCTCTTTTCTTTCCCAATCAGCACCCCTTGGTTCATGCCCCCCATAGCCACGCCTCTCTCCATACCTTACATCTCTCTCCTCTATGATCTTCACATCGTTTTCTCTCCTACGAATTTCAGAATTCGTATTTCTCCCTACTAGACCTCTTGCCTTTGATGCCGCTGTTTGATTTTGATTGTTTAGTATCTTCTTCACCATCTCATGAAGATCTGAAACTTTGCCTTCCATGGATGATATTCGATCGTCCACCGTTGCTTTCATTTGGCTCATCTCCCCCTCAAGGTGTTCTTCCAACGCATCCATTTTCTTGGCCGCCATCGATACCCGGATTTTTGTTGGACTTAAAAATCTGAATCTCGACCCCAAAAACAGCAAAACAGCCCCTCTTTGGACAAAATTCAGCCGCCGTAATTTACATAAGCAGCCCAAAAACAGTCCCAAAAACTGCTCTGATATCAATTTGATAGGAAACAATAGGAAAAATAGAAATTAATTGCTGAAATCAGAATTTCAGCAGTTTAACCAAACAGATTTTTAGGTTTTTATGGATGAAAACACAAGGAAAACACAAGAAAAACACTCTTGATTGCTAGAAGATGAAAGAAAATAGCGAGATACAAGTGATCCTTTATTCGAGAGGAGGATCAATCTCTCCGAAACTCTCTAGACGCTGCTAGAGCCCAAGAACACCAAAGAGCACTCATAAATTAGCCACAAAAAAGATGCCCTAACCCTAATACAAACTCATACTTAAAGTAAACACAAAAATAACACCAAAGGACTAAACAACCCTCAAGCAAATAGCTCTAGATAGTGGATCTCACCCCAAGGGAGGCGGGATTAAAAGCCTACGAACCAGCATGCGCAATTTACTGTAGGAGCCGGCCCACAAGTTGGGCCGGCTGGACCTGTCCCTCCTGGACCGGTCCAAGCATATCATTATCTTTCATACACATTCCTGCATGTTAAATCAATCTTTTATTTCATTTATATGACTTTGAAGGTGGTTTTTTACAATTTAGTATCTTATCTTTTATGTTATTGAATTATTAATAATGCATCTATATATTTTTAATATTTTGTGTGTGCCACTGGTTATTCTTATAAATTCATGGACCTTTGAGCAACCACTCCTACCATTACTTTGCATTAGTGGCATTATTGTTTGGCCCACAATCTTTTTTCTTTCCAAATTTAAATGTAATGCTTGTGAGCTAGGTAAGTATCATCAGTTGATTTTCCATATTCCATTTCAAATCTTAATATGCGCCATTTGAGTTGGTTCATTTTGATATTTGAGATCGTCATCTTGTCCTTACCGACGCATGATTTTAGTATTTCATTTCTTTTATTGGTGATTACTCTCAAGCCACGTTATTATATTTGCTAGAGTGCAAGTACAAAGTTTTTCTTTCATTTCGTACATTATATTCGAAAATAAAAGTTCAATTTTATATTTTGATTAAATTCCTTTGTACTGCTAATGCTTTGTCGTATATGTTGTCTCAATTTAGCTCATGTTGTACTAAAAATATAATTGTTTGTCCGTCATTATCAATCAAGGTTGGCCATTGCTACCAACCAATGTAAGCAATCCCTTTCTTTTTGGCAATCTCACTAAAATCATTTATATGAGCAACCACCAATGTCTTTGCTGGAGGGGAGCCAAAGTATGTAGCTCAATAAGGCTATATATGGGCTAAAAGTAATGTCCTAGGACTTGGTTTGATAAATTTTACAAAGTTCTTATTGTGGCGAGCCTTCACAACAATGTAACATATCACTGTATTTTTGCCAAACCCACTTCATATCATTGTGTTATTTTGGTGCTCTATGTTGATGACATTAAGCTTCTTGGAAGCGGTCAAAAAGGGGTTATAGAAGTAAAACACTATCTCCAGAAATATTTTCTGAAGAAAGATTTAGGTTGTCCTAAATGTTTTTTGGGATTAGAAAATACCTATAATAATCTCAAAGAAATATGTCATTGGCCTTTTAAAGGAAACTGTTTTTTAATGTTTCAAATTTGTCGACAATGCTATTGAAACTCATAATGTTGTTGATAAAGATGAAATTTTTGAGAATGCATCTCGTTATTACTTGTTAGTTTGTAAATTAGTCTATCTTGCTGTTGTTCGCCATATATCTTCTTTGTTGTAGGAGTTATGAGTTAACACATACGAACTTAAAATTTAAAAAATAGGAAGCTATGCAACATATCTTTTGATATGTCAAGACATCAGGGAGAGGAATTGCACACTATGAATATGAAGGGGCATCTTAATGTGAAAGACATTTTTTTTTGTTGATGATCCAAAAGTTGCATTTGGCTACTGCATATTTGTGCGAGCTAATTTGGCCACGTGGAAGAGTAAGAAATAAATTGTGATGGCCAAATCAAGTTTTGCGGCATAATACAAAACTATAACATACTCTACGTTTGGAATGATGTGGTTGAAGACCCTTCTAGGGAAATTTGGTCTTCCTGTTGTACAATTTAAAATATTAAAATCTTAAATGAGAAAAACAATTTATGGGGAGCCATTTTAATCCTAGAGTACCTAATTTATCTTGTCTTTTAACTCCTCAATTCTAATTCAAAATTGTCCCTCGACTCGTCAAATTTGATCCAAAATAATCCAATAAAGAGATTATTTCTTATTATATTTGAGAATTCAAGAATCTAAATTGGACACTTTGGACAATTATGACTAAAATGGTTGCATACATATAGTCTAATGATTATTTTAATCTTTTTATCAATCTTAAATTGTGACTATTTTGTTGTTATTTATATTCCTACTAATATCGTGTTCCATGAAAAATGCAAACACAATGGGGTTAGCTCTCACTTCATTCGGGATGCTGTTATTTCTAGCTCAGAATATCGGACAGATATTTAACCAAGCCTTTGAGTCTACTTCAATTTTGCAAATTATAGACATGCAAAGGCTCATTAGTATATATATGCTCCAACATGAGGAGGAATATCAGTGCTGATGTATCTTTGAAAAGTTTCCTATTTATAGGTAGTGGATTATGTTTATTTCATTGTTCCTTCGAACATTGTGCTTGATTCCAATATTATAAATTAGGGGTTCTCCTATCGAATATGATACGTAATTTCTTTTTTCTTAGTTGATAAAATCTTTGTATTTTTAATTTATTTTTATTTGCTTATCATCTTTTTTATTCTTAAATTTTTGTCATTATTCTTAAAAAGATCCATACCAAATAATCAACGCCATATTAAATGAACCAGAAAAAATTGATATCCTATATGTAAAATTAGAACTTACTATATTGAAGGAACTATTTCAGCGGCATTTATGAAAGACAAGTTAGTTAAAATTGACTTAGGTGATTTAAGCATCTGAATATACGGTAGAAAGTTTATCATTTAATGAGTTGATAAAATTAATGTCAGAGAATTAAGATGTCATTCAGAATCATTTTGTCAAAAATATCTTAAACTTCTCATACAATTTGTAGTAGGACCGAATGAAAAATGTGGAGTTCTGACACCAAATAATTGGGATGAGGCTTGTTATGATGATTTTATTATGTTTGTTATGTTAGTGAACTTCATCTTCATATCACTACAAGGATATCGATAAGCATACTTCACATGTTCTTCTGTCAGTCATTAGTACTTATTCTTCATCATATTTGAATGTTTCCTCTATTATTATTTCAACTTGGGCTGATTATTTATATTCTCATTTCCCTCATCGGACAGGTTGAAACTAAGAGGAGGAAGAGGTAATCAGCCTTGTAGGCTGCAGTCCGTGTGTGGCGAGCCGTCATATTCTGGCCCGCTAGCTACTTATCCTTTGTTGGTAATATGGAATTGGTGTACAGTGCAGAGACGAGACTGCTTTTAGAGAGAGAAAAACGAAAGAAAAGGAAGTTTACTTTTTAAAGCCTTGGATTGTCTATTCAGTTAAGTATCATTCTGAGTCTTTGAGCGTAATATGTCTCTCTCTCCTTCAGGTAAAAACCTATTGTTGTAGCTTTTTTTTTTTTTTTCTTTCTGCAGTGTTCCTGTAAGTTTAGTGAGGGATCTGATGGCTAATGCAGCTTTATCTTGAAACCCTAATGTTATTATTAGAGCCCCTTAGCTTCTCCTGGGTTAAGATGATCTCATGCTAGTTTTCTCTTGTAAAAGTGTGTTGTGAGGTGTTTAAAAGTCCGTGTATTTACTCTGAAATTAGTGCTTAAATTATTCAGATTATCCCTAAATGAACATCTCTAGGTTGCACAATCCGGGAAGGAGATTTTAAGCTTTGTAACAAATTTCATTGTTTCTTTATTGCACAGCTGGTGCTTATAAAGTGAGAAAGGTGATGGTTCTTGTTGACTATACTGATGTGGATTATAAATTGACTGCGTGTGAACTACTACATTTTGTATTGGGTTTTTTTTTTGGCTGGGAAAGTTTAGTAAGGAAGTAAATTTTTTTTTTTGAGACATTTAGGCAACTAAGTCAAACTCATACACACTACAGACGGAAAATTTGAATTCAAGATCTTTTGATTGGTAGTTAAAGTTCTCAATCAATAGATCAAGGTGAGCTGTGTTACAGAAATAAATTTGATGCTCAGATGGGATTTGATTTGAAGATTTTGACTAGAATTTTCAAGTTTTGGTCAATCAAACTATTACCATCTATAATTTTCCTTTATTTTTTAAGGGCAGTGATAGATATCTTATTTAAAAATTTCATTTAAGAAGTGTTAAAGTTTATATCTTAAATTTGTTTTATTGGATAGTATCGCCACACTTCTGATCCCTACATGGTGGCGCAGACAAAGAGAATAGCAGTTTGTCGGAACTGGAAAGGGACAAAGAGTCGTTGTTTCCCACAAAATTTAGTTAACATTCTTACTTATGCTTGGGAGCTTTGACTATCTTTTTTAAATTTATTTGTGTGATGTGTGTATGAGTTTATCTTAATTGATCTAAATGTTAAAAAAAAATATTCTTGCTTTTATTTTGACATACGTGTCAGGATTTTCTATGCTCATAACTATGTCTTTTAATTTTTAAAATCCTAATTTTATCTGGCTTATTTTTTTTTTAAATGCAGCTTTCAAAATGTTCTATGATATTTTTGTACTGTTTTTAATGACATTTGTAATAACGAATTTCAGTTTTTTAAGCAAAGTATTATGTATATGTATATTTTACTGATTATCTCGTTTTTCTTATTTTCTCATTTTAAAAAAGGAATAATCAATAATTTTAAACATTATTTTCTGCATTAATCTAATTAAAATCAAGATCAATTGCTCTAGTATTGGTTGGAAGAGTTTTATACTTTTATGAAGAGTAAATGCTCATAATTATAAATTTTTTTATCAAAATTTATATTATCCATTTAAAATAGGTAATAATAATGACCGCATTAAATTTTTATCCTACTATAAGAATTTGATTATATGAATTTTTTTTCATTGTATCTTATCAAATAATCAAATTGTCATTTAAATTTTATAAAAAAATGGCCATTTTCAAGACTTTCTAATCAATATTTTTTAGGTTTGTCTCTAAATTTGTTAATATAAGTCGGATCTAATACAACTATTCTTCTAATCAAGTCATCAAAAAGTTAATGATTTATGTGGTTAAATCATCTCAGACGATACTCTTTAATTTTATCTTGTGTTGCCAACACAACAAATTAAAAATTAGGGCATTCTTTTATGTGTAGAGTCTGATAAAAATTAATCCTATAATTGGTTAAAGTTTTGAAATGGGTTGGTTGATCATAGCTCATGGCCCAAATCATTCCCATAATGAAATTTAAGTTGAAACAACACGATCATTGGCCAAACCAGATGCATTACAATTTCAAATATGTTAAAAAAAATATTTTAAAATTATACTTAAAAAAAAAAAAGAGAACAAACCCATCATTCAAATACCGCTTTTCGAGGGCTTGCCATTTTTCTTATTATTTTTTTATTGATAATTTTTTATAAAATATCAAAATAATCTCTAATTATATTAAAAAATTATTTTTCTCTCAATTTCTCAAAATATAATCAAAATAATAAAACTTAAAAATTTAAGAAATTAAAATAATATTTTAATATAATTAGAGATTATTTTAATCCTTATAAAAATCAAGAAATAATTTTGATATTATTATTATTATAAAGCAGTTCGGTCCGGTCCGGTCGAGCGTGTTTGCTTCAAAATAAAATCAGTAATTTGCAGCTATTGCCACCGCGAACATGTAATTGGGTTTCTTATGTGGGCCGATCTATGGGCTCTATCGAGGGAATTAAGGCGGAGAATGGTGGAGCCGCCACCGCCACCGCCACCGTTTGCAACGGCAGCGCGCATCAGATGGTCACTACGTCGCCGGCGACGGAAATAGACCTACCCTCGGCGGCTTCCTTAGGAATCGATGAGGCGGCATCGAAAAAGGTCAAGGCGGTGGGTTTGCCGTTGGAGGTGGGAACGCGCGTGATGTGCAGATGGAGGGACCAAAATCTCCACCCGGTCAAGGTCATCGAGCGCCGAAAGCTTTCTTCCGGCGGTACCAATGACTACGAGTATTACGTCCACTACACAGAATGTGAGTCTCTCCCTCCTTTCTCCATTATCAATGAGGATTAGGGTTAGGGTTTGGATACATATATTGGATAGTTCGGTTGTTATTTGTAGAGTAATTGCTTGCATCTTCTGATAATTCATCGTGAGTTGCGGTTTTCTTATAAAATCTCTTTCTTTCCGATGTTTTATTTGTTGGATTTTATACAATTGGATGATGGAAACATGAAATTCTTTTATGGATACGCCATTCAAGCTTGTCATCATTAACGCTTTGATTACAACAACAAATTATTACAAATATACTTATCTTGGCATATTGCTTAACGCCTTTGTAGTATGGAGTCTAGGAACTAGTTTAGTTGAGCGGCTTGTTTCCTGGTAAGTTTTGAGGCGTTTGTGTGATGGGAACTTTGGATGATATGACCAGTGTTCCCTTTGAATTCCTGCTTTTTGGTAGTTTACCGAGCTAGATAGTTGTGTACAAGCTATAAGGCAAAGATACATTTAGAGTATTCTATACCTAAAGTACTTCTGGCATAAAAATTCCTTGGTCATAAAAAAACATTCAGTTTTGTTTTTCTAATTTTAATTTGTTTTCAGCCTGTCTCGTGTTCTTCAAGGCCAAGTCATGTTCTGATGAAGTCTAAAAGACATCCCTTTGCTAATTACATGGATGGGCATTCAAAGAATGTTATAGGCATGGCTATATTGTATTGCCGCTTATCATTGTCGTGTTTTTCTTATTTTTCTTTCATCTTAGACATGCTATCATTTTGCTGAAATTGAAGATGGCTCATCGACCAATTGCCATTTATACTTTATTATGAACAAGAATCTTTGAGGTTTGTGCCATTGCCTTTAAAAGTATGATTTGGAAGTGAATGAGCTATGATGAAATATGAGAGAATTGTATTATCTCATTTGATTCTGATTACAAGCAACATGCAGTCTTCTACATGTTGTACATGGAAAAGAAAGAAAATACATACTAGGAAGGAAATATATAAATGAAAAATAAATTTCTTTGAAAAATTGATTTATCTAATCAATAATTTTAGAATCCAAGAATTAATTTGAGTTGTTTCCATATGGAGCCACTTCCGTAATAGACATTGCAGGATGATCAATTTTAGCTCTTGTCATTAATAGTTCTTTCCATAGAAGTTCAATCCAATATTAGAAAACAAATATGCCTTTCCACCACTCTGTTTCACGTTGTTAAATAGGTATCTTCCATTCCTAGTATCATAATAATATCCTAAAATTGTGTATTATTGAGTTCCTCTGTAAAGTCACCTACCAGTTGATGGTGTGAAGGCACAAACTTTACAATTAAATCACTGTCTAATTTTTCTTTATATAATTTTTTTTACCTATTTCAACATGCTTCTTTTTATTATGTTGCTTGCAAAAGGTTGTGTGCAATATCTATTATTGATTTATCATCATGGTAGGCTCTTCCCTCTCCATCTTTAGATTCTTAAGGAGAATTTTCAACCACCTTAACTCACATATCCTATGTGAAATTGCTTTGAATTTTGCTATTGCACTAGAACTTGCTATAATATTTTATTTTTTTCTTCTCTATGTGACATATTGCCTCAAAGAAAGGTGCAATATCAAAAGGTAGATCTCTTATCTACAAGTGACCTGTATAATCTGCATCTATGCAAGCTTTATGTTTTGACTTTTTTGTTTCTTCTAAACAAAATTCTCTTCCAGAATTTTCCATTTAAGCAGCGAAGAATTCAATTGATAGCTTGTAAGTGAATTTCCTTTGAATCATGCTTGAATTGGTTCACCCCATTCACAACATTAGCTATATCCGATCTTGTATCTGCAAGATAAATAAGTTTTTCTACTAACCTTTGCTACGTCTCTTATTCAGCTTTGCAATTGGAGTGAACCTCTCTTGCTAATCTACTTCATAGGTTTGAGTCTATCTCTTGGACATTAATCTTTCTTTATACCTCTGAAGGTTTCCATCAAATTTATATTTCAACATAAACATCATTTGCATCTTTCAAATTTCTTTCCTCTAGGAATCTCATGATCCTCCTATGTTTTGTTCTTCTTGAAGACTTCAATCTTCACTCTCTTCTTTTCTAAATTCTCATTGGAGAATGCCTCAAAAATTTAAACATGATTTTGCAGATTGAAATTAGTATTTTTGCTCAAAAGGAAAGTTTTATGAGATTATGAGAACTTCTCAAATGATGCAAAATGAGCATTTGGCTCGCTCTTTGTTTTTTTCTTTTTAAATAGTAACTATCTCATTTTTATTGGAATTTAGAGAATCTTGGGCCTACATAGGATTTGAAATTGGAGCTTGGTTGGTTGAATACACCTCTTTATATCTTTAAATGTCATTAGAGCTGCAAACAAATAGAGCTGGAGGTTATTCGAGCTTGAGCTCGTTTACCAAAAATGTGTTTAAACTCGTCTTGAGCTTAATTTGAGCTTTTATAACAGCATTCAAGCTTGGTTTGTTTAATTTCATATTTGTTCAAGTTTGAATTGAGATTACTCGAGCTTGGCTCATTTTGTGTTTACCAAAATTTAAAAGAGAAACTCAGTTTTCTTCTTGTTTAGTGTTAAATGAGCAGGTCATTTAGAGAAAGAATTGAGCCTTAGTTGAGTCGAACTTAAGGAGCAAAATCAAGTTTAGCATATCTGCCCAAATAAACGAAGTTCTATCAACTCTCTGCAACATGGGTCATGTGAGCTACAAGCTTAACCAACCAGTTTTGTAATACTATTTAAACAATGCAATGTAAAGTGTCCATCTAATGTGGGACTAAAGTAAGTAAAAGACTGAATGAGAAACTGGGTGGAACTTGAATTGAAGGCACGTGAGTGGGATCGGAATTTGTGCTGTTGTGGTTTATCTTTTTTTTTATATATGTAATACATTTTGAAAAAAAAAATATTTAACTGTTTTTTACTTATTTTTTTAATTTAAATGTTTTTTATTTAATTCAATATTTCTATATAATTTTACTTATTAACTCATTAAAAACATTAAAACTCAATGTAAAATTTTAATATCTAAAGTCAGGCCAATGGGTAAAATAATATTTATTCAAGTTTAATATTTTACTATTAATAAGCTGGAGAAAATATTTCAATTTAATATTTTACTTTTCACTAGCCTTAATGGAGCTTCGTAATTACAAATAAATTAATTAAGTATTAAATGTGTGAAGTAGTATACAGAGCTTTAATCAAACTTTATATTTAGTATCGTATCAAGCTTTAATCGAGCATTAAATGATAATGTTCATGATCATAAACAAGTCGAGCAAGAAGTTATTTAGGCCTATTCATTTAACAACCAAGTATTTATAAAAGTGTTGAAGTTTGTTTTATTTATTAATCAAACGAATACGAATGAGCTCTTATTGAGCCGAGGGCATAAGTAACTTATTGAACACTTACTTTATTTATTGCCTTAAATGTCATGATTAGATATTTATGAGTTGTGATTGGATGGAAGGAACCAATTCAGTTTCTAGGTTAGTTTCTTGTCATGGATATGCAAGGAGATAATTTTAATAAGAGTTGATTAAGGTGTGGTTAAAGATGTTAGATCCAAAAAAAGATCTCTATCATTGTCTCCCACAATAAAACTCTTTGTCTAAAGATAAGATTGAGTAAGGAAGGTTTCTCTTCTTCTAAAGTGACATAAGTATAAACAAAGAATGTTTTGATAGGTGGATCATAACACTTTTATCTCTTTTGGGTTGAGTAGCCTGCAAAGTACATTTGATTGCTTTTGGGCCTAGTTTCCCTTTATTATTACTGTGAAAATGCATAAAGATGGGACAACCAAAACCTCGTGATTTGAGATTCTTTGTGGTGCTCAGATTGTGCTTAAATTATGTGTATAGTCTATTTTTGATATGTGTACCTGTAATGATAGCCTTTCTTCAATATAATTTTTGGAATATTTTGTTGAAAGAACAAGGTGTTAGTTTTGGCTTATAAGTAACCATTTTTCTTTATGACCCCCATTTTGTTGAAGAGTATTAATGCGTGAAGTCTCATGAACTATTCCCTCCTTTTGATAATATGGGGACAATTTGGTTGAAGTAATCCAGATTGAAATTTCTTAAATTCATCAAAGATTTATTTTGGGCTATATTATAAAAGTAGGAAGGGCAATACTCACGTTAGATCCAAGTAGGAAAATTTAGGAAACTACAGTGCAATTGTTTATGAAGGAAACAAACCAACTAGTACTTGATATCTTGAGAATAAAAGATAGACCCTAGATGTGATAATGAATCAAATAAAAAGAATAAACCTTATTTCATTGCTAGGTGGAAAATACATGTATTAATGTTTTGCAAATTCAGAAACATCACAATGAAAAATATTTTCATCAATATTTTTTAAAGAGTAGAGGAAACACAATTTTTAAGGTTCCAAATAAAGGATGACCAAGCTGATGATGACAAAGTCATATGTTATCTTTATTTGAGGGTGAAGGGAAAGAATAAAGTAGATAATTTTTTAAACTCTTTGAATTACTTGATCTTTCAAGAAAGTAGAGTTCATATTTTTCCTCGGCAAGCCCATTCTTCTTCCTCGTCTACTATTTCTGAATTACATAATAAGTTGAAAAAAAGGGTTACTTAGCAATTCATATCATGGATGAGTTTTTGAATAGACACTAGGTTGGTAGAAAGGTTAGGAACATGAAGATGTTCTTTAGAACAAACAATTGATTGATTTGGATGTCTCTTAAGCTTGTTCTTCTGGTAGGAGAGAGCCATTAACAAGGAATTTTGGCACTAAATTTTGATTGTGGAATTTCTCTAATTGATAATATCAGGATCCAAAAATTAACTGGAGTTGTTGCCATTAGGAGTCACTCCAGAATGGACAATTTTGGACAATTTTCATTGAAGCACCTACATTAATTAGTACTTTGCATAGATCAGTCAAATATTGGACATCAAGAGTGCTTTCCAACAGGAACCATTGATGATATTGATTAAATGATTGGCTTCTGTCTTAAGAATTTAACTAGGCTTCTTATATTCGTTTTATTATTTCTTAGTGGTTATTAATTTTCCTTAAACAGTATGGCCTGTTTTAGTATAAGTTGAATGTTATTGCATCTTTTTTTCTGTTTGAGGATACATCATCTAAGAAGAGATTATCTGAAAGGCCAATCACAATGCAACACATTTCTGAATTCTGATTTAAATTATCATTATTTGTGAACTTTTTCTTAGTGAAACATGATAGCATATGTTAGTTCTCCACTTCTTGAGAAATTTTTTGAAATTATGAACTGGTTTTTATTTATTGCAGTTAATAGAAGGCTCGATGAATGGGTTAAACTTGAACAGCTTGATCTTAAGACTGTGGAGACATGTGTCGATGAGAAAATGGAGGACAAGGTTCATGCTATTGTTTCTTTTTTCCTCTTACCGTTTTTATACCCTTGTTCTGCACTTAGTGTAGGCATGACCTTTTTGTGTTAATGGAAGGATCATATTGTTATCACCAAGGACAGAGTTTCCGTTGATTTGAAAGTATGGATCTTGTGGTCCTTGAATAGTGTTTGTCAATGGTATAGTGTTTGAATAAACTGGCAACTGCATCCTTCAGAATTTAACAAAAAGTTCTCAACTATTTTTATTAGTGTTCGATTTGAAGAATTTGCTTAGTGTTCAATGCGGCAGTTCAGTTTTTACTTTATGCAAATGTTGATTCCTTTATATTTATGGCATTTGTAGTATTGATAGCTTGTACTTTAAAATTTTTTTTCTGCTGCTGACTATTGGAGGGGGAAGAAACTCAAACTTACATTTTGGTACCTTTTAGGCAACCAGCTTGAAGATGACACGCCATCAGAAAAGGAAGATCGATGAGACACATGTTGAGGTATACTTAGTTCGCATTTCGTGATGGTATAATTGACATGCTCAAGAGAGGCTCTGCAGCATGCTATATGGATTATTGATCTCTTAAGTTGGGTAAAAATTTTAGATAAGAATTTAAGAATTGGTTTCCATTTTTGTATTAAGATATTAGGGGTGGTTTATTTGCTAGCGGTATTCATTGTTCTAGAAGCATTCTATTCCTGCATGTCATTGCAAACTTGAATATTACTTCATGTGCTTATATTATAATTTATTCTTGCATATGTTGAATAGCCAGGAATGATTGGATTGGTGGGAACAGTAGGTATTGAAATGATTTTTAGTGGTCCTTAGCAACACTAGCTACAGAGGTTTTTCTTTAAAACTAAAATTATGGCGATGGATTTCAATTTATTACAACATTTCTACAGCTATTTTGTAACATTACCTTATGGGTCTTTTTATTTTAAGAGGTCAACATGTTTAAAGTGATGGTAAAATGCAAAATTGAAAATTTAGCTTCAAGGATGCATTTACCGTTCTTTTTTATGTAAATTCTTGTCTTTCTTGAAAATTGGAGCCCAAAAAACCTTCAGGAATGCATTTCTGCGACCTATGACTGCTGTTGTTTTGTGAAAATTGAGTCCAAGAATTTTTAATCCTTTTAGTGTTCGTACATTTCTATCCCTTAAGTTTACCTGCTAACTACTCATAATTTTATTCGTACCAAATTGCCTGCTGTGTAGATCAATTACATTCGCAGCAGGTGTTTCTAGCATTGATAAACTTGTATGTGTGATGTTCTAATCTTAGCATCTCTTAAAGAAAGCTTTGTTGTGGATAATGTTCTTATGGTATGGAATGCTTACATATATTAGAAAAAATATATGTTATTGATGGGCAAAGAAACTTTATGAATAATATTGAGTATAAAGCATTTAGGACAATTGTGTTGTTTGAGCTTGGTCAAATAAATGCAATTTAATTTAATTTTCTTTAAAATATTTTCTAGTTTCCTTCACGTTATATCTAGGTGATCTTTGTCTTTTACGGATAGGGGCACGAGGAACTTGATGCTGCAAGTTTGAGGGAACATGAAGAATTTACTAAAGTGAAAAACATTGCAAAGATTGAACTTGGAAGATATGAGATTGATACATGGTATTTCTCCCCTTTCCCGCCAGAATACAATGACTGTTTCAAGCTGTACTTTTGTGAATTTTGCCTCAATTTTATGAAGCGGAAGGAACAACTTCAGAGACATATGGTGAGCTTTGCCTGAATTTCACTATTTTAGATTTTATAGGAATTGCAAGATTTTTGAAGACGAAATGTTGTTTATTGCTTAAGATTGCTTGTTAATTGTATGTGGCATCATTGCAATGACTTTTCCCCTACATTTCGCTTTTTCATACCCTTTCATGTTAGTTCTTCACCATCATGAGAAGCTCTTCATGAATTTGGATAAATATATTCTATGCATCTGTGATTGTTTACAATGTTTTTTTCAGTTATTTATAATTGACTTAAATATATTCCAGATTTAGGTAGACATTTTAGTCCATTCTCTTCATGATGGTTGATGAACTAGGTAGTAGTTGTTGATTCTCTGCGTTGCTGCTCATCCTTATCTTGAAGGGTTTAGGGGTTTTAGTGGCTTGTTGTTCATGCAACATTGTTTTTGTAGCCCAGTGCTTGTGTTCAGAAATGCTACTTAGCTTCCTCATAGGTCACCTGATGACTGTGGAGTCATGTTGTTGGATAATGATCAGTAATTCTCAGCTACTGAAGATGTGTATAGAGCAACTTCTGTATTTGAATGCTTTTATTACCATAAATGTTAGTTTCTAATTACTGCTTTTCTGAGTAAACGGACATTATTGGCTTGATGTGCCTCAAGGATAATAAATTTCTTGTTCATGTGAATTTCCATGTTCTTATGCATCACATAGCCTGAGAAACTACCCATTTCTAAGTCACATGGTCGTGTCTGAGGTTTCTTGTTCAGTCCCAATGGTGTTCTAGGTGATTATTTTCCTAATAATCGTTGATATCTTATCATTTGGTTTTCCATATCAATTGTTCGTCTTTCCTTTAACATGCAGAGAAAATGTGACCTGAAGCATCCTCCAGGAGATGAGATCTACCGTAGTGGCACATTGTCAATGTTTGAGGTAATCATCTTTGTCTATTATTAAGTTGCAGCTGTTATCTAAAAGGATTTCTCTTTATATATATATATATATATATATATATGTATTACAATATTTATTATTACTGTTATCTAAAAGGATTTCTCTTTATATATATATATATATATATGTATTACAATATTTATTATTAATTTGACCCGGCGATCTTGCTTTATCATTTTTTATAATGAATGGTTGAAACAGGTTGATGGCAAGAAGAACAAGGTTTACGCACAAAATCTGTGCTACATGGCAAAACTATTTCTAGATCACAAGACACTTTATTATGACGTCGACTTGTTTCTATTCTATATTCTTTGTGAATGTGATGATCGGGGATGCCACATGGTTGGATATTTCTCTAAGGTATTGCATATTGAGTTTCTTTTTATTACATATTTAGTGTTTTCTATCTGTTCACAGTAACTTTTGTGCTTATTAATATCTTTATGATGTATATCTTTTAAGTATGAAACGTATGATTCATTATAATGCATGTTTCTACTATGATCATTAATGTCTCATCAGATTTTTTCATCGTCTTTTGTAGGCTAAGCCAATATGCATGTGTCACTGGTATGGGTTCCAGTGGTCAACTTTTAGTGCTAAAAACACCAATAGTGCTCAGTTATTACCATTTCATGGTTCCAAGCATTCAATTACTTTCAACTTCAAATACATCTGTTGTTTCAAAGGTTCTCCATTTGATTGTATATGGATGAAATGAATTAGTTGTCTCTCTGTTTATTGTTGTTACATGGATTCCATACATTCGAGATCTATATTACAATAGGATCACAGTTATTACATGCATTTTAGTGAGAAAAGTGATTTGATCGGAAACTTTTTTGTTTTTAGCCTTTAGTTCTGGCAGGAGTAGCTTCGTGCTATACAGCTATAACGCCTAGCTTCCTTGCTTTTTTTTTTTTTGACTTGGTTTTTTTTAAACTATTTTTTGCAAAGCTCTTTGTAATTTCTGTACTTGCATAACACTGGTGCTTACTGATAATGGACTGCTCTAACCTTGCCCGACTCATTTTTGTCTTTTACCCCTTAAAACATATTGCAATCGTGCTTAACATTCTCTTTCAATTGTTTGGTTCCAGTTGCTTGTACCACACAATTTCTTTGGGTCTTTAGTTGTGATCAATATGGTAATCTTATTATGAAGGTGTGCGTTATACTTGATTAGATTATAAATATTTACAAGTTTACTGGGGGTAATTGAAAGCAACCTAAGTTTCTAATGCATGATAATTTTCTTCTTTCGGATGTGTTATTTCTTCACCAAATAAGCCTGTGATCTAATTGTATGTTGCAGATTATAAAATGTTTTCTTTGTTTGATGGCACAGGAAAAACACTCGGAGGAGTCGTACAATTTGGCTTGCATTCTCACCCTTCCTCCATACCAGAGAAAAGGCTACGGGAAATTTCTAATTGCCTTCTGTAATCTCCTGCTCACTTGATTGCATCTACTTCATTATGAAGTGATTTAAGCTTATCAAATAGTTGATCCTGCCACTTTGCTTACATCCCTGAATAAGATTGATTAATAAATGATTGACATGGTCTAATTCTGTGTTCTGGTGTAAAAAATTGTATTTTTAAAGTTCTGTTCATATGCACTTGTTTACATTGCTTTTTATCATGGAGCTGCATAATTTTAAAGTAAAAATTCTTTTTTATTTTTTATATTAATAATTTAGAAAACATTTACACCTTGCTAGTGTACCTAACTAATTTTTATCCTATTAAAGCTTATGAACTTTCAAAGAAGGAGGGTAAAGTGGGTACACCAGAGCGTCCTCTTTCAGATCTTGGGTTGTTAAGCTACAGAGGATACTGGACGAGGGTTCTTTTAGACATTCTCAAGAAGCACAAAGGGAATATCTCAATTAAAGTGAGTTTTTTTTTCTACCCCACATAGTGTGATAAAGACTTCTTATTATTATTGTCTCTTTTGTTAAGATCACTATTTTTTCATTTTATTTAAAATAAAATAAAATAATTTATAGCTGTAAGATCAGTAAAGTTTAGCTTTCTAGCGGCAGACCCACCTCTGTGATCCATTTTGTTGAAAAATATTTCTTCTTCATGCTACCTCCATGGAGGTGGCCGATAGTGCATTTTACTGCCCTATCTAGGCAATTGGTTATTTGCCAACTGCCAGAGGAGTGCATGTTATGCTAGTCTATGATGAATACCACAGAAGCTCCGTTTTCAATAGCACCATAGGCTACCCATATACTTTAGTGTGCTAGGATTGGACAATGAAGCATGGCAAGATTAATGGCAATTGCAAAACCAGAGTAGCTTAAGGCTCTGTTTGGTTTGAAGGAATTGAACGAGGAAATGAAAAATAAAGGTAATGGAACTGGTAAATAAATTGAGCTTAAATTAGTTTTAGCCCATTTATTTAGCTGAGGACAAATGAATGGAAAAAATATATTTTTTTCTTTCTTGTTTGACTGTTGAAAACTTAATTTTTTGTTATTTATGAGGAGTGATATGCGAATTATAATGATGACCTGATTTTCTTCTCATTTTTAGCTAGGGCTAAATGGAAAATTGTAAATTAAGAAAAAATATTTGTTCACATTGCTCAAGTAAATTCAACTACTTGTTATTACATGGAAATTAAATATCTCATATTAAATTGTGTAGTAAATGTATATTTACATTCCTTCTAATTCTTTCAAACCACACATACCTTAAGGCTTTATTTTGATTGAAGGTGGTAGCTTTTTTTTCCCTTTAAAATTAGAAAATGTTTCTCATTATGGCAAGTGTTTGATAAATATGAGATCATCCTATGAATAAAAACATGTAAATACTCTTTCGTTTTAGCATGGTATGATAGACAAAATAAAAAATCTCCCCCCTAATTAATGCCTCATCATTTTCCTCTCACAAGCCGTAGAGATTGCTAATTTGCATTTCTATTACGCTTGCATTGCTTTGATCTCTCTTATCGCTCAAACTCCTCACTCATGCCTATGCCTGTGCTACTTTACACACCCTTTTCTCACAAAGCTCACCACTCTTTCTCTCTCTCGCTTCGCCGCCGCTTACTAGCATTGTTCGCTACTTCCCTCATTCCTCCCTGCTGCCTTAGCCCTGCTTTTACCCTGTTTGTTGTTTTTCCTCTATGCCTACAAATGCTACTACAATCATCCATCTTTTTCTTGGACACTTGCCTATTACTTGGAGTATCATCCTTCACCTCAATGACTTGAAGTCATTGTCTTCTCTATTTCTGTCTAACACGGCATCATGGCCTCACTATTTCCCCTACGTGTTGTGAAGCCCTTCACTATTGATAGCTCAATCAGGTTCAATGGTACCAATTAACTCTTTTGGTCAAGGCCTTTATTCTTGTTGGCTCATTAAATAAACTCTCATCTTGATGTTTTCCTTCCAATACATGATTTCTCAAAATGATAAACATTTGATTATGTTGTTATCATTTGGATGGTCAATAATCTTGAACTTTCTATTTCCTCTACAGTCATGATCTATGAGACCACCATGACAATGTGGAATTTCTTTGCTCCACTTGCTTCCAAGAAAATAACTTCTCTAGGATATATATTTACTTTTTCTACAATAAAAGAATTTGTCCATTAATGACTATTATAGCAACTTTTGGGGTGGGTTACTTGAGTACGAACTTTTTACCACTAATCCAAATATCCGATAGTAATAAAATGAGGAGTTTTTGGTTGCTAAAATTTTCTTAAACTTTTGTCCATCTCTTTAATCTGTTTATCTCAAATAATGGTAGATTCTATGATTCCCAAATCTTGCTATTGCCCTTTTTTGTGTTCTTTGAATTACTGAGTTATCATCTCCACCAATATCGACTCAGATGGTTCTCTCTTTGGAGTATCATGGCGGTTGTGGAGGTTGTATTCACACGTGGAGATTGGACTAATAATGGGCATAGCTTTTGGAGAGGCCCTTCCCTCCCTTCTATCATTGTGGTTGTACCAATCATCCTTGAGAGCTATGTTGGGTCTTTGACTACTACTCCTATAGGATTTATCATGCTACCTAAATAGGATTATGATAGTTTGTTTCAACACTCTTAAATCTCTATCTATGCTTCATATGATATATTTTTCTTTGGTACAGTTGAAACTGCTTTAATTGGTATGTCATGAATTTTAGGTATCATTGCCCTTCACTGATAATCCGTGTTTTTTCCCTCTCATGATTTTTCTCATCTATCATCTATCCTTGACATTGTTGACTCTCCTTTGATTGTTTAAAAAAAAGGTACTATCTTTTTCAAAATTTCTCACTATCTAATGCACTATGTGCTCCCAAATTTTTTGTGCATTTAGTATTCATTCATCATCTCACTATATTCATAATTGCTCCATGATATTTTACTCTTCTCATTATGTTTTTTAGAATTTCAGTAAGAAGATGATAGATAGTGGTGTTTGTGTTGGAGGAATCTATTTCTTGACAAAGACAATCCTTTCTATCTTCTCCTCTACTATTACTTCAAATCAATGAGATTGCTGTTTGGGTCATCCTCCATAAACACTACTTCAAGATTTTGTTTCCATTCCATGATATTTGTCTAAGCTTGAATGTAATGCATATGAACTTAATAAACATCATCAGGTGTATTTTCCGTCATTTGATTCGAGCCCGGATAGTGTCAAAATTCAGTTGGTTTATTCTAATATTTTGGGTCTTAGTCCTATGATTACTCATTTAAGTTATATGTATTTTGTCACGTTTATTGATGATTATTATTGAGTTACTTAGGTACCGTTGACCAATGCACTAAAGAACACAAAAAAGGCTGAAATCGGCGACGTGAGCAACAATTTGCAGGAGGAACACGTCACTAAAGTGCCCAAATGACCTCGGATCGCCAAACGAAATACGCTGTTGCGATCAGAACGTCGAATTTACCTAAGAGGGAGTCCCTCGCAGTCAAATCGGCCAAAACGATCGAAATCGAAGACCTACGCCCAAAAATGTTGCGCGACACTGCCCAAATGACGTCTGATCGCAAATCGAACTTCACCGTTGCGTTCGGAACGTCCAATCATCTAAAATTATTGTTATATTGCCTAACGAATCTCACGGGAGGAAATCAACGCGAATCTCGAGACAATGATGTACGCATATCGAGGCACATAATTTTATTTCCATTTTTCTACTTGTCTACCATATAGTAGTAGTAGTAGTAATAATAATAATAATAATAATAATAATAATAATAATAATAATAATAATAATAATGAAATTAAAATTAAAATGAAAAAATGCCCGTACCTGTTGTTCAGCACTTACGCCGACGCCGTTCTGCGACCTTCGCCTCGATCGAGCTTCGCTCTCGTTGTTAAAACAAGATCGAACAGGGTCGAAGGCTTCTATTTTTTCACGCACGCCCAGTTCGAGCCTTTCGAATATGATCGAACAAAGGAGTTTTTGAATAGACCTTTAAAAGTCATGGAATGCACCACCTCCGCTTCACAAGCGTTTAGAAATTAAATGAGCATGTTTATAAATTCACAAATTCTGGTAAATGGCGAATTAGCAAAAGACCTAGAGTGTGCTTTCATTTAGAATTTGAAATATACAATTTATCCATATGAACTAAATTAACGAAGTATGAAAACATTTTGATGGGGACATCAGATCATGAAAAGTATATCAGAGACGTGACCGGTAATCTACGACCACGATCGTGCCGATGTATTTCTGAGTCCTCTTATGTATTTGTTTTATTAGTATTTCCGGTTCTACCCTTACTAAAGGGATATGTCACATGTAAGCCCAAGGGGTATTGTCGTCTTTTATTTTTTTTCTCTTTTGTATGAGGATATATATATGAGCTCTATGTCTCTTTGAAGATTAATGAATGAATATTATGAAAATTCCTGCACTTATGTGTTTTGAGAGAGTTTGAGAGTTTTTGGAGAGAGCTTTGGAGAAGTTCCTTGGTGAAGGGTAGCGGATCACCCACCAACCTTGGAAGAGTCCAGGTTCGTGGCTTTCTTGTTATTCTCTATCCTTTCTTTCATCCTCCCCTTTTACCTTGCCGTTGGCTTAGGGTTTTCCCAAACCCAAAACCGCCGGCCTCCACTTAAAGCCCACCACAACACCTCCAAAACCCACAAGCCCTAACCCTAATCCTAGCCTAGCTGCCGGCCACCCCATCTCCCTCTTGCCTCCAAATTTCAAATCTCTCCACTACTTCCTTCCTTTTCCATACAAATCATTTTGGGAAAGCTTTCATCCAATCAACCAATCAAGATTTGAAATTCGAATTGTTTCCTAAAATAACGTTCTATTTTAGGAAACTTATCCAATCAAAGCCAAATCAAATTTGAATTGGATTGGAATTAATTTTCGCTCCTTGATTTGAAAGTCTCAAAGAGGCAAGTCATAAACGAAATCTTCCCCAATTCCCCTTGATGCCGCTGGCCCCTCCTAGTTCCCACATCCTTAATGCTTTCCAAAATAAAACCTCTCATGTGGGAAAGAATTAAATCCTTTCCTAATTTAGATCATTTAACTTTGGAAAGAATTAAAATTTCAAATTCCAATTAAATTGAATTTGAAATCCTTTCCTAATGAGATTGATTTAATTTTGGAAACTCCCAAATCCTCTCAAATATGAGATTGACTAGAGATTTCTCTCTAATTCTCTTTCCCCAATTAGCAACCTAAGTTTGAAAAGCAATTCTAAATCCCCCCCCCCCCCCCCAATTAAATCCCCATATGTGGCCGGCCCACTTCCTCTCTCCAATCCCATTAATCTCCATAATCACTCTCCTTGATTCCCCATGGCTGCCACTTCTCCTTTTCCTCTCCCATCTAATTAAATTCTTCCCATAATTCCTCAAATCAAATCCCCTACAATCTTTCCAAAAACCCAGCCGCCTCTTTCCAAGTCCTCATTGACGTTTGCCTCTTATTTTCTGAGTAACCTGCTAGCTGTCCATACATTCCAGCAGAAATATCCTGCTGTCCTGCATCTTTGGAGATCCAGAATTGCTGTCCAAAAGCTCCCAGCATCCGTTGGCAGCTGTCCAAAAGCTTTTATGATCTTTATAGGTTGCTGTCCAGAGTTTCTAGAGAGCTATACCTGCTGTTGAAGTTCTCCTATCAGCTGCCCAGAAAGAATTCAGTCAATAGGGATGACTAATCTACTCCAGGAAGGTCTCCAAATTGCTGTTCTGAATGTCCAAGCCATATTCCGGTGAACTCTTCCCTTAAGCTTTTACTTCTCTAGTCACTTTCAATTGTGAAATTCATTGAGATTGTGTTTATCCTATCTGCCTAAGCTTAGTAAACGTAGGATATGAGAGTATGACATCTATGTTTCTATCTTATTGTTAATCTAGGGATGTTATTGAGCTCTTCTACATTTGCTTAAGTTGATTTCTTTATAATTGTTTGAGTGATTCTAAATCTTAAGGTGTTACTTGGCCTAAACCAAGGCACCCCTTTCTTGTTTTCTATTTTTGTTTGAGGGCTAAAGTTTGAATTTTATTGCTCCTGATTCATAAGCGTGCAAATTCTTAGATTATCATTCAAAGCATGTTTACATTGTTCTACATCATCTTGGTATCAGAGCATGACTAGTATGCATCACATGTGCTAGAAGTCATCCTAGGAATTTTCTAACCCTTTTCATGAACGTTTGCATGCATACCATCGCATAGTTATTTTAATTCACTGTTTTGCTTGCTGTCCATTAAATTCCTGCACCGTTTACATCACTTTAGGTGAGTCTACTTCATTGTTTAGGTGCTGTCCTTGTCACAACAACCTTCCTAGTTGTCTAGGTTACTTAAACAGCCATTATAGCTTGCTGTCCAAACCATTTTCTGCACTACCTAGTGGCATTTAAGTGAACCTAACTTAGTGTTCAGGTGCTAACTTCACTCTAGACATTTCACTCATCACTTGGACCACTTAATCTAGTGTTGTAGGTTGCTGTCCACAGCACTCATGCACTCATTTAGTGGACTTTTAGGCTAGGAACCTTAGTGTTTAGGTGCTTCCCTCGATCCGGTACCCTTCCTAGTCACCTAGACTATTTTATCCACTAGTGTGGATTGCTGTCCACATCTTTAGTGCACCTTCTAGTGACAATTTGGAGAGTCTAGCTTCACTTTAGGTGTTGTCTCCTATCTAGATTCATCCCTAAGTGTTTCCAAGCGCTTCCCAATGGACTCGATAGGACTTCAAAAGAAGTTAGATGACCTAGTTAATATAATGGGCTCTATAACTAAGACCATGAAGGAGAAACATGTTGACTTCTCCCACCCCAGGTATATGCCCCATTCGATCAATCACGTTAGTCGGAAAACTACCTACTATGCTTATCAACCTAGGCCTGAGACCAAGCCACAACGACCTCCTTTAGAGTCACATAATCATCTGCCCACCTTTGATGGTTCCTCGAACCCTTACGACTTTAAGGAATGGGTTAGACAGTTAGAAGACTATTTTGAAACCCATTTTATTCCTGAGGCCCACCAAGTTGGCATTGCTAAGTCTTGTTTGAATGGTCGTGCTCATCAATTTTGGTTGAGATTGGAAGATCATAAAGAGTCCCGTGGTGAGTATCCTACTTCTTATTGGAAAGACATGAGACGAGAACTTAAATTGAAATATCTCCCCTCTACTTGTGACCAACCATTTGATTTTAGGATTAGATCACCACCTGTTCATCAGACTTTTGGGTATTGCACTCCCCAGAACCGTACACGTGAAAGTCAGTCCAACTCACCTTCTACATACCCATATGATATCGTGACTTCTAGTCCTCACCCAGTGGTAGTACATAAATCCCCTACCTCCGTGGTTACCCCTAAGTCTGCCCGCCATACCACTCCCACTCATGTATCTGTTTCTAATCAGGGAGTGTCCCCAGCACCTAGTGATCTTCATCTGGACCACCACCCTACCTCGTTTGTTGGGCAAATCCGTGGACATCACTGTGGTCGATACCACCCACCCCTTAGTAACACCAGGGTTGCTGCCCCACCCTGTAGGTCTTCTCCTAGCCTTGATGGCCGATCCTCTAGGGGGTCTTCTGCTGGGTCGGTCCCATATGACTCCCTACTTGGACCGACTCCTAACCATTACAGTCAACTTTTAGCCTCCCCTGTCCTTAACCCTGCAAGTCTAATTGTCATAAAGAAATGCATTAAAAAGAAAAAGTCCTCTGAACCTAAGACTGAGTGCATCCATTTCGTGGATGCTAATGATATTACTGATAACGAGGACTTCTTTGAGAATGAAACTGAAGTGCTTGAATTAGACTCCCTGCCTGACTTAAACCCTGATTTAGGACATCTAGAACCGTTAAACCGTGATACCTTAGCCCATCCGGATCCTAATCTCATCAAGGATATCCCTTTGGATAAGGTCTGCCTGGATGATATTAATTTGATCCCGAAAGAAACTGATCTGACCTTGAGCACAACGAAAATGAATTCGGAAGAGTAATTTGAATTTGGATAATTTGAACAATGAGCCTCCTCTTGTTTTATTGGAGTCTATTTTAGGAGTTGTCCCTTTAGATTTACATTGGGCAGAGTGTGTCTCTCCTGATTTGACTTACCTCACCATTCCTTGTATCGACTTTAATGTTAGAGAGAGCATTGGCCCATGCCTTCCTATCTCCCCTCTAACTGTTGTGCCCACATATGCTCTGGAGTCTCTACCCCATCTCTTGAGTCCCATACCTGCTGGTGACCCTTTGGGCTATCCTATTATGGTAGTGAGTCATGACCCATCGTCTTATCATATTCCTGATTCCTACATTATGCCCTCGATATTCTTGTCCTTCCCTGTTAAGGACCATCTCTCTCCTAGTTGGATGACTTTATTAGATTACCCTACTGTCGCTGGGAGACTATCTGTGACCCTAGCTGAGACTCCCTGTGAAGATGCCCTTTTAGCTAAGGATGTCTTCATTGCTCCTCCTACACCAGTTCCCTTAAACATGAAAACGTTATGTCCTCTCATTTTGTGACTGATCCATCTTTATTCCTATCTATGTGTGCTTGTATGTCAGTATGTTTGTGCGTGTTTTATTTTAAGTCTGTTTTCTTCCAAAATTTTTCTTCTGTTTAAAACTTTTGTGTGTGCCCTCAATCCATGTCAATTTTCATGCACTCCAAGTCCCTTGCATCACATCACTATTATTTATCGTGTTGAGTCTTGAATTTTGGGATTCATGAATTCGCACAAAACATGCCTCGTTTGCATCTTCATTTGTATTCCATATGCATGAACTTCATAAAGGAATTGCACGCCAGATTGAAAAGAGCAATAATGATTATAAACTCCGTGCTGACATAAAACGAAAATTTAAAACTTTTGAGGATGGTGACTCGATGATGGTGCAGATTCGTCCGGAACGGTTCCCGCAAGGAACGGTTAAGAAGTTGCACGCTAAGAACGCGGGACCATTTAAGATAATTAATAAGATCAATGATAACACACATGTAGTAGATCTGCATGCAGACTTCAATATCAATTCCTCCTTTAACATAGAAGATCTAGTAGCATAAGAAGGCCCTGATTTTAACCCATCAAATTCTCTTCAAAAGATGCCTTGTGTGACCCCACCTTGTGAGATCCCAAACCTACCTCCACTTTCAAACATTCCAAAAGTATCTATGGCAGATAAGATTGACACAATTCTGAGTGATGATATCATTTCCACAAGAGAAGGAGGACGAAGGAGGTATTTGATCAGGTGGAAGGGTAAGGCTGAGTTAGAGGATACTTGGTTGGATCACGAAGAGCTACAGTAGATCGATCCTGACGCTTTGGGAGATTTATGAGAGTACCCGGGATGCCTACTCGACGGAGTCAAGCTTCTTCCCACCCGGGAGAATGATGGGAACATCATATCATGAAAAGTATATCAGAGACGTGATCGGTAATCTACGACCACAATCGTGCTGATGTATTTCTGAGTCCTCTTATGTATTTGTTTTATTAGTATTTCCTGTTCTATCCTTACTAAAGGAATATGTCACATGTAAGCCCAAGGGGCATTGTCGTCTTTTATTTTTTTTCTCTTTTGTATGAGGCTATATATATGAGCTCTATGTCTCTTTGAAGATTAATGAATGAATATTATGAAAATTCCTGCACTTGTGTGTTTTGAGAGAGTTTGAGAGTTTTTGGAGAGAGCTTTGGAGAAGTTCCTTGGTGAAGGGCAGCGGATCACCCACCAACCTTGGAAGAGTCCAGGTTCGTGACTTTCTTGTTATTCTCTATCCTTTCTTTCATCCTCCCCTTTCCCCTTGCCATTGGCTTAGGGTTTTCCCAAACCCAAAACCGCCGGCCTCCACTTAAAGCCCACCACAACGCCTCCAAAACCCACAAACCCTAACCTTAATCCTAGCCTAGCCGCTGGCCACCCCATCTCCCTCTTGCCTCCAAATTTCAAATCTCTCCACTACTTACTTTCTTTTCCATACAAATCATTTTGGGAAAGCTTTCATTCCAATCAACCAATCAAGATTTGAAATTCGAATTGTTTCCTAAAATAACGTTCTATTTTAGGAAACTTATCCAATCAAAGCCAAATCAAATTTGAATTGGATTGGAATTAATTTTCGCTCCTTGATTTGAAAGTCCCAAAGAGGCAAGTCATAAACGAAATCTTCCCCAATTCCCCTTGATGCCGCCGGCCCCTCCTAGTTCCCACATCCTTAATGCTTTCCAAAATAAAACCTCTCATGTGGGAAAGAATTAAATCCTTTCCTAATTTAGGTCATTTAACTTTGAAAAGAATTCAAATTTCAAATTCCAATTAAATTGAATTTGAAATCCTTTCCTAATGAGATTGATTTAATTTTGGAAACCCCCCCAAATCCTCTCAAATATGAGATTGACTAGAGATTTCTCTCTAATTCTCTTTCCCCGATTAGCAACCTAAGTTTGGAAAACAATTCTAAATTCCCCCCCAATTAAATCCCTATGTGTGGCCGGCCCACTTCCTCTCTCCAATCCCTTTAATCTCCATAATTACTCTCCTTGATTCCCCATGGCTGCCGCCCCTCCTTTTCCTCTCCCATCTAATTAAATTCTTCCCATAATTCGTCAAATCAAATCCCCTACAATCTTTCCAAAAACCCAGCCGCCTCTTTCCAAGTCCTCATTGACGTTTGCCTCTTGTTTTCTGAGTAACCTGCTAGCTGTCCATACATTCCAGCAGAAATATCCTGCTGTCCTGCATCTTTGGAGATCTAGAATTGCTGTCCAAAAGCTCCCAGCATCCGTTGGCAGCTGTCCAAAGCTTTTATGATCTTTATAGGTTGCTGTCCAGAGTTTCTAGAGAGCTATACCTGCTGTTGAAGTTCTCCTATCAGCAGCCCAGAAAGAATTCAGTCAATAGGGATGACTAATCTACTCCAGGAAGGTCTCCAAATTGCTGTTCTGAATGTCCCAGCCATATTCCAGTGAACTCTTCCCTTAAGCTTTTACTTCTCTAGTCACTTTCAATTGTGAAATTCATTGATTCATTGAGATTGTGTTTATCCTATCTGCCTAAGCTTAGTAAACGTAGGATATGAGAGTATGGCATCTATGTTTCTATCTCATTGTTAATCTAGAGATGTTATTGAGCTCTTCTACATTTGCTTAAGTTGATTTCTTTATAATTGTTTGAGTGGTTCTAAATCTTAAGGTGTTACTTGGCCTAAATCAAGGCACCCCTTTCTTGTTTTCTATTTTTGTTTGAGGGCTAAAGTTTGAATTTTATTGCTCCTAATTCATAAGCGTGCAAATTCTTAGATTATCATTCAAAGCATGTTTACATTGTTCTACATCACATTTAGGTCGGGTTCTTTTACTAATTGTTCTGATTTTTCATATTTGGAGAGACGTCAAGGTTGATTTCAATCAATCTACTCATCATGAGATTTTGGGACATAAAAACGAATGTTCATGATAGATCCCACTACTTGTAGGACTCGTAAATTAATTGAAATACATACTTTGACATTTAACATTATTTTTTGGAGAGAATCACAAGTGTCAAAGCAATGCAAATTCTTACATGTGTGTGCTAATTTTGTCATGACAATTGATTTAAAAAGATACATGACTTGCAACACTTTGGAGAAGAACTACACCTCAACATTCGATTTGTCATCAAATGAGATCACCTAGCTTAGTGCTTAGTCATTGTTGACGGCACCCTATGCGCATCGACATGCCTCTTTCACTCTCACGAGAGAGCAAACAATAAAAAATTGCCACATTTTCGCTGTTTTACGAAGAGGACATCGAATAGAGAATTTACCTTGGGTTTTAGAAAATATAATGTGGGGTTTCTAAGAACTTATGGCTTTGGAACGTCAAACATACAACTAACAGACTGATAGACTTAGGTTTCACTAAGTTTTGATGGATTTTACCTCGCCAAGTTGTCACGGCGTCAACCACACTCCAGTCGCCTTGCAAAGGCCAGAAAACGGTGGAAGGAGGAAGAAAACTGCTGTCCTCGTGCTCCAAACTGCTGTCGCTGCTGTTTGAAAGCTTCTAGGTGATGATTTCACTATTAAGAGGTTGCCTTGTTCCGCTCGACTCTTCCAAAGTCACGAACGGATTGAAACTCCAGCTCAGTTGGGCCCTTCTTCACAGCTTGGACACACGAAAACGCCAAGCACAGGTGTAGATGGAACTCCTCGGTTCGGGATGGCTGAATGGATCGCGACCTGGGATTTTGGCTGCCTAGATGAGGTCGACAGTTTGAAGAGGTTTGGCAGGCTTAGTAGGATCGCAATCTGGACAGTGTTGACAGTTCGAAGGGGTTTGGCGGCCTAGCATTTCCATCTCTTGGAGTCGATCAGCACCTAGCAGGCTCGGTGGGCTGAAGGAGTTAGATGCCTAGAAAAGCCGACACAAGCACCTCTTTTCCTCGCTTTTTTCGGGACGCACGAAGACGGGAGAATGAATGCCGAAGACCCTTTCTCGGTTCCGTCTCCCAGCTCTATATGTCAAACGAGGGTTTCTCCACTTCGATTTGACTTCCTACCGTGAGATCCTGCTATAGTCGCGTGTATCCTGCTTCTGATCGAGGATATCTCACAAAGGGCAGCCCTCATATTTCAATTTCTTTGAGGAAGTCTCGACTGTTGATTTAGTTGCCAGATTTAGGAAGTTAAATGAACCTAGATTTGACTGAATGGGCTGAAGTTGAGCCCAAATCAGACTCGACTCAAATTGATTTGGGTAGATTTGGGTCTGGTTGGATCCGGTCGAGCCAATTTTGCGAAATTGGGCTCGAATCAATGTCGAATTATGTCGAATTTGATTCGACGATGCTCGACTGGGTTCGATTTGGACCGATTTATGGTCCGCTCAATCAATTTGAGTTTAATTGATAATATTGAGCTTAATTTAATTAAATTAGGGTATGTCGAATTTGATTCGACGATGCTCGACTGGGTTCGATTTGGACCGATTTATTGTCCGCTCAATCAATTTGAGTTTAATTGATAATATTGAGCTTAATTTAATTAAATTAGGGCTCGATTTAGGTAAATTTTTCTTCGATGATGTTCATTTAAGTAGATCGGGTCAAATCAAACCCGATCCAACTAAGGTCAGCACAAAAGAACATCAACATCTAGGCCCACTTCCAAGGGGCGGAATTCCCCCTGTTCGTCTGGCATATACCCTAGCAAGGTTGGAGTGGCCCTTCTATGACCGGTCCAGGTCCTGGACCGGTCTATCATTTTTCTTGTTGATTTGGTGGTCTTTCAAGACCGTTATTCTTTCTCTTATTATAAATAGGAGACATTCCTATGACTAAAGACATAAGAAACTCATTTCTTCTCACTCAAGGAAATTAATGAATAGGAATGATGTGAAGGTTTGATTGTGCAGAATTCGTATGATTTCTTTTTTTTGGTACGGCTTGATAAAATTTCCACCCATTTTTTGCGAGGGTTTTGTAGTGAATTATCAATAAAGAAAACGCATTTGTTCATATTTTCTACGTAAGTCTTATTATCTACTAATTATATTGAAATCAAAATACCCAATATAAGATTGCAAAATAAAATTTATTTATATTTCTTTGGATTCCTTCGAACCAAAACATACCCTAAATGTTTATCTTGCATGGGGGCATTAGTGTTACAAGTGGTTGTCAAGAAGAACTACCGTTCATCTGCTTGATGACTTCAGAACAGAAAAATATTCCCAATACATTTTGAACAAGCAGCAGTATCTTTAGTCAAGACCTACAAACTGTATATTTTAAAAGCGATGGGATGTCCTATGGTTTTCTCGAACGCCTTTGACAGCATTGCTGTGAAGCTGCGCCGGAAAACATCAATTTTATTGTTAAACGGAAAGTTTAGCATGAAATTCAAACCCATCTCTCTCTCTCTCTCTCTCTCTCTCTCTCTCTCTCTCTCTCAGCAATGATGATGTGATTTGAAGGCATGCATGCATATTTGACTTGCTCATCTTGAACTGGATTTATTCTTACTGATTTGAATTTCATTGACTTTGCAGGAGCTAAGTGATATGACTGCTATTAAAGTTGATGACATATTGAGCACTCTTCAGAGCCTGGAGTTGATACAATACAGGAAGGGACAACATGTGATTTGCGCCGATCCGAAGGTCCTCGATCGCCATCTGAAGGCTGCTGGCCGTGGGGGTTTAGAAGTTGATGTGAGCAAATTGATTTGGATTCCTTATAAAGAACAAAGTTAGCTGAGCCATTTCGGTAGATCTCAGCGACTGCAATTGTCCACCCCTGTGTGGTTTGACTTCTGAGTGATGTAGAAGAAATGTAGCCTGTGCAGTGTAAATTTTCTTTGTGGCTGTTAGGATGAAAGTCTTGGTACCAGCTAGCTTTCTTGGGGATAAATTTGACTTTTACTTGTATGAAGTTGAAGTTCTTAGTGGAGCTGTTACTTGTGTAAACTTGATTGAGTAATTAGTTGTATGGAGATAGATCTTATTTGTCTTCTGTTTTCTTATTATCAAATACTTTGTTAGTATGGTTCAGTATGGGGGAAAAAAAAAAACATATAGGTGCTTGCCTTTGCATACTGTATAGTGATTTCATCACTTGAGAAGAGTGAATAGATTTAGGGCAAAAATATCTTGATTAAAGTTGTTAAAACTTTTTTCGAGATGAGGGCGGTAGAATAGTTGACTGATTAGTTGTTTATCATATTTGATTTCAAGTCAAAATTTAATGGTTGTACTCCATTTTCATGTTACAATATATCGAAAGAAATGGTTACGTAGAAATATATTTAATTGCATGAGATGAAATATCGTAGACGTAAAAGACCAAATCATTCAAAAACAAGACAGAGAGTAATAAAAGCAGCCCAGCAACAATCGAAGAAGAACAAATAGCAATCAATGAATTCGAAGCAGGAGGGTGGATGCAACGGGTACATGTTTTAAAGGAGGGTTAATTGCAAGAAAAAGCCGGACCCACGATTTTTATTTCCACAGCCAACACGTCAACTAACAAAAATTAAAATAAAATATTAATGTGTTTTAAATTTGTTAAAATCGAAATTAAACCGAAAACTATCCTGCAATCATCCAAATTTAAAGAACATGCGTACAATAAAATTGATAATTCTATTTCATAATTATTATTAATTTATGCGTTACAGTACAGTAGCATTCATTGTCAACTTCAATCCGTAAATAATCCAACGTCGTGCTCTAACAGTCGCCTCTGCTATACCATCTCGTGCAGAACAACTCCTAATAATAAAGGCCTTTACGCGACGCGACAGTCTCCCCTCACCTCACAGAGGCCCGAGCTAGCTCAGTAGACAAGCAGCAACTGTCCACTGAAAGGAAGAGGAAGGACTTTGAAGGGTAGGGAGAGAAAGCAACAGGGCCAATGGTGGCGGCATTGGTCGGAAGGACTGCACTTAAGTTTGCTGCTCTTCTACTTCTTTGGAGCGTCTCCCCCCTCGTCCGATCGGCCACAAACCCCTCTGATGGTTAAGTTCTTTCTTTGTCATTCCTAACATTCATTACCGTCCTCTTCGTCAGCTCCTTCCTGATTTATCTATATTGCTCATTCGTTCTTTATTGGACCGACATTTGATTGCATCGTCTGAAAGTCGTTCCTTTTTCTTGAAACTCCGATGAGACGGGTTCTAACGGCGAGAAGACATGAATAGAAAATAATTAACTCTGCCGCGTGCGCTCCTTTTGCGTTGTTTTTTTCCCCCTCCTTTATATATCACGCTTTTTTAATCTCTGCTGCGGTAATTTGAATCTTTAACAAGCAGTGATGTCGCTTTTGTCATGGCATAATCTGTGTTAAGTTGTGCACTTAAGTTAAGTGTGGATATTCCATGAAAAAATAACTAATAATTTCTTTTCCAAGCTTGCTATTAATTCTCTAAACCAAAGTTTGGTGAAGCAAGGGAATTAGATTTTAATGCTATTGAGATTTGTGGATGAGCTCTGAGTCATGTTTGTAATGGCATGACAAAGTCAGCTTATTTAATAGCTTTTTTAAAATTGATTTGCTCGATTTACTTAAGATGTTTGCTTTAATAATGTTAATGGCCTTGAGTAAAATATTGGTTCTCAATTATTCTATCCTTTTGGAGAGGAGTCTCTTAAATTATTTTTTCTTGGATTTTGTGAGATGTATCTGTTAATTCTTCATGAGTATATGGTCTCTCATTGGCAGGTCAAGCACTTGGGATACTTTACATCTCCTTAAACAGCCCTCCTCAATTGACTGGATGGTCAGAAAGTGGTGGCGACCCCTGTGGAGAGTCATGGATGGGAATTTCTTGTGATGGTGCAACTGTCACTGCCATGTAATTTATTGAACTAATTTATCTTTCTTAATTTGTTTATTTTCTCTATTTTGGGTTAGGATCTCATTTCTAGTTGCTTATCATGTGGTGCTATAATAGTAGGATTTCAGGGTTGGGGCTCAACGGTTCTCTGGGATATCTTCTATCTGACCTACTATCTTTGAAAATATTGTGAGAAATTTGATTTCAAATTCAACTAGTATTTTTGTTTTTTCTTGTTAACATCTACCTTTCTTATGCCATTCTCATTTGTTCTTTTATTATAGGGATGTTAGCAATAACCGATTGCAAGAGCCCATTCCCTACCAACTACCACCAAATCTTTCCTACATGTAAAGTTATTATCTTCTATTATTTTCTTTGTTATGCAAAATACTTTTGTTAAAAACTTTTAGTGGAACTGATTAGCTCCATTTTTTGCTGCACCGTAGGAATCTGGCACAGAATAACTTTTCTGGAAATCTTCCATACTCTATATCTAACATGGTTTCCCTAGTTTACCTGTAAGTTTCTCAATTTATAATTTGAATGATATATTCCTTCTGATAATGCTATGTGTATACTTTAAACTTTTGATTGCAGTAATGTCAGCCATAATTCTCTTTCCCAGTCCATTACAGATTTCTTTGTAGGTCTTCAGAACCTATCAGAGCTGTAAGCTTACGCAATGTCTTGTTTCTATTTTTTTTCACTTGTTTCTTTTATTAAAAAACAAAACATCTTTACTTAATTTCAAATTGTTTTTGGATTGATAAATTACTTACAATTATCAAAACCTTAAGACTCCCTCCTTTGAATAGCTTCTGTTGAAGTTACATACTGAGTACAATTTGAGTATTCTTGAAATGGCTAGGCTATGCATCCCTATAGAAACTATTTTGTTTTGAATCTAGAATTTACAATTCATTTAATGGATTTTTGTAGTGCCATGATATGTTAAGGGAAGGGGGTTCATTCAATAATAAGAATGTAATGGAATATGCAACACGTAAAAGGAAATGGCTATCAACAGGGACTCAACCCGCTAAAACAGCTAGAGATTGTGACTTGGAGATGTAACTGATGGCCTATAGGAATGATGGCAAAAGGGACCTGTCAACATGACCAATAGTCCCACTTTGAAGCTCAAGTTAGAGTTAGAAGAGGGAGTGAGAAGGAATCTGCAATGTTGATAAAAGTTAGTGTGGGCTCCGAAAATTTGCGCCCGGCCTTTTCGGCTTTCAGGGGAGTTTTAACGTATTAAGTTACGGGGTAAATTTTCAGAAGGCAGATTGGGTTTGAAATAAGACACTACCCAGAGATTTTTCCCTCATTTTGTGAGGACTTTATGATCTGAGTTCTTGTTTCCTATAGGCGCAAACCCCTCTAGTTAATTACCCTTCCCGATAACGAGAGATAACTTTCGATTAAGGCTAGTTGTCAATCAGATACGCAGCATGTATCTGACATATAATAGCAGTATGGGTTTAGGTATTTGAGAATTTGATATTTAAAATTGGAAATTTAGCACTTTACACGTAAAGCAGATGGTGGATGGATGATGATGGACCCGATCAAGATCCCATGGTTCTGTCGTCTCGAGCCATCGTGGTCCCTAGTCTACTTAGTTAGAGGAGGTAGTCGACCCAACCTGACAGAAGGATCCTTGTCGGCAGCCATGGGTTGCGTCATTCAAGGGTACCTTGTAGATATGGGGTGGATGTTTATCTAAGGGGACAAATTTGAATCCACCTTAGCTAACAGAGGGCTTTGTGCCCTATCAATCATATCCTATTGATTCATATCTCAAGGATTTAGTGTCATTGGAGATCATATGGGTTTTGGCCATGACTGTAATTTAGTGGTGTCATTTGGCAGCAAACCACCTGGTTCAAAGGGCCCTGATCATAACAGTTTACATGTGGTGCCATTTGGTAGCAAAATTGCCGGTTAGAGGACACGTGCCACGTGCCTGTTGGCAAGAGACTGTTTGAGAATGAACCTAAGTGATATTCTCGACCAGACATTAGCTCTTTGTGAGATGAAGTAATATTTAAATTTGTCCACCTTAACAAACTGTTGTGGAGGGTGGATAGATTTTGCTTTAAGTGTTTGATGGTTGAATTTTAATTTAAAATATTTTAAGTTTTGGGTTTTATGGGCATTTGGATGGCGTTTTGAATATTTAGGGACCACTCCGGTTGAGATTTTCTGTCAACACGGCCATCATCGGGGTGTTATGGGAAATTATTTATGTTTTTGTATTTTGTGGGAATTTAGGAGCATTTGAAAAGGTAGGATCCCCTCCAGTTTAGATAAACATTCAACACGATCATCATTAAGGTATTTATGGGCAATTGTATTTTATTAATTGATCCTTGTCGACTTTGTTTGCTTGCCGGCGGAGGATTAGGCTCATCGTAGGTTTTATGCCTTTATTTAGTGAATTTTTTTGGTTTTAGGCCTTGAAGGCTTAATATGAATGTATTAAAATAAATATCTCGGCCGACACTGTGATCGTATACTTGTTTGATAGTTCGAGCTATGTCAATTCCTATCTATTCATGTAGGAGGATCGAACTCGAATGTAAGTTTATTTTTTGACTCGCACAGCATCCTTAGATGTCACGTGTGTGAATACAACACGCTCGCCGGGGCCAATGCGGTTATATGATTTTTCATGCAATCTGTATGATGCAGTTATACGATTGTCATACATATACAATGGATATGCGTGTCATATATTCATGTGTGTATACGCGTTCGCAAGAGCACTTGCATGTTCGCATAATATTTTACATGTTGCCTGTTGATTTAATGCAACAGTGTATGATATGCTTGTGTGGGGGGCATTTTTGAAATCATCTGGCACCGATTAGCCGTACGGGCAACTGCCATTTGAATGTATACGACGCCACATTTAAGAGTTTGTAGACGCATTTTGTCTGCTTGTATGCATGTTGTGGATTCGATGGCGTGACGTTGTACTATGAGTTTCCCGCTTCATTATATAGGTAGGCTGTTGTGCACTAACGAACCTCCTGCTATTGCTGCAGATGCTGGCATATGCTGGAGGTTTTTTTATTTACTTGTGGATGGCATGTAGTGCATATAATGAGTCTCATACGACAACCCGTAGGCGCTTGCATTTGTCGCACTTCGTATATCTTTACTTGTAGGAGATCGGTGTATTCACTTAACACTGGGTGACGATCGGTTGTGAGGTGTTGCAATATTCATTGCCTCTCGCTACACAACTTACGGGTGCTTGTGTTTGCCACATGCTAGTTGCCCTTTCTTGTAGGCAGCTTACTTGCTTACACAACAAGTATACTACAATGGCCGTAGGTGCTTGCATTTGTCGTATTTCTCCTACGTCTTGCTTGTGATGTGTATGATGGGTCTTCTGTAGCGGCCTGTAGGAGCCTATGTTTGCATTTTGTTCGTCCTCACTCATGGGTGGGCTACCGTATACATGGAAAATTCTCTATATTTGTTCGTAGGTGGATTGGTGTATTCACTTACAATCAAGTGACGTTGATTGTATGAAGACTACATTTGCTTCGGACTTTTCGAATACACCTTCGTCGTCAGTTCATTGTATATTGAACTCTTTTGCCGCTTGCAGAGCTTAATATGTTTGGTTGTATATTGATATTGCCTACAAGATGCTACATTTGTTATAATGATTTGATGCATCTTTTAGCCAAATCAGAATCATGCCATTATAGTCTTTGCTTGAAAATATTTATCATGCATCTCCTCTTGTCTTAGCACTGTATAATTAGAGTTGATTCTTTAAGAATTTTGAGAAAACTCCATTCAAACTAAGAATCTTGGCAGCATTCTCTTTCTATGGGATCAACCTTTTATAGTGGCAAGTCTCTTGACAGTGATGAGTTTTGATGCACAAGAGTCATTCTATTATCCATCAGATCTAGGCAACATTCTTCAGCAGTCAATAGTTTTGGGAAGATATGTTCAAAGAGTTGTGTCAATGCTATGAGATGTCTCCTTTGACTCAAATACACTAGACCACTCATTTGGTTGTGCTGATCTAGAAAGTTAAAAGCTATGCCACGGTGATTAGAGGCTTGATGATTACTTGCTGATTTAGGATATCTATAGTTATAATGAGGCTATGATTCATTTGATTGTGTGCAAATGTACTAATGTCAAGACTTAACTGTAATCCGCTAAAGTATTACACTACAAGAAACATCACAAATTCAAAAGCCACCGGATCCGCAACTCTACTTATATGAGCGGACAGAAGGCGATATCCTTACAATAATGCTGAAATTACACTTGAATAAATCCGCATGTGCTCTGACAAATTCAATAAAGTTACAAAAGCCAATGTCTGAGAATGCTGTGTTGGTCAAATATCTAAGTCTGATCCTCCATGAAATGACTGGAGTCAACATGACTTGAAGTACAAAATGCCTCCCAAATTCCTACGAAAATACAAGTGATTTCATACTTCGCCCCGATGATGGCCGTGTTGATGAAAAATCTCAAATGGAGGGGTTAAATCTCAAAACCAAATAAAAGACTGAATTCTTGAAATTAATCTAAAAAAAATCATTTAAAAATTTAAAACTAAAACTTATTCTATCAGGTGTATCACTAAAATTCATCCTCAAATAGTCTCTTGCCAGTAGGGACGTGGCATGCGCCTTCTGATCGGGTGGTTTTGCTGCAAAATGACACAATTATATTACTATTACGATCAAAGCCCGTATGTTCCCTAACGGCTTCAAACCCTTGAGTAATGAATCATAGGGTATATTCGATAGGCATAAAGCCCTTTGTCAGCTAAGGTGGATTCAAATATATCCTCTTAGACAAACACCAACTCAGGTCTACAAGGTATTCTTTTGTTGAAGCAACTCATGGCTGCCGATAAGATGCCTTCTGTCAGGTTGGGCCGACTACCTCATCTGACTAAGTAGACCAGGGATCATGACAGCCCGGGACGACAGAACCATGGGATCTTGATCGGGCTCGTCTTCATTTCCCCCACCACCAGTTTTAAGTTCATGGTGATAAATTTCAAATCATAAAATCAAATTCAAACCCTAAAACAGTTACTATTATACGCTAAATTTACAACCTATGCGACCTCTTTAACGACTAGCCTTAATCGAAAGTTCTCTCTCGTTATCGGGAGGGGTAATTAACTATAGGGGCTTGCACCTATAGGAAACCAGAACCTAGATAAAAAAAAGTCCTCACAAAATGAGGGTGAAATCTCTGGGTAGTGTCTTATCTAAAACCCAATCTGCCTTCTGAAAATTCACCCGGAACCTAAATTTGTTAAAACTTTCCGTCATTAAAAAAAAAAAGAAAAGAAACTGGCGCGGAGAGGCCGGGGTGAAAGCGATGGAATTTTCGGAGCCCACAAAACCAATATGAAGTTATTCTAGTTGTTTGAATTAGGCGAATTGAAGTAGTGACGGATTATTATATGGAATCAAAGAGGGGTGCACACTATCAAGATGTGACTGAAAGAAATTAATAAACAAACGATAAGAGATCGAGCTTTGCAAATTATCAAACCTCTAAGTGTTTTAATTATAATACTCCTTGCCTTGATTGCTTGCTTGAATGCACCTTTCCCTTTCTTCCCTCAAGCACCTAATTAATCTTCCTTTCTTGAAGCTCTTGAGTGAAGATAGAAGAGGGAGAGACACAATGCTAGAGACTCAAAAGGGGATAGGATTTATGAGTATGAGAAAAAGATTAGATGACAAATTTTCTAGTAAAAGTGCTTTAGCCGACCATGAGGAGAGCTAGAGAGGATATGAAGAGGAATTCCTTCTTTGATATAAATTATTGCATTTAAATATTAGAAGTATTTATAAAACAGGGTAGTTCAAGTCAGCTCTCTCCTCATACAGGCATAGGTGCATGTGAGAAACTAGACCAACATGATTGGTTAATCCACTCAATTTTTTTATGGGTCGATTCAGACCCTATTTTGATTAGTTCAAGCATGCATGAACTTTGCCTAGATCCTTAGGGCATGTGTCGTGGTTGATTGAGTTAATTTAGGTTCATTTGAGCACTTATTTAGTCAAACTAATCTAAATCAAACTCCAATTTGGTGCCTTGTAGATGTCTCAAGATTTATGCACTGTATCAAAATTGTGTTGATCTGCATGGATTCTTATGATCGCAATATTCTTATGATATAACATTCTGGGCAATTTTCATGCTCGGCTGTTAATTATAAGGTCCAAGTCCTTCACTGCGCCTAGTTTCTTAATCATTCTTTAACGGCTAGCTTGTTTTTTTTTTTTCCGAGCATCTATTTTAAATCTGAATATTCTGTTTTTTTTTCCTCATGCATGCGTGGCTTACTTTTTATGTTCTGACAGTGATCTTTCCTTCAACAACTTAACTGGTGATCTTCCTATTTCTCTTAGCTCTTTGTCAGGCCTTTCTAAACTGTAAGCGTCCATGGATCTTTAACTTATTGTAGTTCTGGTTGCAAATTTTCAAAGTTTGGACGCCTATGTTTATGACATTCCATTTTTTTTTTGCAGATGTTTACAGCAAAACAATTTGACTGGTCCTGTCGATCTCCTCACCAACCTTAATTTAACTACTCTGTAAGTTATAGTATCTTTGATGATTGATTAGATCTGGATTTTGTTTCCCTTCTAACTCTTAATATCAACAGAAATATTGCAAATAATCATTTCAATGGCTGGATACCTAAGGACTTCAGTTCTATTGCAAATCTTATGTGAGTCGACAGTGTTATTTCCCCCTCTCTCTGAGGGTTCTGATACTAATACAATTTTCACTGCTTGTTTTTCCTCAGAATTGATGGGAACTCTTTCTCAAATAATCTTTCTTTTCCAACCTCACACCCTACACCAACTCCTACATTGCCACGGTATGATCATAACTTCAGTCTGCCCGCAAAACCATTACAGGGGTCTGCGGTCCAACCTCTCTATACTGTTTATCCAAGGAATAAGAAAAAAATGACAATGGGCGCTCTTATAGGGATAGTAATTGGTTCATTATCTGGTGCTCTGATTGCAGCAATTGCTGTTGTTTTTTCCCTTCATAATGTCTGTAAGGACTCCAAAAGTCAAGCAAGAAACTCTTCTGCTCCTTTGTCCATATTTGCTGATAAAGGTAATATCTTGGCATTGCTTGTTATGTTTCTATGTTTCTTTGGAGGAAGTAATAGTAGAGCCCTATTTTATTACAAAGGAAATAAATGACTTAAAATCAGGTTTAGTGCCAGTATAGCCCAGTTGACAGAAGATAAAAGAAAAGTACAAGAAACAACCTTAGTTTTTTGTACACGCTCCTTAATCAGCATAAAATGAGGAGTTGACGTCGAATACATGAATGATGTCTGCATGTTTACCTTGTACCCTTGTGATGAATACCATCATTACATCCCTTAACCCTTTTAGGAGAAAAGAGTACAGAATTTTTTATTTTCTTTAAAGTTTGAAAGTTTGGCAAAAAAAGAAATTCATTTTACTGAAACTGTGAGCAAAGAACCCTATTATTTTAAACCTTCAGTTTCCTATTTGATGGATGAAAATTCTAAGCTAAAAGATACTCTCTTGACAATTGCATACTTAATGCATAAGGCTCCTGCAACGTAGTGACTTGGGAGAGATTGATTTACATTGCCTTATCTCTCTACTTGCATGGAGGTTGGAATCAAATCATTGCTTCTATGCCTAATCGATGAAGCTAGGCATCACGGAAGTTTAACCCATTCATTTATTTTTTATGTTTCTGTTTATTTCATAGTGCTTCACAGTTAACAATTATCCAGGTTATTTAAATTATTTTATACTCCATGGACATATATATATATATATATATATATATATATATATATATATATATATATATATATATATATATATATATATATATATTAAATTTCTTTGCAAGTTTTTTCTTCTTCTATGTATTAATGTATTAAGTGTGTTAATAGTTTCTTAACAGGTTATTATTTCTTCTATATGATCAATTATGCCATGTCCATCTATAATTGAGGTTATTCTGATAGTTTTTGGCATTAATAATGTTATTATGCATATGTGAAGGCCCTTCTTTTCATCAATTTTAAGATTTTGATACTTGATTGGGTGCAGGAACTGAAACTTTCGGGATGTGATGTACAATTACTGGGCATAATCTTTACTTCATTTTATTTTAATTCATTCTTTTAATCTTTGAATTATCTTGTTTAATCCTTATTTCACATTTGTTCTTGCTTAATGCTGCAATTAGAATGTGAAGGTTTACCACAAGCACTTGGTTGAATGGTATTGTCTTTGACCTTCAACATGGGGGTCTAATATTTGAATCACGCTAGAAAACAAGAATAAAAATTTTAATGTTTCAAAGCCTGGATTTGGTATCTATCTAAAGAAACTAATTAAGTGAAATTTAAGTAATTTCAAGCTTTTGAACTTTATTGTGCTTACCAAGGGTATACATTGAACATTCCTCAAATGGTTGTAGATACAAATCAGGAAATGCAAGAGCAGATGAATAAAAGTCCAACTAGTCTGAAATTTCCACCAGCCAAGAAACTGATGGTTGATAACATGTATGGGAATAATTGCTTGTTAAGAAGGCTAAAATTTCCTATTACTGCGACTTCCTATTCTGTTTCCTCCATTCAAGCCGCCACAAACAGCTTCAATCAGGAATATCTTCTCGGTGAAGGCTCCCTTGGTCGGGTTTACAAGGCTGAATTTTCTTTTGGGAAGGTGGATACAACTGTTACTGTGAATTAACAGTAACCTTTTGCTTTATTATATTCTTTTTGTCTGATCTATTTTTTATTTTTCAGCGCTAGAAATATATACAGTACTCGGCTATTTAAATATCAATTTGTTTTCTTGTTATATTCTTATTTTCTGCTACTTAATTTCTTTTATAAATTTTTTTAGATACGTTTTGATGTTTGTCAACGTTCTATCAAAGTGTTTGATGAATAATGGCATAGTTATTCTTGTTTATGGGATGTAGCCAGACTAGATTAAACTCCTAGTGCAATTTCTTGCAGTAAATGGCCATGATGGATTCATATTGGAGGGCTGGAACAGTTTGGATAATATGAAAGTCTTTTCACCACCATTATCAAATGTCTTAAGATGTGACTCACACTTTATAGTATAGTTCATACCTCATTGATGTAGGATGGGTTAGGTTAGAGTTTCTAATGCAATTGAGGATGAGATATAATATAAAAGTAAAAGAAAATACAATTCACAGAGTTCTAATTCATAATTTTAGCAGAAACTTGTTATCCTTAATGAATGGACGACAAACACATTTTATTCATTCCAAAATATAATGTAACAATTGCCCAAAATCTGAAATTTCTCAGGAAATTGGTATCTAATCATAAATTAAACAACTAATCAAGTTAACACTTAAAAGAGATAACTCAGCAGACATCTTACTTGACAAGATTTTAATCACCATGTAAAACTAGTGATTGATCAATTAAAACGACAAGAACAAGGGTAGGAATCACCCCTAAAGGGAAGAATTAGGCCTTACACAGGTACAAAGAATCTCTCTCTGAGAGCAGTTGTCCACATCTATGGAGTAATTGAAGAACTCACAACCAACAAGCATACACACGAAGAGAGGAAAATTGAAATTTATTATATTTATTCAATCTTCAATGATTTTTATAGGAAGGATTGTAGCTTAGCGGTTGAGGGAAACAGTCGGAATAAGCAGAGATCTAGCATAGCAGATGAGGGAAATAATGAGAAAATAAGGAGGGGCTTCTGTTTCAATCTAGCGGCTTGAAATTTTTTTACTCAAAAAAATTTAGCATTTGATATTATCTAGGACAAAGATGTTAAGCTTTAATTGGTACTGGACAATTCTCGCATACAAGTTAATTTTTAGAATAAGGCAAGTAGATGTATTTGGTAAACTATTGGATGTGAATTCACAAGAAGGGGTGGAATGAGAGGTGAATCCAAGATATTGGCAACAATTTCAAGAAATAAATTCAAATCCGATACGTTGAAAACAGGACTAATATCAGTATTTTTTAGAACTTCAATTTGTAAACATTAGTCTAGATACGTTGCAAAATTTTATATGATCATGTCTTTCTGGCAATTAATTTCTTAAAGGCTCCTGGAGGAAATATTTTTAGATTTAGACCCAATATTACTTTCTTCTAGATCATCAATCAAAATTGTCAATTTTGCTTTAAATAAGTGCAATATATAGATCATCAATCAAAATTTTCATCTCCTTATATACATAACAATCTGTACACTATCATTCAGTGAGTCTTTTGTCAATTTTGTAGGTTTTCGCTGTTAAGAAGATTGATAATGCAGCATTGTCCTTGCAAGAGGAGGACAATTTTCTTGAAGCTGTTGCAAATATGTCTAGACTAAGGCATCCTAATATTACAGGACTGGTCGGCTACTCTGCAGAGTTTGGACAGCGACTATTAGTGTATGAATATATTGGAAACAGTAACCTCCACGATTTGCTGCACACTTATGATGATAGAAGCAAGGGACTTAACTGGAATGCACGTGTGAGGGTAGCACTTGGTACTGCAAGAGCCTTGGAGTAAGCATATCTCAACCCAAAAAAAAAAAAAAAAACTGTTAAAAAGTTACTAGCAGCATGCACCTATTTTAGGCAGAATTTAAGCAATATTTTGATTAAATCCTGCGAAAGGAAATTTTTGGGATATTAAATCCTACTATTTTGATAATTCTCATTTCAGCTATTTATTTTAATTAAGTTCAGAATTTGGTAATTCTCAGCATTTGGTTTCTTCCTCTCACACATCTTAAATCTTGAAATAAATCGCCAAATAGTTTTTCAGGTCATCAGACCAAATAGTTTTCAGATTTCAATTATCTCAAGATTTAGTAAATTTGAATTTTTAAGATCTATTAAATCCTACTTGTAGCCAAACAGGCCCGTAGTGTCTTGTCTGAGATTCAGCTTGTAAAGTTCATTGTTCAAAATGTTTTATTTAGGTATCTGCATGAGGTGTGTCTGCCACCCGTTGTTCATAGAAATCTGAAATCAGCAAATATTCTACTAGATGAAGAGCTTAACCCAAAGCTATCCGACTGTGGGTTAACTGCACTAACACCCAGTACAAAGAGGCAGGCATGTCATTTAGAAATAATTTTGTATAGCATATTAGACTAGTTCAAACATAACATATATCTATGTTTCATGACAGATATCAACTGAGATGTTAGCTTCATTTGGTTACAGTGCTCCAGAGTTTGCCATGTCTGGAATTTTCACTGTAAAAAGTGATGTGTACAGCTTAGGAATTGTGATGTTAGAACTCTTGACAGGTCGGAAACCTTGGGACAGGTTTGTCTGACATTTCACTGATTATTTCATTTGATCATGTGTAGCATTTTGAGTACATTTTCTCTTTAATATTCACATTTTTTCTCTGTATATGGATAAGTCAGTTGTAGAGCAATATCAGAACAGTCACTTGTCAGATGGGCTATTCCCCAGCTTCATGACATTGATGCGCTGTCGAGAATGGTCGATCCATCATTGAATGGCATTTACCCGGCAAAATCATTATCACGCTTTGCTGACATTGTTGCTCTGTGCGTCCAGGTCTGATATTCTGTGCTTTCTTCTGTCTTCTATTATTTTCTATGGATTATTTCAAGGAACATTTATAGGAATGAAAATAAGAGAATGATTCATAAGAGTGGCACATATTTTAGATAAGGCTGATGGCGATGCTTAATATTATGTATGATTTATCGCTTTTTCATATATTGAAAAGGCTTGTTATTTAAAACATAAGAATTTTCAATGGTTCATGCAGCCAGAACCAGAATTCAGACCTCCAATGTCTCAAGTTGTGCAATTATTGGTAAGATTGGCGCAAAGAGCTAGTGTGATCCGACGAACTTCAGCTGAGGAGATTGGGATATCTTACCGGATTGCGGAAGAAACAGGTTCTGAGACATCCTCCTGATTGGTAGAAGGAGCTTGCTTGCCCGTAGTCCCTTTAATTATTTTCTTATTTTTTCCTGGAGATGAGATCACTTGAATGCAGTTCCCAATCCTTGGAAGCAAAACTTTTTAGAGAATCGAATATTAGCGTCGAAAATTCTAACCGTTGAAGTGGCAAATCAAAAACAGAATTCAGCTTTTATTAATCCTCTTTATCGTGCATGAATCTTAATACAGTTGTAGACCATTTGATAAACAAATATTCATTCAAGTAGTTTTTCTCGAAGAACATATGATGATTCATGGATGAAATCATGTCACTTTTTCATTCCTCAGCATATAATATATATATAGTCATATGATTCAACCTCACATTGTTGATTGTTATTTAGAGTTTAATAATTTTCTGTGAATTATGAAATCGTTATCTATGAATTTATGAATGTATTATTAAAAAAAGATAAAAAAAAATCAAATGTCAAATGATATTTATGAATGATTGTAACTAAAAAAAATCATAAAAAATATATATGATCATTCTCCTTTCCCCTCCATATTGAATTGAAAAGCATAATAATAATACAAAATAAATTTCATAACGAAGCAAATGCGGAATGAGGTTGACGGAGAGGAGAGTGGGGCCGAAGATGCCAATGGGGACAGTCCACCGAATCTTATTTGATACATTATGAGGTAATTATTTGCATTAATGTGTTTTATTAATGGTGGAGGCGTTTTTAATGCTTAAAGTAGTTATAGAGTACACTAAAAAAAAAAAATTAGGGTTATTTTGAGATGAATATTGCTAAACTGGCAAATGCTCATGTCTAAGTGAGCGAAACATTATTTTGATGCTTTATAATCAATTATTTGCTGAACCAATGGCACAAACAAACAAAAAAATTTTAATGTGGCAACTAAGAATTTTGGATGATAACCCAGGATGATTAGCATTTAAAAGAAGTTTAAGGGTATAATCTAATCTTTAAAAACTTGCATTAAAAAGAGTAAAGTAGAGATCAAATGCATAAATTTTTTACATGCAAATTGTATCTTTATACATCATACAAGGAAGAAACGAAAAGGAATCTTAAAAGGCCTATAACATCATATTATCTATTGGTTCATGTTTGTTATCTTACCCATTGCGAGTGACAAAATATCTAGTCCAATGTTTCCAGGGGTCATTGGCTACCCACCAGGAGTTCCGGGAAGATAATTTGCTGAATTAGGTGTCATTGGTTGCATGCCTGGAGTAGATGGAAGAAAAGGGCTTGGAGCATTTCCTACAGTAAAGGATGAAAATGCAATCAACTAAATCAAGCTACAGTTCAAAAATTATATCAATTCACGATGAACTGTTAAAACTGAAGTACCATATGTGGGACTGCTTTCTCCAGGAGTTCCAGCATAGCTGTAATTACCAACCTAGAGTGTTAGCCCAACCAGATCATGAAGTAGGTGCTTCATATGACCGGGCAGGAGTTCTAGGCTTAGATGGTTTGGTCACATAAAACGGCGGCCTTCCGATGACGCGGTTAGGAGATTAGATGTGTTAGATTTAACCTATGTTAAGAAAGGTAGAGGTAGACCTAAAAAGACTTGATTAAAAAATATTAGAAATGACCTTTCTTTATTAGATCTAAATGAGTTTGACTCTTAACTGGACATAATGGAGAAAAAAAGGATTCATGTAGCCGACCCACAGTAGGATAAAGGCTTGATTTTGTTGTTATTGTATACATACAAATAAATTGAATTCCCATTATCTTGGTGATCCTAGCATAACACTTGTTTACATTTGAACACAATTTGAAATATATGAACAAAATTAAAAAATCATAATTTGGATAAAAAAGGAAGCCAATTAAAATTATCCAAAGACCACCCATGTGCAAAATTGTGACTCTTCCAAATCAAGTTGTTAGCAATTGTGAACCAATCCTCTTGAATCTGTGATCTCCAAATTTTATAATTTGACTGTTGCAATCCATGGGCTCCAAACACCTACGTAATTGTAGTTGCAAAAAATCAAGGCAGACAAGAGATCAATTCTACACTCTCCCTTTAAATTAGGTTGAAAATGTTATTCATCTTAAGCATGGAACATAAGTCCTAATATTTTGTTTTTACTAGTTCTTTAGTTAATAGATTAAAAACTTGTTTGGAATATAGACAACAACAAAATTATCAATATTTTATTTTATAAAATGGCAAATAATTTCAATGTATTAGGTCTTGACATATTGAACAAGAGTTCTTGGCAAAGCATGAGAGAAGAAGTGCGAGGAAGGGAGAACTATCGTTACCTTCGCAGCGAGCGAGCTCCCGTCGTTACCTCTGATCCAATAGGAAGAACGTCGTCGAATTTTCGTGAAGGAGGCGAAGAAGCTTTTAGCGAGTAAGGTCCCACGCAGCAACAGCAAACGAATCTATGATCGAAGCCTTCCTTTCTAAAGAAGTATAAGAACGTATGAAAGAAGTGGATTTAATAGAACTTATTTATTGTGTTCATTTCTTATTTATTACATAATACCAGTATGTATTTATAGGTATAGACTAAGTGACAGATACAATATTACATGATGTGGGATTAAATGTATATCTCTTATTACTCCCCCTCAAGCTAATGGACAAGTTTGGAGAAATAAGCTTGTTTCGAAGCATTTGAAATCTCGGAGTGGAGAGAGGTTTTGTAAGTATATCAGCTATTTGGTCTTTAGTATTCACCGGAATTATATGGACTGTATGCGAATGAATATGATCTCGAATGAAGTGATGGTCGAACAAGTGCGAGGAAGGGAGAACTATCGTTACCTCTGTAGCGAGCGAGCTCCCGTCGTCACCTCCGATCCAATAGGAAGAACGTCGTCGAATTTTCGTGAAGGAGGCGAAGAAGCTTTTAGCGCGTAAGGTCCCATGCAGCAACAACAAACAAATCTATGATCGAAGCCTTCCTTTCGATTTGTTGGGAAAGGTTTATATAAATTTCGCTCGCCGACCTAGGCTTTAAGTTTGTTCAGCAAAAGGTCCAAAGCGGGAGAGGCGGAGGCTTTGGATTCTTATGATCGCAACAACCTCCGCCTCCGCCTCTCCCGCTTTGGAGCTTTCGTTCAACCCCCTCCGCCTCTCCCGCTTTGGACCTTTTGCTGAACAAACTTAAAACCTAGGTCGGCGAGCGAAATTTATATAAACATTTCCCAACAAATCAAAAGGAAGGCTTCGATAATAGATTCGTTCGTTGTTGCTGCATGGGACCTTACGCGCTAAAAGTTTCTTCGCTCCTTCACGAAAATTCGATGACGTTCTTCCTATTGGATCGGAGGTGACGACGGGAGCTCGCTCGCTGTAGAGGTAACGATAGTTCTCCCTTCCTCGCACTTGTTCGACCATCACTTCATTCGAGATCATATTCATTCGCATACAGTCCATATAATTCCGGTGAATACTAAAGACCAAATAGCTGATATACTTACAAAATCTCTCTCCACTCCGAGATTTCAAATGCTTTGAAACAAGCTTATTTCTCCAAACTTGTCCATTAACTTGAGGGGGAGTAATAAGAGATGTGCATTTAATCCCACATCATGTAATATTGTATCTGTCACTTAGTCTATACCTATAAATACATACTGGTATTATGTAATAAATAAGGAATGAATACAATAAATAAGTTCTATTAAATCCACTTCTTTCATACGTTCTTATACTTCTTTAGAAAGGAAGGCTTCGATCATAGATTCGTTTGATGTTGCTGCGTGGAACCTTACTCGCTAAAAGCTTCTTCGCCTCCTTCACGAAAATTCGACGATGTTCTTCCTATTGGATCGGAGGTAACGACGGGAGCTCGCTCGCTGCGAAGGTAACGATAATTCTCCCTTCCTCGCACTTCTTCTCTCCCGCTTTGCCAAGAACTCTTGTTCAATATGTCAAGACCTAATACATTGAAATTATTTGTCATTTTATAAAAAAAAATATTGATAATTTTGTTGTTGTCTATATTCCAACCAAGTTTTTAATCTATTAACTAAAGAACTGGTAAAAACAAAAAGTTAGGACTTATGTTCCATGCTTAAGATGAATAACATTTTCAACCTAATTTAAAGGGAGAGTGTAGAATTGATCTCCTGTCTGCCTTGATTTTTTGCAACTACAATTACGTAGGTGTTTGGAGCCCATGGATTGCAACAGTCAAATTATAAAATTTGGAGATCACAGATTCAAGAGGATTGGTTCACAATTACTAACAACTTGATTTGGAAGAGCCACAATTTTGCACATGGGTGATCTTTGGATAATTTTAATTGGCTTCCCTTTTGATCCAAATTATGATTTTTCAATTTTTTTCATGTTCATATATTTCAAATTGTGTACAAATGTAAACAAGTGTTATGTTAGGATCACCAAGATAATGGGAATTCAATTTATTTGTATGTATACAACAACAACAAAATCAAGCCTTTATCCTACTGTGGGTCGGCTACATGAATCCTTTTTTTCTCCATTATGTCCAATTAAAAGTCAAACTCATTTAGATCTAATAAAGAAAGGTCATTTCTAATATTTTTTTAATCAAGTCTTTTTAAGTCTACCTCTACCTTTCTTAACATAGGTTAAATCTAACACATCTAATCTCCTAACCAGGCCATCGGAAGGCCGCCGTTTTATGTGACCAAACCATCTAAAGTTGGAACTCCTGCCCGGTCATATGAAGCACCTACTTCGTTGTGGGCTCCGAAAATTCGGCCCCGGCCTCCGCCTGCTTTGCTTTCTTTTCGGGGGGAGTTTTAACGGACTTAAGTTCCGGGGTAAATTTTGGAAGGCTGAGATTTCTGGCGACTCCGCTGGGGATTGGTTTCTCTTTCCATCTTTGACTAGTCGTCTCAGTACTAAAGTAGCAAATATTTTCAACCTGGATTTAAAACTTTAATGAGCGTTTAAAGATTTAAAATTTTGAATATTCTAAAAATGGATCTAATATCATGTAATATTGCAATTTAAATTTTAAATGTAAATGTGATTAAAGGAAGTATGTTATAGGGCAAATAAAAATATCCATCAAATTGAAAACAAATCGAATAAGACAAATTCTTATAAAAAAAGAGCTATATTTGCATGAAAATATATCATAATTACTAAACGCAACACATCTTCCATCGCTTGTAGCATGCAAATACTGTAACAATATCAATTAAAGTTATTCCTTAAAAAAGAGATAAGTTAAGTAATGTCCTTGGCTTTAACTTCACTAAATATTGCTATCAAAGAAAATGAATTTTAGTAAAATAAATATTTGAACAAGTTAAAATGATTGATTTATAATGCACCAACCAATCTAGAGCATATAACCCTAAATGGAGAGAGAGTTTTGAATTGAGCAAATTTTAAGCCTAAGATGAAAAGGATCAATGTTGCCTTCCATTTGACTGATTGGAGGAGAATAGGCGGAGATGAAAGGGCCAAATGTTGGCTTCTTGATCTAAAGGGTAAGTGGGAGGACAAGAGGTGAAGATGACAATATCCAAAGCAACAATTTTTAAATTTTAATATTACTTAATTGGTATAAGTGCAAGGGTTTCGAAATTCATGAGTTCTAAATTTTAATGCTGAGAAGTTGAATTGTTAAAATTTTAATATAAATATATATGCAATAAATAGATGGACGAAGGGTTTATATTGAAAAAAATATAAATTGAATGGATATGATTTAATATGAGAAGAATCACGAACCCCTTTTTTAATAGATGCATGAATAAATAATGTTATTGGAGGAATCAATAGAGATTGTTGATGAAGATATTGATAGAAAGCGTTGACAGAATAGCTTTCTATCGTCCATCAATGCAACACGGTTGCTAAAAAAATGTTCCTCATGATAGTGTTTGAGACAAAGATGGACATCTCATCTCACAGAGGAATAAGTCGATAGAGCATAGATGGGTGTTGTTAGAAGGAACTATAAGAGTACTAAGCTAATGGAGGTTGACAATTTAAGGAGTGTGATATTGTTGAGGTGTCTAGAGAAAAATTAGAAGGATTCTAGTTGAAAATGATAGGACTAAAAAGGAAACGTACTTAAACTCTAAGTTCATCCTCATAATTCTAATGACGAAGTAATTGATTAGGAACTTCCTATGTGAAGTGTATGAAGTATACCTGAAATAGTAACTACATGCACTTCCAAAAAAAAAAAATATTTAGCTAGGCAAATAATATGAGATATCAATCAAATATAAGAAATTGAAAATTTGTTAACCAAAGCAAGTAAAAGAAAAAGGTTGATGAGATTCGTTAGAAATGTAAATGACTTTTATTTCATGAACCCAAGAAGCACAACTAAATTACCAGGTCAATATTAGCATATTATTTATGGAAGGATATAACAAAAAAGTAAGAAATAATTGTTATTCACCTAAATGTAATAGATATGAAAATGCACACTTGAGCACAATATCCAAGTTTCATGTCCAAACCCGAACCATGTATCAGGTCATTCTGCATAATCTTAATGGCATATGTCAACCAAATGACAATTGTCATTAAATAGAGCAATCTAATGAATTCTCTAGTAAATTGAATAGTGAAGTTTTCAACATAAAAGAAAACTCCAAATGCTTAAGAAGTAGCTCAAAATTTAATCTATTTTTTCAAAAAAATGCCTTGCTTCAACAAATTAGTTGACATAAAGATCCAAGGATTATATATCATATATAAAACAATAAATAATTTGATCTTTGTATAATTAACATAACTCAAAGCAAATATTCTACATGCACATCAAAATACATCCAATACATATAATTTATGGACCACCATTTTTAAAATTTATTTTTATAGAAAGTACATATTAATTAGAATCAATGCATAGAATACAAGAAAAAGTTAATAAAGCAAATATATTCAAGCTCAAATAGCTGAGAGATAAAAGGAAAAACCAATATCTTACCAATCAAAATTCATAGTGCCTAGAGATAAGTATATCAGCTTTAATATTTATATACAGAAAGTAAATAAATAAAAAACTAAGAAATTAAAAACATTATTCATCATCATTATGTTTATCAAAATGAGTTTTGTTGGTTGACTTACTGGATTCTAATTTTCCATTCATGCATGCAAAGTGATGAATGAAATGTTAAAACCTATATTGTGCAAATCATTTGGCTCGACTTCTATTCATGTTTGCATCCAATCTAATATTTTTCTCATAACCTTCAATATTAATTTATCACATCAGTTTCTTCTACCATTTTTTTACAAAAAATCGGTTGACTTTATTTTTCACTATTTATCTTAAAAAAATGTTAAACTAATCATATCCCGAATAAAATCAATTCTCAATATGTCCTAAGTTTTCCACCATACTCAACTTGGCTATCAATGTGTCTTTTATAGTTAGATTCATAAAGGGTCTAGTTTCTGTTTCATAAAATTTACCTATCCTTGTGATATTATCTAATCACATAAAAATCTAATAAACTTTAAACACCCAAGCTAAACTCTAGAATATATATCCTATTCTCTACCACAAAAAAGGTAAAAAAAAAAAACAAAAAAAAAACATTCAAAATTATATACTATAATGAAATACATTACAAAGGACTTAAAATAGAGACAAAATGTCAAGAAGAAAATGCAGTTATACCATTAAATACATCATAATACTGGACCTCAATAATTTCATTACAAAAAAATATGATAGGAAGTAAACCTGAATAGGATAATCATCACCATCATGATATGGAAAACATGAACCATACCCTTAATTCATCTATCAATAAATTCCAGCTCAAGAAATATTACAATTAAGTAATTAAACAATAAAAAAGAAAAATAATAATAATTGGCAAGTAAACTACCTCACATAATGCATAGTCCAAGTACTTCTAGGAAATAAATAAGAAAGCAAAGAGAAATAAAAAAGCATAAAGATTATAGTTCAACTTATAAAAAATTTATGATGTGCGACTTTAGTAATAGTTGGTTGCTTAAATTTGCTTGGACATGAGGCATTCATACTAAAGGTGCAGCAATAACAGCAACCACCTCAAACTATATCTATAATGAAAAATGATTATAGTTATTCAATTTTGAAATTTCAATTTAACGAACAAACAAAAAACTTATATGAATATGATGATAACTTTTATGCTTATAAATGCAAATTGTTGCTTCCAATATGTCAGAATTGAGTGCACTTGGGCACCGATCAAACACTCTGTCATCTCATCAAAAGTACTCTCCACTGTAACAGCAAAGAAACGAATACACGGAATAACATGAGTAATTTCAGCAACTTCGGGATATCTAATTTGATTTGATTTCCAATATGAAAAAATATCCAATGTAGTCTTTCGATCAATACTTGGCTCATCTAAGTGCAGTTCGAGTTATGACTTATGTAGGACAATATATTTACTTGCAAAAAAAATCAAATTACAACATGCAAAAGGAAGAAAGAGAGCAAAAATAAATTACAAATTGATCATAAGACTTATTTATAGATGACACCATGAAATAGATATCACAATTTTTATAGCTATAGTTACGTGAAATCCAATACATTTGGCAACTGTAGTCCTTGGGCTCAACTACATTATAGTACAAGGTAAAAGATCTAAAATCAAGCTTTGAAATTATTTGATGAGTAGTTAATGAACAGTATCAATTTCCAAGCCGCACAATGCAAATGTCAATCATTTTCTTGAACATGTTGTTATCTTGAATGCTTGGTTGCTTCACAAACTCAGGCAGAAGCATCCACTATAGAAATGATTGTTAGTTGTATCAAAAAGTATGATGGTTTATATAGAATTGATATTTGCTTAATTGATATGAAATACCATTCAATTCTCTTCAATAAATTGTATATTTGATGCTATTAGGAATGTTCACCTTGGTTTTTTGTATTTCCAATTCATCTACAGCAATTTGAGTTGATAAGGGTTTTCGCATGCAGATGAAGAATACATTAGACTTTTCAAATGCCACATGGTGAATGTCTAATAATAAATCAAAATTCTATTTTAAAAATTGATGTGATTAGGCATTTGTTTCTTTAGACATATTCTACATTATAATGAAGAAAGTGATAAGCATACACTTTATCAAAAGCAATAACATAAGAAGTTGAGTTGCAACATGAAAAAATATTAATGTGAAAATCAAAATTGATATGTTATATAATTATAACTGAATAAAATATAGGTGAAACTTTACTAAGATAACCACAATGTCCTCATCATCATTATAAGCCTCAATCTCAACTATTTGGGGTCAAATAACCACAATTTGAAATCCACATAAAAGAGTACGACAAATTTTAACAGTTTCAATACTAAAAACTAACAATATTTCCAACACATCAGGGGTTTTTTAAAAATAATTAAAACAAAAAAGAACTCTAAACCATATGTCATTCAAATAATCAAAAGGGAAAATAGTGTGGTTACCCTAAACCCAAATAAACAATCACTTGCGAGAGTGCCATAGAAGAATCAGACACGAGAACAAATTATGATGAACAAGGAAGTGGATTATGTAAGAAGCTATAGAACCAAGGTTGCAAATATGGAAATACCTAATGGTGTTGTTGGTTCTCATGCGAATCCAGTGTGGAATGGGGTTTAATGTACAAATGCTAAAAGTAACCAAATTAAACAGGCAATGTTTTTTGAAATGTATAGATGCAAACATAATTAGGAACATACTGTCAAAGCAAATAAAAAAGCTAAACTGCAAAGATCATTTCTTTCCTTTTTTAGCACAAAAAGTAGTAAAATTAAACACACAAAAACACATAAAAAGTGCTATTTCACCTCACTCTCTCTACAGAATATGTGAGCATCATCCTACAAGACAACAAAAGCATTTCTTCTCATAAAGAGGGTAGATGAGTGTTCTTAAAGTGCTTTGATAAAGAACAACCATCAAACTCAGCAAAAAAGTTTTACCTGTTGAAATCTTCTAACACATGTTAATCCAATAAGAGCACCACTTAGCTAATTCCTATGCATAACTCCAAAATCTGCCAAACGAAGAGGAAACTCTGTAGAAGCAAAAAAAGCAATAAATTAAATCTACATTAATAAATCAATCTCAGCTATTTGGGGTCAAATACCTAATAGTATTGTTGTTCTCATGCGAATTCAGTGCAAAATGGGCCTATTCTGCCTCGGTTTCTTCGACAGATTCATGACTTGATTGTATATTGTTATTAAATACATAAACTGGAAGTAACTATAGTAATTTATTCTTTAGATTGTCAAAATCCTAAGAATCTTTCAGATCGAGGAGAAGCAACAGTGGATTTGACAATAAGTTTAGCTCCACTCAATCAAAAGTACAATAGAAACGACATCCATTCAGATCATACCTAGGGTTATGGAAGGGCCCGACCTTGTTGGCGTAAAGAGGAATCGTCTCTTTGGGCTTATAATGATGATTCGAAGCATAAGACACGATTCCGACAATCCCAAAACAAAGAAGCAATGACACCATTGCCAAACCCAGGAAGATCGTCCTCTGTTCCATCTTTGTCACTTCTCTCTATCTTTCCGAAGATATTCATACAAATTTCTTTCAAAATTCATAATTGGGAAAGGAGGATGAGTGATGATTGACATATATATATATATGTATATATATAAGAGATGAGAGAATGTAAGCAATTTATATGGTTTTGTTCATCTGAAAAAAAAGGTCATTCTACTCATTATATCTCCGAAAAAACTTTAGTTTAAGTTTGCACTGCTGCTGCTTGAATGTCTAGAGAGTATAGATAGTTACAAGTATGATTATTGATCCTGTGAATCTGACCAAATTCATTAAGCCTCTTGGGAGGCATGCTCTATAGGGATGCCATCTGAGTTACATTGGTAAGTAAATTATTCTACTCGCCTATGAGTGGTAATCTGATTGATGCCATTAATTAAGCAATTAATTAGGATGTGTTGAATAAGCCATATAAAAGAGAATTAAACGTGGCATGCAAGCAAGTAATTTGAGTTTTAATAATGATCAGTGCCAAGAAGCAGCTGGAGCCCTTGTGCTGGTGGTCACGGAAGCTGGCAGCAGCAGCAGCGGTGCTCCGAAGCTCTGAGAGAAATCAGTAAATAGAAGGAAAGTGAAAAGTTTTCAATAGAAAACCTGAGCTGGGACATTGTTAGGATCCTAACCAACTTCAATAATCATTTCATCAAACACCTCGCGTGAGCTCTGATAAGTTTTCTCATTGTCAAACCTTTCAAGGAGAATGGCATAGACACGTCCCCGCGAGCATCAGGATTTGTAAAATTAAAGAAGTTCATCTCAATAAAAATCTGGCAGAAATCCAACTCAAAATTTTCAAATCAAAAGTTGGTCTTCTCTGTAAATTCGGAATTTAAAAAAAAAACTTATAACTTAAGCCGTTTCTTTATATATTATTATTCTCAAAACTGCCAAAATAATCTCCTAAGCATGTAATGTTAAATCAGCGGCTGGCAAAGCTTAAACAAAAAAAAAAAAAAAAACTGCTCTCTCACGTTCCTCACATCGCCCACATCATAGACATCGTGGTCAAAGCAACCGTTAGCTAAAATGCCATAAGAGGGCAAAAAGAAAACGAACGGAGGTTCTACACTTGGAGTTCAGAATTGGAATTGGCCACCGGCTTTATTCTCGCACAAGAAAGGTACACCGCCGGCGAACCTGCATGGACGACCCTTTTGCATCCGTCTACGGTTCTGTTTCATTTGAAAAGTAGAAAATATTAGGAGAAAAAGAGGAGCCCGACGCCTCATCTTTCGCACGAAGAAATTAAGAGCCGGAAGGTAACCCCGCGTAGTTTTAAGCAAGAAGAAGAATGGGGAAGAGGAGGAGCCTCGACGCCTCACCTTTCGCTCCAAGAAATGAAAAGTCAAGAATGAGAAGAAGAATAGGGGAAGATGAGAAGCCCAATGTCTCATCTTTGGCACGAATAGGTAAAGAAAGAGGCTATAGGTAACGGATAAGAAATAGGCATAAATGTATGCTTACGAAACTCACGTTAGGGCTTAATCCGATAAAGAAATTAAGAAACAGATTAAATGCTTAATTAGTTTTGACGGAGGAAATTGAAGCGGCATGAGGTGTAAGTAATAGATATTAAATTGCTTAATTAGTAAGGGGGATAATAATTATTTAATTTATTAATTATTTATAATAAAATAAATGGATAGGATAATTTCATAAGAAATAAAATAGATGGCCAGGATTCACTGTGAAAGAAAATTCAAGTCACTTTTATAACAGTAGTATAGATATAAACTAGTAAAAATACCCGTGCATTAAATGCACGTGACAAAAAACTTAAAAATAAAAATTTATATTATAAATATTTTAATTATATTATCATTATTAGGATGAAAAAAATTTATTATTATAAATAATTATAATCATTATGCTAAATTTTATATGATTAAATAAATAGTTTTATATGACGTGAATTTTCTATTATTTATTCATGAATAATCTTGGTATTAAATTATATTTATTAGTTGATAAATAGATTATTTATTTTTTCAATCAGATATCCTTGAAAGTTATAATTTTTTTTAATAGCACATTAATAAAATTTTAAAGATTAATAATAAATAAAAAAAATTAACATAATAAATTCAAGAGTGGGTAGATTGGAGCATGGAATGAACCAAAGCACTTATAACGATTGACCGACTAACTTTAGGTGGCAACAGAGAAGGCGGCCTTTAGGCTGAAGTGGTTTTAATGATAATAATTCGAGTCTGCATTCGCATAACTAAGCAGACATTTTTAAGATGATGTAATTCTCTGTCACCCACTCCCTGCCTCCACACCTCCATCACACCACATACCTGTAATCAAACCATAAGCCACAAAGAACCTCTCAATCCAAATTTTTTCCTAAGGAACAGTTCTTATACATTTCCAAAACAATTCTTCACACCCAGTTTTAATGAATCCAGAAAGCATTGAATTGTAACTGTCAAAATTTTTGTATGAATTTAGTATTAAATTCATACAGTCCTAAAAAAAAAATACATCAGTTGTGCAAGTATTTTGCTAATCATTTACTACTGAGCAGGACGATGCAGTTATTCTAGGTTCAGGAGAAAGAAATGTAGAGAACTCAAAATGCTTTTCAAATAGAGCAAAAACGTGTTTGTGGAATGGGATGCATGATCAATCAAAATCTATAAGGTACTACAATTCCACTAAAGTGGATGGCCCTTACTACAATCAGCTTTCCTGCATTTTCTGGCCTCCTTGCCACATGAATGGCAGCGGCAGCAGCAACTCCTGATGAAATGCCAACCTGCAGAATTAACAGGTTGTTGCAGTGAACAAGGGAAATATAAATATCTGCAATAAATATATCAGAAAGCAAATGTGCTTACCAGCAAGCCCTCTTTCAAAGCTAAGGTTCTCGCAAATTCAACAGCTTCAGCACTGCTTGTCTAATATTTTAGGCATGTAAGAACTGGTTGTTTTCAAATATTCAGTGATATAAAATTTCTTATCATTCTTCGTTTCCAATGGAAATTATGACAGAAGCAATAGTTTATTTTACTCCAATACCTCATAAGAAATGTAGCTAAGAGATTCAATTAATATAGAATAGTGCAACCAATTATAGATTAGTACTCCTAAAGTACAACCACTCAGGTGTATGGAATGAAATGAATGATGATGTGACATTTATTGCACATGGACACCCATCGACTTCAACCATGCTATGCTTATAATGCTAATAATAATACTTCAAGGAAGCTGCTATGCACAAAGTAGGCAACATTCCACTTTATTTATCATTATTTTCAAAAAGTTCTCATATCAATTAAAGATGCAACATGCGCAACATTTTCTAGAAACTTAAACGTGATTGAAAGCAAGAAAAAAAAAAAAGGAAAAGAAAAGCAAGCAAAAATAGAATTGCTTGATAAGATATTGACAATATCTTATGATCAAAAGGTGGTGTCTCTAAATGAGATATTGTATGATTTCAAATTTGATGGCAGAATATCCAAGTAGGGAACGACAAAAAGATATAAAGTGGCACTTTCATTATTGACACAGTTCAAAGAAGACTCCCTAATAGAAGAATGGCAGCCGAAGATATATCCAGTTCTTATAATTTCTAAGCATTGTCAGTTTATACAGAATAATGCAAAGGCAGATCCAACGAACGTCATACCTTTATAACCTCATCAATCAATTTAACATCCAGAATACTTGGTATATAACCTGCAAAATACATCTCAACTTAATACAGAAAAGAGCTTGCAAAATGTATCTAAACAAAATAAAGAAAAGAGCTTGCAAGCAACTTATGAGAAGTGCATTCACTCTAATTACTATCAAGATTGTCCCAGAAATGACGCTAGTTTCAGAAGGCTCCACTCCAATTATCTACCAAGTACACAATAAGTCTACATAGAGTTTATAACAAGTAACGTGTTGCATTTATGCAAAAATCTGCTAATCGAATAAATAGTAGGACATTGAGTCAATATCAGTTATTTTCACGAGCATGAATATTTTTATACAGTTCCAAGTCTACAACCTACTATTCTACAGAGCAATGTGACAAAAATAAACCCTCAACCTTTTTCATCTGGACTTGGGACCGGCATAGGCGGTTTTAAAATATTTTTGTATAATGTTATCTCAAGTATCATATCAAAAAATCAATATATCAATACAAATTTTAATAGACATAAGGCAAACACAAATACAAAATAAATATATAAAATAAAAAAAATCTTCAATAAACAAATTTAAAACTTGTTATAAATATTTTTAAGATCAAAATAAACAATGTATATAAAGTATGAGCACAGAGATAAAAGATTTTACAAAGTAATTTGATATTATAAAGAGGTTAAAAGTGAATCTCCTATAATTCTAGATGAAGCTTAGAGAAATGTGACAAGAATTCAAAGAAAAAATTAATCTTCGTATTAAGAATACAATGCATTTTTCTATTGTTTCAAGCATTACCTTTTACATATAGACATCAACAAATATCCAATTTAAAAGTATTTCTCCAACCAAAACTGAGTCAATAAAGAAAAATTATATATTATGTCACCCCACAATTGAAACTGATATAGTAAAAATTCTGAAGATAATGAATATATTACTAATGATGAGGACGTAGGTGTGAAAGAAGATAAAATGTACACAAGATGAAAATATTTTTTATTGAACACATAACATAGCACGTGCAATAAAAGATGGAAATGAACTCAACTAAAATTGAGAGTAGCCCAAAAATAACAAATGGAACTTTGAAATCAAATCAAAAGCACGTAGGTATTTTTCAGTGCATCTATAAGTCTTAATGATATATTATTGTGTTAAGTCAACTATTAAACTTCAAGCAAAAAATCAAACATAAGTGTGAGAAAAAACACAACATATAAATTCATGTGATTTGGTTAGATCCACTTAAATCCATGGTCATATAAAAATCAAAGATTCCACAAAATTTCAAAAGAGGGAGCATCAAAGATTCCTCTTCTTACAAAGTTAAGAGATAAAAATAGAGAGATCACTTAACCTACAATGATGACTAATAGGAAACACAGTCATTTATTATAATGACTGAGATTGTACGAAGAGAAGAAATAGCTACTACTATTATCTTCCATTCTCTATTGCAATAGTAAAAATAAGAGCTTCTGCTTTTCAAGGAATTAAAACTAACAATTTGAAGAAACAGAAGATCACCTGCTTGCAAACACCAAAAAAAACTCCCCCTTTGTATTCTCAATCGCTAACCGCTCTCTCCCGTTTTTATTTAAATAAACATATTTTTCGTGACTATTACCCGTATATAATAAGCATATATGATGGCCACTAAAACGCTCTGTTGGGCTGCTTTCATCCAGTTTTACATATGTGTTGCTATTAACCTTATAATTAGTAAATTAATCACACGAAGCATCATGTAAAACACAAAACCCACGATCTACAGAGAATAATTTTATTTATAAGGAAAAAACATATAGTTTTTTATCGTCATCAATCTCAAGCTTCTTCTGGCAGCCGGTGGTGGGATTCGTTGAACTACAACACATAAAACAACAATGGTTCATAATCTCCACACAGCTCAAAAAATGTCAATGGACAAAATGAAAATACTGAATTCTTTCAGCTTGTTTGTAAATCTTGGATGGGAAACAAAGTACCTTCATATTGGTTCAATAATTCAAAGAATCAACGCAGCGAGAGTGTGGAATGAGAGGGAATGATGTCGCGCCGGTTAGGGTTAGAAGAAAAGCGGAAAACCTATTCTATTTAAGAGCTTGGCGAGTAATAAATATAAGAGATGGGAGCTGTAGGATTAGGGATTGTGTGAACTGAGTGATATGAGCCAACAGCAACAACGAAAGCTTGAAAAAGAATGTTACCTTCGCAGGGAACTCTCGACGCGACTTTCGATCCGACGGGAACAACGAAGGCGAAGGAGCGGCGACTCCTACTGGAACAACTAAGGCAAAGAAGCACCGAAAATTTCAAAAAACTTCTTCACGCGGAGCTTAAAGCTAAGTTGGGCCGGGATCTGAAGGGCCGTGAAATCGAACTGACAGTAAATCATTGGGCAGAAACGCTTGGGTATTGAAACCGAACCTGTAAATATTTTTTTAACTGCTCCGCACTGAGACACTCATTGTAACCGAACAGTAAAAAAAAAACCTATGAGAATTCATTTAACATTTTCAAAGGAAGAATGTAACCGAACATTATGATAGTAGTATAAATAATGGCAGTAAATAAATAAATAAATAAATATTTTATAAAAAATAATAAATGATAGAATTTGAATAGTCATATATGAATTTGAATAATTATAGATGAACGTTCAAGATTTGCTATGAGTGAAATCCCAAACCACTTTTATATAGTAATATAGATATATATAATTATAGCAGAACTTTTGTGGTATTAAAGAATGGAATATTATGATACTTCAGTCTTACACTTTCTGTTATAATTTCTATTGCTATTAGTAGTTCTATTTTTACTGTGTTCATCTGTGCAGGGTTATATGTCTTCAATAGATTAGTTACCTAATAAAGATTTAAGACTTATTTAGATTTTATTTAAAATATTTTTTTATTATTTTTTAAAATAATTTTTTAATATAAAGTTTTTTTAACAATATATTTTTTACTAAAAAAATTGCTTTAAAAATCAATAAAAAAATTATCATAAAAGAAGCCTTAGGATCAATGATGTCTTCTTTTCCAAATATTTAAAATAATTTTTTTTAAAGTTGATATAAAAAATAAATTTTAATACAAAAAATATTCTAAAAGTTATGATTAAATAAAAATTATAACTATAATCTAAAAAACAAAGCTATAAGAAAGATGTCTCAAAATTATAACCATATTAGTGTTAATTAATTTAATTTATCATATAATATGCATGAAAATTAATGTGATTTTAGTCATAAAATTCAAGTGGAATTTTATATATTACTGAAAATTTGTAGTGTTCTTTTTTTCTATAAATCATGCAGTTGCTTTCTCTTATGTGATATATCCAAGAAAATTCACCTTGCATTAGGTTAATGAAAGATGCTTCAAAGAGAACTAATTGATCTATTTGAACTACAAGTGAGCTAGTGGATTCAATGAACAGCCAGATGCACATTTATGTAAGGCTCTTTTATGCTTGTTTATTCATATAATTATATATGTTTGATCAAAATTTTAAAAACTCTTCATCTATAATTACATATGTTTGTTTATTCATATAATTATCTTTTTTGTTTTCTGCTTTCAAGGTGTCATTATACACACACACACACCACATAGCATCGTGAGTACTCCATATGTTTATTGATGCTCTCTTGAGAAACCATATAGTAAGCCTATAGTGGCAATGCGCTGAGAAGTAATAAGATTCATTTTATCAAAGATTGATTTAAAAATAATATTAATGAAACTCTCAGTGTTAATTAAAATGTTGTGTATATGATAGTTGGTGACCAAGGAAGTAACAACCATGGCATCATTGTAGGTGTTCTCTACAATGGACCTATCAACCTCACTGTTAAGTGTAAATTATATATTGTTTATTATGTTTGAATTCCAATGATAATGTATTGTTTTAGTTGTGAATGTTCATAAAATGACAAAAAATTATAAGTGTTGAGTTGCGTAGCGGCGCCCGAGTATATCACGCCCCAGTGTCGAGTTCAATCATGTTGAGGCGCCAAATTTCAATTTTACAGTGCCACTCTTATTTGTTTTCAAGCGCCGATGCATAACCATAATCAGTGCCATGATGTAACACAACGCCGCTAATTCAAAATTCATCACTATAGTGGCGGGTGTCTCAGTAAAATGAATGTCCCAGTGTCGTACCTTTCAACGCCTCAGTGTCAAATCCTTCATTCGAGCGTTGCATCGCTCCAAATTCTGGAGCATCGCGACGAAGCAATTATCAACACAAGGAGCTATGCCAACTTGGTGAGAAGGTGCATCATTTCAACTGGTAACCATGCCACATTACCCAGTGTCATAGCATAGTAGATTTTATAACAATGAGGCACTAGTTCATTTTTTACCGCCGTGGTGCCACCTTGTTGAGTGCTATGAATCTTAGACATATTTTGATATTTACTATTAAAAGCTTTTCAGTTCTTTTGTGAGAGAGTTCTGTCATTTGAGTGAAAATCATGCTCTTCTAAGTGTTTTATTTAGTGTCCCATTTAGAGTAGAGCTTAAGTCAGGCTGGAAATGTATAAGATACTTTTGTTTGTAGAGATCGTAGCCTATGTGTAAGCAACTCTATGATTAGTAGAAGAAGGGGTGTCAAGAAGATCTTTTGGTCCTTTCTGGAGACATTTTTCTTATTTCTTTTTTTTTTTTGTATATTTCTTACAATGAATAAAATGATAATGAGTTTGCTTGTTATCTCTTTCATATCGGCTAATTCTCTAGTTTTTTTGCTAATGATGTAGTGAGCATAATATGTACTAATATAGACTCATGTGCTTTAATGAAAGTATTGATATTTCAATATCTCTCGTTCTTCATTTAATGCATATAATAGTCATGCCTGTAGTTAAAATATAGTGTGATATATAGCCTCGACGGAGGGATGTTGGAACAATTAGAAGTATTGAAATAAAATATTTGCATACCTAGACATAAGATGTTTGAATATTCTATAGAGATAGAAAAACTTAAGGAATGCCAAAAATCTTCCTTTTCACCCCTACAAACTTGATAGAGGTCTAGAGATGTATATGCTATAAGCGACATTTATATTTTAAATTCTCATTAGGAAAGCTATTTTTATACATTTATTAGTCAAAAACACTTTTTTTTATTAGTATGAAACTCTTTGTAAGTTTTTTTTAGTGATGAAAACTCAAAGATACTTTTTTATCTTCAATAGGATAAGTCATGCATTTGAAATAATATTAGTAGTTAAGTTGTAATTAAGTATAACACTGTCTTGTGGGCTCTACACTCTATTCTATCACTTTATTACTTGATTCGGTAAGTATATTTGTGTAATTAATGGGTGTGCATTAATTTCATATCAAAATAAAGCTAAGCATATTTCAAAACTTTATAAGTCGCATTATAGCCCATACTGACTAGCATCTACTAGCATATATAAGCCCCCATCAAATTTTTAGCACTGTTGTTAGGGAAGTAACGTGTGTATTACAATTTTGACTATATTGTTCAAATAAGTGCATATTTAAACTTGTATCTTTGTTCTGTTTGATAAAAATTTTGAAAAATCCAAAAGTGTTATGTTTGATTGTTTAGTTGTAATTTTTAGTGTTATAATTTTATTGTATCCTTGGTAGAGCTAATAAGGAGTTATTGTTGTTTGATCCATAAATAGAAAGGACCCTTTTAAAATTTTTAAAAATAAAAAATAAATAAAAATGTTTGACCCAGTACAAAATTAGGACCATTTTAGACTACTTATGGAGTATGTTAATCCTGTAGTATAAGGAATCCATCATAGTATCAATAGACTTATCATCGAAACTAATAATTTTGAACTGAAACCTGTCATAAGATGCAAAATTTTCAATTTTGGAAAACTTATGTTGAAGATCCCAATTTCTGGAAAACCTATGCAACATTTAAGTAATAATATCAGTGATGATACAAGTGGACTTAGATTGTTCCTATTTTCTTCAAGCGACAAGGCAAAGATATGATTGAATTCTTTGCCCCCGACTCTATAACCACTTAGAATGAGTTGACACATAAATTTCTAGCTATATATTTTTCACATTTAAAAATTGCTAAACTTAAAAATGATATTACTTTGTTTTTCCAGTTCGAAGGAGAATCAATTAATAAAAGATGGGAGAGATTTAAGAAAATACTTAAGAAATGCCCTCACTATGTCTTACCTTATTGGTTCGTTATTCAGCCTTTTTATAATGGATTAGGAGGATCTCCTAGGCCAGTCATAGATACTGCAGCTAGAGAATCTTTGATGTTTAAACCATTTGAGAAAACATATGAATTAATAGAGAAAATAACTATATATAATTTTTGTATCTTGCTGATAGGGTGAATCCTAAGAGAGTAGCTAGAGTCTATAAATCTGATGCTTTATTAATTCTTACTACTCAGATAGCTATTATTTCAAAAAAAAAAAAGATATTATGATATTAAAGTTATACCATATAGGTATAATAATTACACTAATTCTATTGGAGATCCTAAACGTACGAATGCCCTAGTGCCGTATCGTGCAGCGCCATAGCATTACTCCTTTGGTTTTAAACAAAATAATTATTTTGGGAATGGGAAGTATCATTGGAAGATGTTGTTATGTAATTAGGAATTCAACTACAGTATCAATATATTGCCCTAAAAAAATAGAAGATCATAGAGGGTATCTTGCAAGGTTGATTAATAATAAAGAATTGGAAGAATGATGTAATAGTATCTAGCTTAAAAGTGGGACATATTTAGGAGACCCATATAAGGACAAAGATCTACCTCAAAAGGATAATGGTGAAAGAGAACCTTTAGGAACTGAACCCCTTATTAGTAGTATGAACCTATTAAAGAATCTGAAAAATCAATTAGGAAGGTTATAGAGAGATCACCACTACCCTTTCCTCAGAGGTTGATCAAATAAAATCTTAATAAGCAATTCTCTAAGTTTTTAATGGTGTTAAAAAAATTAACTATTAATATACCCTTCTCTGAAGCCTTAGAGCAAATGTACACCTATAATAGGTTTATGAAAGATATTTTGAATAAGAAAAAGAAGTTAGGAGAATTTGAAATAATAACATTAACTAAAAAGTATAGTGCTATAACTCAAAGGAAATTTCTGAGAAACTAAAAGATCTTGATAGTTTCACCATTCCTTTTATAACAGGTGATAAATTATGTGGGAGAGCTTTGTGTGGGCTTGGATCAAGCATCAATTTCATGCCCCTTTCGATCTTCAAAAGATTAAATATAAGAGAGGTTCAACCTACTTCTATCACACTTCAGCTAGTTGATAGATCTTTCACTTATCCTAGAAGGTTAATATAAGATGTTTTAATTAAGGTATTGTGCTTAAGATGGAAGAAGATAGAGAAATATCTCTCATTTTCGGAAGATCTTTCTTAGCCACTGAGAAGGCCATAATTGATGTGCATAAAGGGGAATTAGCTATGAAGATTAAAGATCAACATTTGATCATTGATATTCTTAAATCTATAAAACTTCCACTTGAAAAGAATAGAGATTGCTTTAGAATTGATCCGGAAGAGACTATAGTGGAGAGTTAAAAAAAAAAAGAGTTGTTAGGAAGGAATTTATTGGAAGAAGATGTTGAGGAGAATTATAAGGATGCAGGAGAATCCATTAAATATATTGGAAATAATACTGAAGTGTTTAAGTAGAAGTTTGAAACTTTAAAGACTGCATCTTTGGGTAACAATTTAAGACCTTCTATAGAAAAAGCTCCTGACTTAGAGCTTAAGATTTTGCCCAGCCATCTTAAGTATGCTTTCCTTGGTAACAATTTAACTTTATTTGTAATCATTTATATAAATTTGGAAAAGATCAGGAAAGTAAATTGATTAGGGTTGTAGGATATCTTAAAAAAAAAACTTTTTAGTGGACTATTACTAACATTAAAGGAATTAGCCCCTCGATCTGTATACATAGAATTTTAATGGAAGCTAATTCAATACCAAAGGCTAGCCCTCAAAGATGACTTAACCCTTTAATGAAAGAAGTTGTTAAAAGGGAGATACTTAAATGGCTTGATGTTGGAAATTTCTATCATATTTTAGACAATATTTAGGAGAGCCTTATTTATTGTGTTCCTAAAAATAGTGGTTTGACTGTAATATCCAATGAACACAATAAACTTATTCTAATTAAGATCATCACTGGGTGTAGAATTCGTATTGACTATATAAAGTTAAATAAGGCCACTAAAAAATCATTTTTCATTGCCTTTTATTGACTAAATGTTAGATAGGTTAGCAGGGCATTAATTTTACTACTTTCAAGATGAGCATTCAGGGTATCACCATATACATATACTATATATGGACCAAGAAAAGTCTACCTTCACCAATCCTTATGAGACATTTTCCTTTAGGCAAATATCTTTGGGTCTTTGTAATGCTCCTACTACTTTTCAAAGATGTATTATATCAATTTTTTTAAATTTAATGAAGCAGGGCATTGGAGTTTTCATATATACTTCTCTATTTTTGGCACTACATTTGATTCATGTCTTAAGCATTTAACTTCTGTATTAGAAAGATGTGTAAAAAAAAAAATTAGTTCTAAATTAAGAGAAATGTCAATTTATGGTGACCAAATGCATTGTCTTAGGGCATAAAATTTTTAAATAAGGACTAGAGGTAGACGTTGGAAAAATACAAGTTATTAAGAAACTACCCCCTCCCACTTCTGTAAATGAAATTAAAAGATTTCTTAGGCATGTAAGTTTTTATAGAAGATTTATAAATGATTTTTTCTAAAATTTTAAAACATTTATGTCATTTATTGGAGAAGAATGTTCCTTTTATTTTTTAATATTGCGGTTATTGTGCGAAGAGATGCGTTTTTTAGGCATATCGCACGAGGTGGGACCGGCTTGGAGGTATGTTCGTGGATTTGCATCTGTTTGAAAAATTTATATTCTTCTCTCTTTTTTTTTCCTTAGTCAACAAGACTGCAAAATTTAAAGACAAAGACTCTCTTTGGTGTAGTTATTGCAAGAAGTCAAGACAAAAAAAAATTTACTGGAACCCCACAGTAAGGAGTGGAATCAAAGAAGTGAAACAAGGTGCACATCACATGCCAACAATACAACAAGTTAGCCCAACCTAGAAGCACAGCTCAGCTTCAGAGAACTCAATAAAGAAGATATTGACAAATTAAAATAACTCCTGATATTTCCTAAATAACTAAATGTATCTTGCTCTCTTGAACTTTCAGGTAAGTTTTCTACTTTCATAGGTTTAAATGTCTTTGAAAATCATTTAAAAAGATTATGGATCATTGACTTAGGAGCCACAGATCACATGACACATTCCCCTAACCACTTCATCAACTATACTCCTTGCCCAAGTGATAAGAAAATCATCACTGTTGATGGTTCTCTTACCAAAAAAGTAGGCCAAGGAGATATATCCTTATCTCCCTCGCTCACTCTAAAAATTTGCTCCACGTACCTCAATTATTTACAAACTTAATATCTATACAGAGACTTACCAATGATCATAATTGTCAAGCTCTATTTAACCCTCCTTATTACTTATTTCAGGATTAGAGATTAGGGAAGAAGATTGAACTTGCTAAAGAGAGAGCTGGACTGTACTACCTAGAAGAACAAATAAATATAAAAATAGCTACTCTATGTTATCCCTAATTGATAGAAAATCCACTATCTTGTTTCATCGTTATAGATTAGGACATCCATCTTATGATATCCTAAAACATGTGTATCCAAAACTTTATCATAAATTAGAAAATGAACATTTTCATTATGGAACTTGTGAGTTAGCCAAACATAAAAGAGCTTCGTTCCCAAATAAAAATGAAACATGTGATATTTCTTTCTATCTTATTCATAGTGATATATGGGAACCCTAAAAAATCCCCGACATCTCTAGGGCACACTGGTTTGTATTGTTCAATGATGATTGTACTCGAGTCTCTTGGATCTATCTCCTCAAAAATAAGTTCGACATTAGCACCATTCTTCCTATTTTTCACAACATGATCTAAAACCAATTTGGGGTAAAAATAAGAAAACTTTATTCTGACAATGCTAAAGACTATTTCAACCAAACCCTAAAGACAATCATTCATGAGTCCTCCTGTGTTCACACCTCACAACAAAATGGGGTGGCAGAAAAGAAAAATGAAAAAAATGAAAATGAATTCACCGCCTCCCTTTTACCCTATAAATAACTCTATTTTCTTCAATAATTTCACATCCTCACACAAAAACTTTCAAATTACACTATAAGAAATTCATATTCCTAATAATATTTCTGAGGCCTTTGTTGACCTCATTTTTATATGAGGTCATCAGAACTTTTTCCAGTCTCCTGATTGGTGATCCAATGGAGGACAGTTATACACTTATCATCCATAAAGATCCCAATCAACTCTCAATCCATCCCTCAATCAATGGTCAACCCAATCTTCAATCAACAACCTATCCAGCCCTTAATCATGCTCAATCAATTTTAACCATCTTTATGATTATGATTGATATGAATAATTTAACATCAATCATTCCAACTCAAAATCCATCTCAAATCCAAAATTCTAAGTTAAAACCCAAGGTAAAAGGCTCAGGTCCTGAAGCCTACTCTAGGTGATTTTTCTGTCATGTTCAAACCCAGTCAGTTGGCACCTAATTCAGCGTCTATCAATTAAAAGTTGATAATACATGTCTCTAGTGTCAAACCTCTAAATTTGAGCTCATTTTGCGGTCTCTAGCCCTAAAAACTAAATCTATTTCTAAATACTACAAAACCTTCAAATTTTATGACATATGCCACTAGATATACCGCCTTCTGGATTTTTAACCTTGAGGCCTCTCCCAAGGCCTTTGACCATATCCATAATCTTTTTTAAGGTATATTGACTAGTAAACTATACTTTTCTTGACTAAGAGTTAACTAGGTGGCAAAATGACCAAAATGCCCTTTAAGATAATTTTTGGACTTTTGGTTAAAATTCAACATGGCTCAATCACCCCAAGCTTTAAAACTTCTCCCAATCAATCCTAAATATCATTAGGAGCTTATTGGGCCCAAATTCAAGTTTTGATTTGATCTGGCTGACCAAGTCAACTGTGATTGACCAAAATACCCCTTAAGGGTCCAAATACCCATTTTGGACCAAATGACCTCTTCAATACATGAAATCACCTCCATAGACTCCTTTGATTATTTCAAACTTGTTGAACCCAAACTCAACCTATGATTTGATCAGGTTGACCAAATCAACTTTTAACCAGCACAAATGTCAAAATTAATCTATCAAGCCATTTCAAACTAATTTAACCCTTCAGAATCCTTCAATTGAACACTCCAAGCATGTCTAACACATCCCTAAGTCAAAATCCCCATGGATTTAACTTGGTAATCAATTATTTGCTTAAATAATGGCCAAACAAATAAAAAAATTTTAATGTGGCAACTAAGAATCTTGGATGGTGACCCAGGATGATTAGTATTTAAAAAAAGTAAAGTAGAGACCAAATGCATACATTTTTTTACATGCAAATTGTATCTTTATACATCATACAAAGAAGAAATGAAAAGGAATCTTAAAAGGCCTATAACATCATATTATCTATTGGTTCAAGTTTGTTATCTTACCCATTGCGGGTGACAAAATATCCAGTCCAATGTTTCCAGGGGTCATTGGCTACCCACCAGGAGTTCCAGGAAAATAATTTGCTAAATTAGGTGTCATTAGTTGCATGTCTGGAGTAGATGGAAGATAAGGGCTTGGAGCATTTCCTACAGTAAAGGATGAAAATATAATCAACTAAATCAAGCTGCAGTTCAAAAATTATATCAATTCACTATGAAATGTTAAAACTAAAGTATCATATGTGGGACTGCTTTCTCCAGGAGTTCCAGCATCGTTGTAATTACCACTTAGAGTGTTAGCCCAACCAGATCATAGAGTAGGTGTTTCATATGACGGGGCAGGAGTTCCAAGCTTAGATGGTTTGGTCACATAAAACGGCAGCCTTCCGATGACCCGATTAGGAGATATATGTATTAGATTTAACCTATGTTAAGAAAGGTAGAGGTAGACCTAAAAAGACTTGGTTAGAAAATATTAGAAATGACCTTTCTTTATTAGATCTAAATGAGAATTTGACTCTTAACCGGACATAATGGAGAAAAAATAATTCATGTAGCTGACCCACAGTGGGATAAAGGCTTGATTTTGTTGTTGTGGTGGTGGTTGTTGTTGTATACACACAAATAAATTGAATTCTCATTATCTTGGTGATCCTAGCATAACACTTGTTTACATTTGTACATAATTCGAAATATATGAACAAAATTGAAAAATCATAATTTGGATCAAAAGGGAAGCCAATTAAAATTATCCAAAGACCACCCATGTGCAAAATTGTGGCTCTTCCAAATCAAGTTGTTAGCAATTGTGAACCAATCCTCTTAAATCTGAGATCTCCAAATTTTATAATTTGGTTGTTGCAATTCATGGGCTCCAAACACCTACGTAATTGTAGTTGCAAAAAATCAAGGCAGATAGAAGATCAATTCTACACACTCTCCCTTTAAATTAGGTTGAAAATACTATTCATCTTAATCATGGAATATAAATCCTCACTTTTTATTTTTAGTAGTTCTTTAGTTAATAGATTAAAAACTTGGTTGGAATATAGACAACAACAAAATTATCAATATTTTCTTTTATAAAATGGCAAATAATTTCAATGTATTAGGGCATATCAATATATATGTTTCATGACAGATATCAACTGAGATGTTAGCTTCATTTGGTTACAGTGCTCCAGAGTTTGCCATGTCTGGAATTTTTACTGTAAAAAGTGATGTGTACAGCTTAGGAATTGTGATGTTAAAACTGTTGATAGGTCGGAAACCTTGGGACAGGTTTGTCTGACATTTCACTGATTATTTTTATTTGATCATGTGTAGCATTTTGAGTACATTTTCTCTTGAATATTCACATTTTCTCTCTTTATATGGATAAGTCAGTTGTAGAGCAATATCAGAACAATCACTTGTCAGATGGGCTATTCCCCAGCTTCATGACATCGATGCGCTATCGAGAATGGTTGATCCAACATTGAATGGCATTTACCCAGCAAAATCATTATCACGCTTTGCTGACATTGTTGCTCTGTGCGTCCAGGTTTGATATTCTGTGCTTTCTTCTGTCTTCCATTATTTTCTATGGATTATTTCAAGGAATATTTATAGGAATGAAAATAAGAGAATGATTTATAAGGGTGTGCATGGCACATAGTTAGATAAGACTGATGGCGATGCTTAATATTATGCATGATTTATCGATTTTTCATATATTAAAAAGGCATGTTATGTGAAACATAAGAATTTTCCATGGTTCATGCAGCCAGAACCAAAATTCAGACCTCCAATGTCTCAAGTTGTTCAATTATTGGTAAGATTGGCGCAAAGAGCTAGTGTGATCCGACGAACTTTAGCTTAGGAGATTGGGATATCTTACCGGATTGCAGAAGAAATAGGTTCTGAGATATCCTCCTGATTGGTAGAAGGAGCTTGCTTGCCCTCAGTCCCTTTAATTAATTTTTTATTTTTTCCTGGAGATGAGATCATTTGAATGCAGTTCCCAATCCTTGGAAGCAAAACTTTCTAGAGAATCGAATATTAGCATCGAAAATTTTAACCGTTGAAGTGGCAAATTAGAAACAGAATTCAGCTTTTATTAATCCTCCTTATCATACATGAATCTTATTGCAGTTGTAGACCATTTGATAAACCATATCTTGCTAGAGCTTTTGATGGTTGAACTACAATTTCTTATAATATTGAGTTCGAGATTCAACACTTGTGAGAATGACTATATCTAATTATTAAAAATAGAAGAAACAGTAATTTTATTGCAAGAAATTAAATAGAACGAAAAAAAATAGCAAGATACAATTGATCCTCTATTCGAGAGAAGGATTGATCTCTTCCAAATCTCTAGATGCCGGTATAGCTCAAAGAAAAACTTAAATCTAAGATATCTTAAATTTCAGCCAAATTCCGGATGCCCTAAACCTAGGAAAACAAACTATTTAATACATACAAATCAAAAGGAAATCTCTAAACAGCCCCTACATTCAAATTTCCCTCCTAACTCCCTAAAAAAGCAGGACATCTCTACCTAAATCTGCCACATTATTTATATAGCCAATTTTGCTAATATGTTCATGTCTAATATCTTGACTTTGTTTGTGTCATTCATCTTCATTATACCATCAGCACCATCAATTCCAATAAGCTTTCCAGTAATTCCACGTAGTGCCCCATTCATTGTCATTACCTTATCAGACTTCTTAGGCCTCACGGCCTCCACATCTACCGGGTGGGCTATGATTATATCCCCATCCCCGATTTTACTAAGAGCCAGTTTACAAGAACCATCCTGTTTACAAAATAAAAATCTTATAATCACTATTTCTAAATTTAAATCAGCAAAAGTAACAGTTAAGATTGTTTGAAGCTAAACTAAGATTAATCAGTGAAAATTATTTACCATCAACACCCTCTGATAACTGCAACACAAGGGCCTTCTCCTGGCCTCATGACGTTAACAAGAACATCGAGAAAGAACCAATTTCCTTCATTGTCAACACCTGCTACATCAGCATGATTTGTTAAGAAATATGTTATTTAATTTTCAAGCCATTAATACATTGGGAAGAGCATTAACACCCAAAGAAAATTGGGAATCATCTTTTAAGGGGACCAATCACGAAAAATGAAAAAATGAGGGCCTAATTGCTGCTAGAACACATGATGTATTTTATCATCTATTGCATGAGAGATGCCATTCTTTCAATACCAGATTTTGACCTGACTTCGCATGTTTCCTCCTGTTAACTACATATCATCACCCCAATCCTATTTTTCAAATATTCTTGCAAAGGCATTAAACAAATAATAGTAGGTTGATAAGAAAACTAAGCTGGATGTTTTGCTATGCAATAGTATGAGTTTCAACCATCTAGGATTCAACATAAAAATTCAAACAGAAGCATGTGCTGCAGAGATGATTACAGATTTTAAAGGAAAACCATGCTTATTTACATTGGCAAATGCTCATGTCTAAGTGTGCGAAATATTATTTTAATGCTTTATAATCAATTATTTGCTGAAACAATGGCACAAACAAACAAAAAAATTTTAATGTGGCAACTAAGAATCTTGGATGATAACCAAGGATGACTAACATTTAAAAAAAGTTTAAGGGTATAATCTAATCTTTAAAAACTTGCATTAAAAAGAGTAAATTAGAGACCAAATGCATAAATTTTTTACATGCAAATTGTATCTTTATACATTATACAAGGAAGAAATGAAAAGGAATCTTAAAAGGCCTATAACATCATATTATTTATTGGTTCAAGTTTGTTATCTTACCCATTGCGGGTGACAAAATATCCAGTCCAATATTTCCAGGGGTCATTGGCCGCCCACCAGGAGTTCCGGGAAGTTGAATTAGGTGTCATTGGTTGCATGCCTAGAGTAGATGGAAGATAGGGGCTTGGAGCATTTCTTACAGTAAAGGATGAAAATGCAATCAACTAAATCAAGCTACAGTTCAAAAATTATATCAATTCACTATGAACTGATAAAACTGAAGTACCATATGTGGGACTGCTTTCTCCAGGAGTTCCAGCATCGCTTACCACCTAGAGTGTTAACCCAACCAGATCATGGAGTAGGTGCTTCATATAACGGGGTAGGAGTTCCAGGCTTAGATGGTTTGGTCACATAAAATGGCGGCCTTCCGATGACACGATTAGGAGAGTAGATGTATTAGATTTAAGAAAGGTAGAGGTAGACCTAAAAAGACTTGGTTAGAAAATATTAGAAATGACCTTTCTTTATTAGATCTAAATGAGAATTTGACTTCTAACCAGGCATAATGGAGAAAAAATGATTCATGTTGCTGACCCACAGTGGGATAAAGGCTTGATTTTGTTGTTGTTGTGGTGGTTGTTGTTGTATACACACAAATAAATTGAATTCCCATTATCTTGGTGATCCTAGCATAACACTTGTTTATATTTGTACACAATTTAAAATATATGAACAAAATTAAAAATCATAATTTGGATCAAAAGGGAAGCCAATTAAAATTATCCAAAGACCACCCATGTGCAAAATTATGGCTCTTCCAAATCAAGTTGTTAGCAATTCTGAACCAATCCTCTTGAATCTGAGATCTCCAAATTTTATAATTTGGTTGTTGCAATCCATGGGCTCCAAACACCTACGTAATTGTAGTTGCAAAAAATCAAGGCAGATAGAAGATCAATTCTACACACTCTCCCTTTAAATTAGGTTGAAAATACTATTCATCTTAAGCATGGAACATAAATCCTCACTTTTTATTTTTAGTAGTTCTTTAGTTAATAGATTAAAAACTTGGTTGGAATATAGACAACAACAAAATTATCAATATTTTCTTTTATAAAATGGCAAATAATTTCAATGTATTAGGTCTTATCAATATCTATGTTTCATGACAGATATCAACTGAGATGTTAGCTTCATTTGGTTACAGTGCTCCAGAGTTTGCCATGTCAAAAATTTTCACTGTAAAAAGTGATGTGTACAGCTTAGGAATTATGATGTTAGAACTCATGACAGGTCGGAAACCTTGAGACAGGTTTGTCTGACATTTCACTGATTATTTTATTTGATCATGTGTAGCATTTTGAGTACATTTTCTCTTGAATATTCACATTTTCTCTTTGTATATGAATAAGTCAGTTGTAGAGCAATATCAGAACAGTCACTTGTCAAATGGGCTATTCCCCAGCTTCATGACATCGATGCGCTGTCGAGAATGGTTGATCCAGCATTGAATGTCATTTACCTGGCAAAATCATTATCACGCTTTGCTGACATTGTTGCTCTGTGCGTCCAAGTCTGATATTCTGTGCTTTCTTCTATCTTCCATTATTTTCTATGGATTATTTTAAGCAACATTTATAGGAATGAAAATAAGAGAATGATTCATAAGGGTGTGCATGGCACATAGTTAGATAAGGCTGATGGCGATGCTTAATATTATGTATGATTTATCATTTTTTCATATATTGAAAAGGCATGTTATGTGAAACATAAGAATTTTTCATGGTTCATGCAGCCAGAACCAGAATTCAAACCTCCAATGTCTCAAGTTGTGCAATTATTGGTAAGATTGGCGCAAAGAGCTAGTGTGATCCGATGAACTTTAGCTGAGGAGATTGGGATATGTTACCGGATTGCAGAAGAAACATGTTCTGAGATATCCTCCTGATTGGTAGAAGGAGCTTGCTTGCCCTCAGTCCCTTTAATTAATTTTTTATTTTTTTCTTGGAGATGAGATCACTTGAATGTAGTTCCCAATCCTTGGAAGCAAAACTTTTTAGAGAATCCAATATTAGCGTCAAAAATTCTAAACGTTGAAGTGGCAAATTAGAAGCAGAATTAAGCTTTTATTAATCCTCATTATCGTGCATGAATCTTATCGCAGTTGTAGACCATTTGACAAACAAATATTCATTCAAGCTGTTTTTCTCGGAGAACATATGATTCATGGATGAAACCAGATCAGTTTTTCATTCCTCAGTATATAATATATATAGTCATATGATTCCAGCCCACATTGTTGATTGTTATTTAAAGTTTGAGAATTTTCTATGAATTGTGAAATCATTACCTGTGAATTTATTAATGTATTATTTATTAAAAAAAAATCAAATATCAAATGATATTTATGAATGATTGTAATTAAAAAAAATTCATAAAAAATATATATGATATTCTTCTTTCCCCTTCATATTGAATTGAATAGTATAATAATAATAATACAAAAAAAATTTCATATCGAAGCAAATGCGGAATTGATCTCCCTATTCAGCCTTGCAAAAACGCCTACCATCGGCGCCGTGTTATATGTGCACGCCTCCGTCTGCATGAAATTGCTCCGTACATCCCTAAACCCGTCGGCCGAATCCGGTCCGCCAACCACCGCCCCGACCACCACTTGCGGGTTCGACCGGTTCCTGCCGAACCATCGGTGGTATCCTTCCGTGCATCCTACGAAATCTCCCCCGCCGCCGCCGCCAGAGGATGCGGCGCGATGATGGACTCGGCTCGGGTACCGATGGCCGAAGCCGACGAGGTAGCTTAGGCGGAGGGGGTTGTCGCCGAGGATGTAGTCAGCCTGAGAGCGGGCGAAAGAGAGGAGCACGGCGGAAGGGACGGCGGCGTCGGTGGGGCAGTGCAGGAAAAGTCCGGCGCCGGCGAGGTGGTCGGAGTAAGTGGCGAGGAGGAAGGCGGCCGTGGAGACGTATTGAAGGTTGTTCCATTGCCGGACGTAGAGGAGGCCGGCGGGAGTTCGCCGGACATTTTTATTCGTTCTGGAGTTATTATTTGGTTGGTGGAGATTGAGGCACGCGCAAACGTAATGCTCCCCCTTTGATTTGTATTCTTCGAGGATCCGACGCTGATGAGAGCTCAGCTTTGACCCTTCATCCATTAGAAGCTGTTGGAGTTGGGATGATTTTTTTTTTTTTTTTTTTTTTTCAAAATTATAGATCAAAATATTAATTTGCATAAATAAAAAAGCGAAGATTGCTTGCCTTAGCTGCCATAAGCTGAAGCCCCGCATACTTAATATCCCAACTAAACTCAGAAACAGCCCACGTGGCCCCGCCAAGCCCGTACGCATTATTCACCACATAATCCAAGTACTGGGCGTCGCCGGTGGCCCGCCGGAGCCATAGCGCCGCCCACAGTAGCTCGTCGCCGTAGCCGCTCAGCGACGGATAATATCCCTTGGCCGCCGGCACGCTGGAATCGTATCGGCCTCGCCGGCGGTCGGCGAACTCGAACAGCTCTCGGGCATGCCGAAGCAACAGAGCAGAGTACGACGGGCTCCAAGTCCGAAAGACCAGAGAGGCCGCTGCCATCGCTGCCGCCGTCTCCGCCGCCACCTCGGAGCCCGGGTGGTGGGAATCTATCTTATATGCCCGGCGGGAAGTGGTCATGTCCTCCGGCCGTTGCCAGCAGTAGTGATCCGTTGAACCCTCACCTACCTAATTTTTTAGCAATGGAAAGAGTAAAACATTAATTTTGAGTGAAGGAAGATATTCATTCTATTAATTAGCAAAAATATAATAATAATTCTTTAAATTAATTTTTTCTTTTCTTTTTGCATGTAAATTAACATAATTTTAATTAGTAAAAAAATAGATGAAGTTGTTGCCTGTTGGAAAAGTAAAATCAAAAGGTGAGTTTGTAAATATGTGAGATTAGTTATATCGAAGTGAAGTTAAAAATTATGGACAAAATTTTGGTGAGTTTAAAATCTGAAAACTATTATATTTATTTTGATACAATTTATGTGAACATAAGATAAGATGATAAGAATTTTTTAATTGATTTTAAAATAAATAATTTTATTTTATTTCACTGACACTATTTTTTGAAAAAAAAAATTAGGATACACTACTGATTAAAACTTAATTATAAAAATATCATAATAATTGATTTAACTAGTTTTATAAATTATCTAATTTATTTGAAAATTCACTTTGCAGTTCCTTAAATTTGATAGCCCGTAGCCACTAATCATAAAATAAATATCAAATCTTTTAAAATTCCAAAAATTCGAAACAAAAAAGGAGCTTAGACTATCTCCAACCACCGAAAACTCATTGTCCACTCCAAAATACAGTAACGTTTCAAAATTTAGCAAATTATTTTCAACCGAAATCTATTTTTTAATATTAAAAGAGAATATTCCGTATATATTTTTTCTCAATTGAACTCCACACACGCTAGCATTTCTTAGCCTCTGCTTTCTCTATTTCTATCAAAAAAAATGTTTCTGAACAGTGCGACGATAATATTGATATTGCATTGTTCACCAACACAAGGATGGGGCACATTTTGCTGTTCGATTGAAGCAATTTGTAGACACCATATACGGATATGAAGTTCGGTTGGAGATGGCTTGCACTATTTTATGCGTTGGCCTTCATAATTTAAATAAAAAATATGAACAATTTATTCACATATTTACATTTAATATAAAGAATGACAAAGCCGTAACGCAAAAGCATTTATTGCAATTAAAAACATTCAGAGGGCTGATCAAAACGTATATACATTACTAATTAGATTATAATGATTTGGAAAATTTAATTAATTATCAGAGCAGAGATTATTACCTGCACCCATAGAACGTCTGGGTGAGTATGAGCTTTGAGAAAATAATCCGTCCCCCACTTAATAGCCTCCAAAGCATGGCGGCGCTCGCCGGCGCCGGCGATCTCATCGGCGTATTCAATCGCGGACCAGGAAAGCATGGTGATAGTAAATGCCATTGGTAGCCCAAACTTGACATGGTCTCCGGCGTCGTAATAACCTCCCACCAAATCCACCTTCACACCGAACAATGAATTAATTAAAACTAAGCATAAATAAATAAATAAATCAATTAAACTTACTCCTTGTTGGAGACCATCTGTGAGGGCAGAGCTTCCTCTCCATTTGACTCTTTGAAGATGCGGAAGTCGACCAGAGCGCTGAGCTTCGAAGTAAAGGAGGCTTTTTGAAAGAGCTTCGCCATAGTTAAAGCTGGCCCTGGCGCCCAATTGAGAGCTATAGTTTACACATAGGAGAAGAAGAAGATAGTATTGGATTAATGGCTTGAAGATGAAGAAGGAGAACTCCATTGATCGATTTCTGTTTTCTGTAAACTCAAAGAAAGGATGATTTATTTTTTATATGAAGGTAGAGAAAGAGAAGAAGAGGTAGGAGAGGCTTCAGATTAATTAAAAGAGCAAAAATGAGGTTGACGGAGAGGAGAGTGGGGCCGAAGATGCCAATGGGGACAGTCCACCGAATCTTATTTGATACATTATGAGGTAATTATTTGCATTAATGTGTTTTATTAATGGTGGGGGCGTTTTTAATGCTTAAGGTAGTTATAGAGTACACAAAAAATTTTTTTTTGAGTTTTTAAAAGCCATTAGGGTTATTTTGAGATGAATATTGCTAAACTGGAACAGGAGATAGTCATATTTTTCTTTCGACAAGGAAAAAAAGAAATTTTGGCATGAATTGGAACTGCTTCAGACATATGCAATAGTATTAATTAAGGATTATATATAATCAATCCTTCACGCTGGTTGCGGGTTAGCTGAACCATTTGTAGGTAATTTGTAGGTCATTGGATTTGGGAAGTCTGCTATGACAATATAAAAACGGATTATTCTTTTTTATTCTCTAAGAATAATGATTTTATTTTCATCTACAAAATAAGCTATGACAACTAAATGAGCTCTTTGTATATATGTAATATAGAATTACTTCATCAAAGGGTAAGTATCCTGATTCCTGACAGTTGTGGCTTAACCTCTACTACCAAGGTATTTGAAATTCCCTAAGTGCGTAGTTAAACTAAATAATGTTAAGATTAGCAGATGTTCATTAGTGGAAGAAAGCTCCTTTTTTTTTCTTTTAAATTTAGGGAAGGCATTAAAAATTAAAAAAAACAAAAACAAATAAATTTATGGAGTTGGTAAAACTAAACATCCAGCAATTTCCAAATTCAAACCTACCTGGAATTAAATAGGAAAGAAGGAAACTATCAGTTCCAATCCAAGTTTCTTCTTTCAAGTAAACTAACTAACTCGGGCTTCCTTCAATATCATTTGTGTCCTGAAACTAGACAGATATTATCAGTGGATTTCTTAATTCACTGTATAACCGAATTATAATGCAAATAGCCAACTTTCTGGATAAAGTTCTGTATTAAAAGAAAAAAAAAAGAATAAAACTAATAGGAATAAAACTACTTTGTAGGTGTTTTCTGACATCTGCAACTATGTCAGCAATAATCAATCAGATGAAGATGCCTCCTACTTGTATGCTTACCTAAATAGTTGATCTCTTTGCGACCAATATGGTTAAACCATATCTTCCTACAGCTTTTGATGGTTGAACTATAATTTCTTAAAATATTGAGTCCGAGATTCAACACTTGTGAGAATGACTACATCTAATTATTAAAAACAAAGAATTTAATAGAAATGAATATAATATGAACATGAAAAAGATGCCAGTTGTTGGAAGATGATGGAAAAGCTTTGAAATTTCAGCACTCCCAAATCAAATGTTTGATTTGGTGCTTGTCATCTCTTTACCAAAGCTAACATACATTCCTTGTACCTCAAGGGATACTCCACCATAGATTGTTCAAATTGATCTAAAGAGAAAGTAAGAAAAGAGAGGAAGATGCACCAATTCCATGTGTTTAAAGCATTCATAGTGAAGCCTTGGAGAAAGAGATTCTTTACCTGCTGGTCCTCTAAGATCTAATCAATCTCTCGATAGCATTATCTCTCTTGATGTCAGTACTCCTCATTCTGATAAAAGTACCTCCGGAGCTGCAGTCGTCTTTTAAGAAAATAGCTGTAAAACTATTGTGAAAAAAGCAGAATTCTCAAACCTTGTTTCAAGTGTAATATGCATTATTTTCCTTATCGAATCGCAGCAACTTTTTATTGTTACTTCAATCTATCATACATAGTTATAAATCCTACTCACCGCATGAATTTCTGAAAAAGCAGCAAAAAAACTATATCCATGTAAACCTGTAAATGTAACCCCAAGCATAACATAATAGCAGGACATTAAAAACAGCATAAAACAGACATTTGTGAATATCTAAATTTTTTTACATTAAAAAAAGCATAAAACAAATATATTAAAATTGGGATCTTTAAACCTCCAAAAGCATTGTATTAACCTAAATAAAACCACTGCAAAATAAGTACAACTGCAAAATCAGTACAATGTGAGAGAGACTCCACTAAGAAAGATTTGGGATAGCCATCAATCAATGGGATACAGAGCTTCGAAAGTTTAGATTCAATGCAAGCACAGTAACTCACAGCCTCCTCAAATGTACAACAAACTAATTCCTTACTTTGGACAATGTTTATAGTGCGTTACAAATCTCGCATATCTTGTGCTTGTAAGCATCAAGTATTTCTTCTAATGCCATAAATACAATAACACCAAATTTCCGAGGCAGCACTATAATAATATAATCTGGAGTTTAATGGACATGGCACCTCACTTGGAGCAGGAAATTTATAGATCATGCATGGCTTCTAAAATGATAAACGTTCATTTCTAACGAACATTAAAGAATCAAATATCTCTGCCTAAATCTGCCACATTATTCATACAGCCAATTTTGCTAATATGTTCATGTCTAATATTTTGACTTCATATGTGTCATCCATCTTCACTATACCATCAGCACCATCAATTCCAATAAGCTTTCCAGTAATTCCACGTAGTGCCCCATTCATTATCTTTATCTTATCAGACTTCCTAGGCCTCACAGCCTCCACATCTGCCGGGTGGGCTGTGATTATATCCCCATCCCCGGTTGTACCAAGAGCCAGTTTACAAGAACCATCCTGTTTACAAAATAAAAATCTTATAATCACTATTTTCAAATTTAAATCAGCAAAAGTAACAATTAAGATTGTTTGAAGCTAAACTAAGATTAATCAACATAAAAATTATTTACCATTAACACCTCTCTGACAACTGCAACACAAGGGCCTTCTCCTGGCTTCATGACGTTAACAAGAACATCGGGAAAGAACCAATTTCCTTCATTGTCAACACCTGCTACAACATTATAATTTGTTAAGAAATCATATGTTAATCTAATTTTCAAGCCATTAATACATTGGGAAAAGCATTAACACCCAAAGATAATTGGGAATCATATTTTAAGGGGACCAATCACGAAAAATGAAAATATGAGGACCTAATCGCTGCTAGATCACATGATGTATTTTATCATATATTACATGAGAGATGACATTCTTTGAATACCAGATTTTGACTAGACTTCGCCTGTTTCCTCCCGTTAACTACATATATATCACCCCAATCCTATTTTTCAATAATTCTAGCAAAAGCATTAGATAAATAATCGTGGGTTGATAAGAAAACTATGCTGGATGTTTAGCTATGCAATAGTATGAGTTTCAACCATCTAGGATTCAACATAAAAATTCAAACAGAAGTATATGCTGCAGAGATGATTACAAATTTTAGAGAAAAAACATGCTTATTTACATTGGCAAATGCTCATGTCTAAGTAAGCAAAACATTATTTTGATGCTTTATAATCAATTATTTGCTGAACCAATGGCACATACAAAAAAAAAAATTTATGTGGCAACTAAGAATCTTGGATGATAACCCAGGATGATTAGCATTTAAAAGAAGTTTAAGGGTATAATCTAATATTTAAAAACTTGCATTAAAAAGAGTAAAGTACATAACAAGTGCATAAATTTTTTACATGCATATTGTATCTTTATACACCATACAACAAAGAAACAAAAAGGAATCTTAAAAGGCCTATAACTTCATATTATCTATTGGTTCAAGTTTGTTATCTTACCCATTGCGGGAGACAAAATATCCAATCCAATGTTTCCGGGGGTCATTGGCTGCCCACCAGGAGTTCCGGGAAGATAATTTGCTGAATTAGGTGTCATTGGTTGCATGCCTGGAGTAGATGGAAGATAAGGGCTTGGGGCATTTCCTACAGTAAAGGAAATGCAATCAACAAAATCAAGCTGCAGTTCTAAATTTATATCAATTCACTATGAACTGTTAAAACTAAAGTACCATATGTGGGACTGCTTTCTCCAGGAGTTCCAGCATCGCTGTAATTACCACCTGGAGTGTTAGCCCAACCAGATCCTGGAGTAGGTGCTTCATATGACCGGGCAGGAGTTCCAGGCTAAAGAAAACAGCAGAACGCAGGCAAAAATATAGGTTTTTTATCCCAAGAGTTAATAATCACAACATTACCAAGCAGAGAACAGTTGCAGATTGGATTTTTTTTTTCAACAATAAAATATATATTAGATAAAAACATATACCTGGTATTGCGGAGTACCAACCCAAGAAGCAGGATTTGCATCCTCCCAATGATCTCTGAATCAAGAAAATTACATTATTAAAACTACTTCAGTGGCAAATTCTTTTTTGCCCATCACTCTAAGCATCAGAAACATTAAGAAAAGTGATCAATACGCCAAATACTTATGAATGAAGATGGATCAAATGGATATGACACAGTCCAAACATAAAGATTCAAGCTTAAAGCTTTGTACAAGGTCAGAGAAGTGAGGACGCTGTACTTTCAAGACTCTTTCACAACACAACTTTAAGCATTGCAAATTATATATACTCATACACGCAAATAAATTGAATTCCCATTATCTTGGTGATCCCAGCATAACACTTGTTTACATTTGTACACAATTTGAAATATATGAACAAAATTGAAAAATCATAATTTGGATCAAAGGGGAAGCCAATTACAATTATCCAAAGACCACCCATGAGCAAAATTGTGGCTCTTCCAAATCAAGTTGTTAGCAATTGTGAACCACTCCTCTTGAATCTGTGACATCCAATTTTTTTTAATTTGGCTATTGCAATCCATGGGCTCCAAACACCTACGTAATTGTAGTTGCAAAAAATCATGGCAGACAGGAGATCAATTCTACACTCTCCCTTTAAATTAGGTTGAAAATGTTATTCATCTTAAGCATGGAACATAAGTCCTAACTGTTTATTTTAGTAGTGCTTTAGTTAATAGATTAAAAACTTGAGAGCTGGTTGGAATATAGACGACAACAAAATTATCAATATTTTTTTTTAATAAAATGACAAATAATTTCAATGTATTAGGTCTTGACATATTGAACAAGAATTCATGACAATATATATAACAGATTAGTTTATCAAAAATAATATTTATTATCCCTTTAATTTGACCACAAATCCCTCGAGTAGTTTTGTTATCCAAACACCTTCACACATACCATGAGCAACTACATGAAATTCAACTTCCGTTCTACTGTTAGATACCAAACTATTTCTTGTTTTACCTATGAAATAAGATTATCCAACACAAAGGAGCAATATCCATATGGGGCATTTGAACCACCTACAAAGCGAGGCCAATTTGCATCAAGATTCATACCTCTGAATTTAATCCTTTTCTAAAGAATAACCTTTTCCTAGAGTCAAACCTCCAATTACTTCAAGATTATGTACAAGTGCTACTCCTCCCTTGAATCATTCATACATTGGTTTACAATAATAATAGAGAACACAATATTTAACCCCATATGTGAAAGACACATAAGTTTTCCAATAAATATTTCATACATTCCTTTATCAATCGGTGCCCTTTCCAAACCTTTCAAAGTTTTGATATAAACTCCATTGGGTGTTCGCCAACTCTTTTAAGAGACATAGGATATATTTTCTTTGGTAGAAAGAGATTTCTCCTTTTAATCTAATAATATATATTCCTATGAAATATTGAAGATTTCTTAAATCTTTTATTTCAAATTCTTTTGTAATAATTTCTTGAGATTAGTCAATTCTTCATCAAAATTTTCAAAGGCAAACATACGTCAATATAAACAATTAAGACATATCCCGCTTTTAATGAGAGAGTGTGATCAACTTAACATTAGTAGTAGCCATTGAGTCTCACCACTCTTTGTGAATCTGGCAACCTAAGCTCTTGGAGATTGAATCTATAAAGATATCTTATTAATTTGCATGCTTGAATATTTGTTATTAGATTCTCAAATCTAATCTTGGGTTTCATGTACATTTCTTCCTCTAAGTATCTCCATTTAAGAAGACATTTTTTTATATTCAACTACAAAAGAGGCCCAATCCAGATTTGCAGTCAACTATAAAGAACCTCAATTGTTTTTTGTTACAATTGCAAGATTTCATGTTAGTCAAAATGCTCTAAGCCTGGGTAAAGCCTTTTCTAGCCAATCCTTCCTTTACTTGTCAATTCTCCAATCTTCCTCATGCTTTGTTTTGAAGATCCACCTACACCCAAATGGGCTCTTTACAATGAAAAGATTGCAAATCTTCCTTTACTTGTCAAGTTTGCAGTCAACCATAACAGCTTCTTTCCATTCAGAAATTTTTAGTGATTCTTGGATGGTGGCAATCTGGATGATATCAAAGTTGGTAATGAAAGCTTAAAATTTTGGTGATTGGCCCTTATAAGAGATTCAACTATGAAGAGGTCATTAAGAGCATTATCGCATGCTTCTTCTGAGAGAAATTGGCCAATTTTAGTCATCCTCGGGTTGTTTCCTTAGCATATTTTCAAAAAATGTGTTAGCTATTTGATGAATAATCATTTGATTTAAGAGAGAAGCCATAATTTAAAATACTATTTGAGATTGTCAATTCTTAACAATAGATGTTTTTATTTAAAATCATTTTTGAGTCATATTATGCGACTTGTGAATGTTAGACTAAATCCTATTATCTCGCTTCGCACCTCTTCTTGTTAGCGCCTCATCCCTCCCTCCTTTAGAACTAATTCTTTCTTTTAAACTTTTGAATGTTTATCAATTCCATATTGTTCTTTAGATGAAAAATACAAGTTAATCTAGTATTATCATCAATGAAAGACAAAACCAATAAGCTGCAACGTTATGTTTAGTTACTTTAGTATGAGGTGGTCCCCACCCATCACTATAAAATCTTGCAAAGGGTTGTGATTCTTTGTAGGTTAGATTTGGAAATGAGCTTCTATTATGCTTTGAGAGAGGCATACTTCAATTGAAACAAATCAAGACTTTTATTTTTAAATACGGACAGAAACATATTTAACTAAAAAAAATAGGATGTCCTAATCTATAATAACAAAGCGTTACGACATTGTCAGAATTGGAGGCATCTGAGAAGGATTTTAAATAAAGGAACTACCTACATTTAGAATCCACTAGAAGTTTTACTTCTTGGTAGTATCTACAACCCTAGTCACTGCCTAACACTTCCAAACGTCCTCCAAGAAGTTCAAATCCTAAAATTCACACATTTAAAATTTTTAGTGATACAATTGTAGTTTTGAGTTAATTTACTGATGGGTAGTAAATTCTAATCAAGTTTAAGAAAAATAAAATAGAGTTTAGAAATAGGTTTTCTATTAGCGTCATGGAACCTGACTAACAACTTGAGAATGAGTTCCATTAGCAAGCTTGATGGTCCATCTTTCATTACATGGGATAATCTTGGTGAACAGCCTTAGAGTCCCAGTTAAATGACACGTGAGTTTATAATCTAGGCATTCAATATTTATTTTCTAATATTAAGAGCAAAAGAGATATTACATTTTGTGATTATTTCGACCGAGCCTATTACATAGCTGGAGGAGGAATAAATTTGAGTTTACCCAACTATTTTTGGTCACTCAACATGTTCTTTGCTAAAGACTGAGGATTCAGTTGTGTTGAGATTATGCTTCTCTTCTAAATTTATTTTATTATTTTCTTAGTTTGGAGGCTTTCGAGTTCTCATAATTGCCATGAATTGACCAACAAGCATCATATTTGTAACCAACGATCACACCACAGACTAACCTTTTGTTTTTTGTAGTTCTTCAAATATTGTTATCCACAAACAAAGTTGTGTCGTCTTCATTGATGGGAGATTATTGATGGCCCATCATGACCTTTTACAATTTTATTCTCTTCTCATAACCGCAAATGCTCCTTGAAGGCTAGGAGATTTCTTTTTGGATAAAATTATTCCTCAAAAATCATCCAAGTTACAAATAGATTATGAACTTAAATAGTCATCTCTTTTCAACAATCTTTTTATATTTAGCTTATTCTTCAAAGCAATGCCAGAGGTGTTCTTCAAATATATCTAATTGTTGAAATGAAAGTCGAGAATGTTGATCTATTAAGTGATGGAAGATCCCCTTGTCTTTGACCATGAATGATGCAATTTATCTCAAATAACTCGATCATACTTTCAATGCATAAATAAGCCTCCTTTACAGTTGCAGACATGTTCAGGGGTATCCTACATAAGAAAATTGTCCCCACTTTCATTTGGCATGAAATTAAACACGACTATGTTATTATCAATCTTCCATTATATTTTAGATCTTTCATCTTTGGTTGGAGGGCCTCTTTGTTAAGGTACTTATCTCTCCCACTCTAAGAAACAAATATGAGCACGGATTTAGTCTATTGGGGATAATTTTGGCCATTCAATTTGACTGGTAATGATAATTGGAGAACTTTCGGCATTGGTAATCACTAAAGAAACAGAACTTCTCAAATGCCAACAAAACACACTTTAGGTATGCAAACCTCGTTCTGATACCATATAGAATTTGGAGTAAAAGGAATTAAATTCAATATTTTAAAACTAGGTCTATGGCTCTTCCAAATCAGGCCCTACCAAATCATATTATTAGCAATCTGCGGACCAGTCCATATCAACCTGTGGCCTAGATCTAGCTATAGAAATTCAAACTCATATACACTATGTGGACTCCAGACTTATAATTATGACCTGAGAAAAATCATGGCAAGGGACCAATTCTCCACACCATACGTATAGGCATTTTTGTAATACTAAAAGGAGAATAATTATTCTTCTCCCATTAAGATTACAGTGAGTCTTTCCCTCAATATAATAAGGATATTTGGTTTGATGTTATCAATATAACATTTTTTTATGCTATCTTCATCTTGATCTTGGTGGCTCAAATATATGAGGAAAAAAAGTTAAGGTTATAATCATCATTGATTATTCAAAATAATGTTACATTGAACACACTATATAAAAGATAATCTTATAATATGAATAATATTGTTATCTAAATAGTGCTGTTTTTTATATAACATCAAACCAAACAACCCTTATCCAGACATGAACTTCAAATATAAGATTAAAAACATCCATTCTCTTTGCCATCATCCAAAGTTGCAGTAAAAAAATTTTTTAAAACTTATCTTCTTCTTCCCCACTTTGGCCAGCATCATCGAAAGAATCAAGGGAAATAAAAAAATCATTACGTAAAGTAATTCACTTCTTGGGAACCCTAGCTTAAGAGCATTCCCTATAGTACTAGTTCCCTAAGTTTGCATAAGCACTTAGTATTTGCTTTCAGGGTGATCATATCACCCAGTTTTGTAAATACGTCAAGAATAAGCTTTGATGTAATATGCTCTTTTATTTCCCATCAAAAGAAGAAATGAAACACATTAACTACCGTCCACAGTTGTTGAACTCTAGCTTGTAGACATCCTGAAAAAGATATCAATTTAAAGCATCTAGCAGTTGCTTTAGGACCAAGGATATCTACTGAGTGAACTCAAATCTACTATGTGGTTTCATCATCCATCAAATCAAGAAGAGGAACAAATTTTCAATAAATAAGCATTTAGATATATCAATCACGTGGCATAATTACAAACTCTGAAAAAAAAAAAGACATCTAACAATTTGATCAGAATAATACAGAAACGTATAATGGCTTGAGAATCAATGGAAAAGCAATTGAATAAAAAATTGCAAACAGAAGAAAGCAACCTTGGAGGACTCATGGGAGCCCATGCTCGGTTGCGCATAGGTGTCCTCATGCCATCATGTATGGGAGTTGCTGCATGAAACAAAATCATGATTTAGAAAAAAGATCATGATAATGCGAATGATTGAGTTTGATCGGTAACAGAGAAGGCATGACAACATTCAAATATACCCTATTTTTTAGTTAAGAAAAGGAGAAAAGATAAATGCTCTTTAGAGATCCCAAACACAATTTTACTAGATTATGTCATATGATAAAAGAGAACACACTCACCTCCAGCATCTCTCATAGGAGTTTGATATGGGTGAAGTGGTGTTCGAGATGGATGCATGGGTGTCTCACTTCCAAAACTATATCGGGAAGGTTCGCTATCACGTAATACAATATAAGGTAAGATAATGCTTTGCCTTGGAGAAACTATAAAAAAATGATAAAATAAACTATATTACCGGAAAGGGGTTGCAGAACCTGGTGTGTCCGAGATGTCATCTCTTTTGACTAATAAAACAGCATTAAGAAAAGTGTGACTGGAACAGAATCATCTGGAAATTTTGGTAAAGAAGAAACATATAAATTAAGCTAACCTGCAACTATCTTCATTTGTGAATCCAATTCGATGCGAACAAAGGAACCAGTGACCTCCACAACACGACCACGATATCCTTTAAAAGGCCCTGAACGAATTTTAATAGTTCTTCCAACTAAAGCATCATTTCCTCGTCCACCACCTCTATTATGCCTTCCACCACCTATCAAATTTAAGATAATAATCTGCCATAGAAATTTTTACCTCCTAAATTTGGTTTACAAATTAATCATCATAATGTTAAAAGCTTACGATCCGTAGGTCCTCTAGGTGGTCTTCTTGGAGATTGAAGGTAAGGAGATGAAGGCCTCAAACCAAATCTTGCATCAAACTTATCACCACCCTGTCAATATAGCAAATATTATAATACAAGTAAATAGGAATCTTATCACTCATCAACATCAGCAGCATTATCCTATTAATAACCATCAAGAAAAAAACAGCAAAAAATAGAAGTGTTTTGAGACATACATGTTTACCATTGTCTCCACCAACAACGATACACGATTGTGCTTTCACACATATAAAACCTGCATGCTCAAGGTGATGCCGATCATGAATAAACAGGATTCCTCTATGAATGTGCTGAACGGGACCTTGCTTCCCCTGATTTAAAAGGTTTTATAAAGCAATACATAAACATACACTCGCAAGGAAAAAGGTTTGAAATGTAAAAATAATGAATAATAATAGATACCTTACATGGTCCCTCGAGGACTCGAACAATATCCTTCACAGAGACTATATTTTTTCTATTATCTTGTGCATTGGTACGTTTCTCAAGTTTACTCTTTATTTCCCTCAACTTAACAAGTACAACTTCGGGTCTATCAGGAACCCCCTTAAGGACCTTCGTCAATTCAATAAATCAATAGAAAATAAGCAGAAGTAATGAGGTATGCTATGCTAAAAAATAAGCCTCCTCTTACCTGAAAAGCTTCACTCTCCACACGTATTATCACACCAAATGACATGTTGCTGCAATTTATTTAAGTGAACATAAGAAAAAATTATAATTGTTAAATTAGAATTAATAGAATAATTGTGACATACAAAAGAAGGACAAGATCTTGCAACTCATAATCCCCCATTTTTGTAATTCCAGAAGTAACTTCAGAGCTCTTAACAACGTTATCTGCAAAAACACGGATCTAGTAGAACAAAAGCAAAAAAAAAAAGTGTTAAATGGAGGATAAAAATAGCCTCAAAAAACTTCTTAACACATAAAAAGGCTTACATCTTCTTTTGTAGTATCTGATGCAATTATCAGCACATGGCCATCAACCTTCACAACCATACCAGTTGCACCTTCTTGCACTCCCGAGACCACTTTCACATGATCTCCTAACTTAAAATATTTGCAAAGTTCCTTCTCATTGAAAGCCAAAGTTTTCTACAATCAAAAGAAAAAAAAAACAATTACCATCATATCTCAATTAATTTACATAAAATTTTGAATATGCAAGTGATAAAATAAGTATTTACTGGTAAGCCAGCCATCTCAGGCTTGACGTGAACAGTGTCTTCTTCAACTTTTTCAACCCATCCCTTTAAATTTTTCAAATCTCCTCGTACAACTACAACTGCATCTCCTTTCAAGAAATGGCCTTTCTTTCTGTTTGAAATTAAAGTTGATAAACTAGCCATATCAGCATCACCATCGCCATCACCATCACCCCCAGGTTTTCGGAATTTCTCAAGTTCATCAAAAGTGGGTTGTATATTCTGAGAGCGGATTGATTTCATTGACACTGTTTTATAAAGAAAACCATCTTTGAACATCATATTTTCAACCATTTCAAAATATTCCCCAGTATCTTTGTCTCTCCTGCGGTCCACACGGATATGCATCTCCCTAGACACAAAAAACAACATAATTAAATTAATACTAATTCCACGGAACAACCAAATATAGGTTAAATCAAGAGCAATAAAGTACCTAGCTTCATCAATGTTGAAAAACCGAGGTGGAGGAACAAATGCTTTCTTTTTAACCACATCTCTATTCTCCTAAAATGGAAAACCGATGTATAAGATAACAGAAGAAGAAGCACACCAGGAAGGTATGCCATGAAACAAAGAAGATAATACTCACATAATAGGATAAAAATAAGCAATTATAGGCATAAGATGGTCAAAATCACAAAGAGAGGAATCAACTCATAAAAAAGAAAATAATAAAGAGAAAATTATAATGACTTCTAGTCAGAAGTTCAATCATAACATAGACATAGGGGTGCAACCGAGTCAAGCCGACTCGCGAGCCGGCTCGGGCTCGACTTGTTAACGAGCTCGCGAGCCTAGCTTATTTAGTTTCGAGTTCGAGCTCGAGCAGGATTTCGACTCGTTTGCACCCCTACATAGACAAGTCTACGGATTTGAAATATTTTGATAAGCATGTGCAAAGATATATGTGCATAATCAATTCTTTATATGATTTACAAAATGCATAGCTTAAGCTCTTGGTCATCTAAAGATTCTTAGTAACTTCGTGAGCCTTTGATTTAGCACCTTCCATTATACAAACATAATGTGGCAAGCACCAAAATGAAAAGAGAAGAAGCATAACTGCAAGCCAAGCAGATGATGTGTTCTGCTGTAGAAAATAGTCATCACTGCTCCAAAAAGTTGGTTATCCCAATTCCCAAAGAGATTCAAACATGATTGTCCAAGATCATGAATCAAGAAATGCATATATGCATGGGGAAAGGATTTCCATTTTAAGTATCCACACAAATCAAAATTGTGATATTGAAGGATTTTGACAAGCAAAAAAAAAAGTTGAAATAGATTGCTAAGTCAGCATAAATGTGCCATTGTTACAAATATGCAAATTATGACAACAGACACTATAGAGCAAATATTTACAGCCTAATCACGACATTTAGAAAAATTGCAAATCTATAGATCTATGAACAAACACCCATCCATCCATAGGCGCACTAAATTCATGCATAAATTTGTAAGTGCATGCACCTTATAAATGAGAAATAATATCCTAATCAACTAAAGCAAAATGTATTATAGCAACAAAGCACATTTCAATACCATTCTCAACTTTTCCAGGAAATAATTGGAACATGAAAATGATGTTGAAAATTATAAGTTGAACTATTCTTAAATAAATAACAAGTATAAATTCTTACCAACTTATTAGCAAGATGCTGTAAATCAATTCTTGGAATTAGCTTCACTGTCACCTTTTGTCGCACATTGTCTACATCAACAACCTGTAGATGTAAATCTAGGATGTTAGAGAAATGTTCCATGTTAGACAAAGTAAATGGCACCTAAACACATGCATACCTTGGCAAGGTCTCCTTTATAAATTCCAAGTTTCATCCTAACCCATGTGTCCCTGGAAATCTCAATAGTTTTGCTTTCAACAGAAAGAACATCCGTCATTTCTTTGATAGGAACTAGCATCACCTTAGCTGAACTATATATCGTACGCAAACCCTTACAAGCCTGATCATAAAAAACCGGCATTTCACATAATCTTTGAACACATTCTTATGAGGGAAAGACTGAAAGTCTGAAACACAACCACACAATAGTTTTATATGAATGGAGTTATACAAACCTCCTTCACATGGGCTTCTTTATCAGCTTCAACATATATGTAATTTTTAAGATGGTCCAATGCAACCACTGATCTAATCTGCAGGTCAGGCCTGTCTATAAACTTTTGCATGAGGCATATTGCAGTCTCACGCTCACGACCAATCTGGCATTTATACAAAACAAATGTTGAGGAACATAATAAATACAATAAAATAGGTAGAAAATCTATTGCACAAAAAAACATTATAGATGGATGAAAAACCTACAGCACATTTCACCATCCACAACTTGGGGTCTTTCACCGACGGCAGTAGAGCTTGTTGTTCAACCTCAGTGGCATCCTCACCATATTCAATGTGACTTGACTTTGCGTATCTTTCGTAAACTTGCCTCTCCATCTCTTCAACATCCTCTTGATCCTCCGGCATCATATTCAATGGACGATGTGCTCTTCTACCACCACTTTCATCAGGCAAGTCAGCTCCAGCATCATTAATAAAATCTGCAATTGTTTACATCAACCATTGATAATTATGCTCTTTTGAATGGTTACATAAATCTACTGGTCAAGTTTACTAGCAGAAGGACGCAACTAAACTAAGAGCACACAATTTTATTGTGATTGCAAAATCTACTTTCCAAGTACATACAGGCACTCACTAAAAATTTGAAGTAATTTAAATTAAACATCACATGATAAGAAATCAACAAATATGTATCAAGTGTATCAGTGGCAAGGTATAAATGAGTAGTAGAAAAAGAAAAGAACTAGTATATCTTAAAGTCCCATTAATTAAAATATACTTGGACATGAGAATCTATGTATTCAAGCATAATGTGACGAAGTGCATCAGGTCAAATAAATGTTCAAAATTCAAAACATCTCATTCTGTAAAATTTATGGAGTATTACAGAAACATAACAGCACAAAAACTAGTGCTTCAGACCTCCATCAATTGGTTTAACACCAACCATGTCCAAGGAATCTTAACTTACATAGTTCAACCAAGAAACACAAGAATGTGGGAGGAGATTACTAGAAAATCTATGTATTCAAGCATAATGTTATGAATTATATCAGAAACACAAGAATGTGGGAGGAGATTACTAGAAAACATAATATTGCTCTCAAATAAAAGTGTGCAATTTCTTATTGAATATTGTCTAAGCATTTAAGTCCTACATCATTATCACTAGCGAAAAACCAAGCGATGATGTGGGTGCACATTGAAAAAGAACAAGGCTGCGCATGAACAAAAGCAACATTACCATCTTCGGCCTCCTCATCTTCCTCTTCCTCATCGTCACTATCGACCTGGGCCTCAAGGTCGAAGAACTCAGAACCCCTCTTCCGATGTTTCTGGCCGCGGCCACCGTATAGCTCCTCATCCTCGTCCTCTTCATCTTTGTATTCCTCGTCATCATCGTCCTCTATGGCTGCATCGTCAATGAAATCGGACCGACCCCGCTTCCTCCCACCTGTCCTCCTCCTGTATTCATCGTCCTCTTCTTCCTCTATCTCTTCATCATCCTCTTCCTCTTCATAATCGTCTTCTCGGTGGCGAGACATCCCGTTACTCCCTCCGCTTTAAGATTTGACGTGATTTGCGAAATCCTGAGTGGTCGGATCAACAAGATTAAAAGGGCCTGTTTGGATGCAGGATTTAGGCCGGATTTAAATAAATAAGACTTGTGCTAAATCCTGCCAAACGCGAAAAACGCGAAGTCTCACGGAAGTCTCAGCTCGACTTCACGGCATTTTCGAAAATTTGCCCTAAATCCCGGATTTCGTAAATACGGCATTTAGGCGGATTTAGCCGAACAAGTGCGAGAAAGGGAAAGGGAGAACTATTGTTACCTTCGCAGCAAGCGAGCTTCCGTCGTTACTTCCGATCCAACAGACAGGAAGAACGTAGTCGAATTTTGGTGAAGGAGGCGAAGAAGCTTTTAGCGAGTAAGGTTTTTATAAATTTCGCTCGACGACCTAGGCTTTAGCGGAGGCGAAGGGGGTTGAACGAAAGCTCCAGAGCAGGGAGAGAAGGTTGATCACAGCGCGAGTGCGAGTCGCTCTTAAGAAAATTCTCAGCATATTTATCGCCGGTTCGAGTGATTTTTTTTTTTTTTTTTTTTTTTTTTTTACATTTAGACCAATTAAAATAAATTTAAATTCAATCAATAGATTAAAAGATGAGTTATGTGATCATAATGAACGGGCCGGTCCGAGTGGACATAGTGAAGTGTTATATGTCTTCAATACATTAGTTATTTATGCGGAGAATATAGATTTAAGACTTATTTAAATTTTATTGGGGATACTTTTTTTATTAATTTCTAAATTAAATTTTTAATACAAAAAATTTTAAATTATATATTTTTGTGTTGAAAGGGTAATTTAAAAATATAATAAAAAAATTATCACAAAAGAAGTCTTAGGATCGATTCTGTAATCTTTTCTAAAGATTACTATTAATTTTGTTACAAAGAAAGTCATTTTTTTTAAGTTGATATAAAAAATAACTTTTCAAAAAATATTCTAAAAGTTATGACTAAATAAAAGATCATAATTATGATCTAAAAAATAAAGTAGTAAGAAAGATATCTCAAACAAAATCTTAGTCAATCAAAATTCAAGTATAAGTGAAAATAAATTTAGATTAATTCATCAAACTTAACTCAAAATCAAATTAAGGCTTCATTTAGGACAGCTTTTTTTATGCTTCTTAAAGCAATTTTTTAGTATAAATATTAAAATTTTTGTACTAAAGAACTGTTTTAAGAAGCAACAAAAAAGTCTTCCCAAATGAAACCTAAATTTCAAGTCAATCCAATAAATTTTCAAATCATTCAGTTTATTAGCTTAGGTTTAATATAAAACTCAGCCCTAATTACAACTTATATTTACAAGAATACCTCAATTCAAAAAATCACGTGAAATAATTGTTTAGATTTAACCTTATTAGGGTTAATTAATTTAATTTATCATATAATATGCATGAAAATTAATGTGATTTTAGTCATAAAATTCAAGTGGAATGTTCTATATTAATGAAAAATTGTAGTATTTTTTTTTTTTTTCAATAGATCATGCAGTTGCTTCCTCTTATATGATATATCCTAGAAAAAACACCTTGCATTGGGTTAATGAAAGATGCTTCAATGAGAACTAATTGATCAATTTGAACTATAAGTGAGCTAGCGTATTTGATGAAGAGCTTGATACTCATTCATATAAGCCTCTTTTATGATTGTTTATTCATATAATTATATATGTTTCATATATATATATATATATATAGGGTGAGTACTCCTTATGTTTCTTGACGCTCTCTTGAGAAACCATACAGCAAGCCTATAGTGGCAATGCGCTAAAAAGTAATAAGATTCATTTTATCAAATATTGATTTAAAAATAATATTAACGAAACTCTTGATGTTAATTAAAATGTTGTATATATGATAGTTGGTGAAGGAAGTAACAATCATGACATCATTGTAAGTATTCTCTACAATTGGCCTATTGACCTCACAACTAAGTGTAAATTGTATATTGTTTATTATGTTTTAATTTCAATGACAATGTGTTGTTTTAGGGTTTAGGGTATGTATGTGAAATGTTTAGAAAATGACAAAAAATTATAAGTGTTGAGTTGCGTCGCGGCGCGCGTGTATATCACGCCCAATGTCGAGTTCAATCACTCTAAGGTGCTAGTTTTCAATGTTATAGTGCCAGTCTTCTCCGTTTTCAAGCGCCTTTGTGGAACCATAGTCAGCATCACGGCGTAACACAGTGCCACTATGCCAAAATTCAACACTATAGTGCCCAGTGTCATACCTTTCAACACCTCAACATAGGATCTTTCATTCGAACGTTGCATTGCTCAAATTTTTAGAACGTCGCGATGAAGCAGTTATAAACACAAGGAGCTATGTCGACTTAGTCAAAAGACTCATCATTTCAACTAGTAACCATACCACATCAGCCAGCGCCACAACAGAGCATATTTTGTAATACCAAGGCACTAGTTCATTTTTCTCCGCCGCCGCACCACCTTGTTGAGCAATACGACTCTTAGGCTTGTTCTTGTATTTACTATAAAAATCTTTTCAGTTCTTTTGTGAGAGAGTTCTATCACTTTGAGTGAAAATCATGTTCTTGCAAGTATTTTTTTTAGTGCCCCTTTAGAGTAAAGTCTAAGGGAGGCTAAGAAAGTACAAAATACTTGTGTAATTAGTGTGCTTACATTAATTTCATATTAAAGAAAATCTAAAGAGATTTCAAAACTTCGTAAGTCGCATTCTAGCTCATACTAACTAGCATGTGCTATCATCTATAAGCTCCCATCAAGATTTTAGCATCGTTGCTAGGGAAATAATATGCGTAGTGCAATTTTGATTATATTGTTGAAACAAGTGTATATTTAGATTTACTTATATCATATATCTTTATTCTGTTTGATAAAAAATTTAAAAAAATCCAAAAAAAGTATTATGTTTGATTATTTAGTTGCAATTTTTAGCATTATAATTTCACTGTATGCTTGGTAGAGCTCGTAAGGAGTCCTTATTGCTTGATCCATAAATAGAAAGGACCCTTTCAAAAATCTAAAAAAATAAAAAAATAAAAATATCTGACCCAGTACAAGATTAGGATCATTTTGGACTACGGATGGAGTATGCTAACCCTATAGTATAAGGAATCCATTAGAGTATCAATAGACTTATTATCCAAGTTAATAATTTTGAACTGAAACCTATCATAATTCAAATAATTCAAAATTTTCAATTTGGGGGAACTCCTGTTGAAGATCCAATTTATAATTAATCAATTCCTTGAAAATATGTGCAGCATTTAAGTGTAATGATGTCAGCAAATATGTCATTAGATTTAGATTGTTCTCATTTTCTCTAAGGGATAAGGCGAAGATGTGATTAAATTCTTTGCCCTTGACTCTATAAGCACTTGGAATAAGTTGGCACACAAAATTCTAGCTAAGTATTTCTCACCTTTAAAAATTGCTAAACTTAAAAATGATGCACTTCTTTTGCCCAGATTGAAGAAGAATCAATTTATAAAAGTTGAGAGATTTAAGAAAATACTTAATAAATTCCCTCATTATGCCTTACTTGATTGATTGGTTATTCAGCCTTTTTACAATGGATTAGGAGGATGTTTTGATTAAGGAGAGGTTCAACCTACTTTTGTCACCCTTCAACTAGTTGATAGATCTTTCACTTATCCTAGAGAGGTAATAAAAGATGTTTTGATTAAGGTATTATGTTCAATATGGAAAAAGATAGGGAAATACCTCTTATTTTTGAAAAACCTTTCTTAGCCACTAGGAAGGCCATGATTGATGTGCATATAGGAGAATTAACTATGAAGATTAACTATCAACATGTGACCATTGATATTCTTAAATCTATAAAACTTTCACATGAAAAGAATAAAGATTGCTTTAGAATTGGTATGGAAGATATTATAGTGGAGAGTTTAAAAAAAAAAGAGTTGTTAGGAAGGAATTTATTGGAAGAAGATGTTGAGAAGAATTGTGAGGATGCAGAAGAATCCATTAAATCTATTGGAAATAATACTGGAGTATTTAAGGAGAAGTTTGAAACTTTAGGGACTATATATTTGGGTAAAACTTTAAGATCTTCTATAGAAAAAGCTCTTGACTTATAGCCTAAGGTCTTGCCCAACCATCTTAAGTATGCTTTTCTTGGTAGCAATTTAACTTGGTTTGTGATCTTTTATGTAAAATTGGAAAATATCAAGAAAGTAAATTGATTAGGGTTTCATAATATTTTAAAAAAGCTTTTGGGTAGATTATTACTGACATTAAAGGAATTAGCCCCTCGATGTGTATGCATAGAAATTTAATGGAAGCTAATTCAATATCAAAGGCTAACCCTCATAGAAGACTTAACCCTTAAATGAAAGAAGTTGTTAAAAAGTAAATACTTAAATGGCATAATGCTAGAATTGTCTATCCAATTTCAGTTAGTTTTTGGGTGAGTCTTATTCATTGTGTTCCTAAAAAGGGTGATTTAACTGTAATATCCAATGAAAACAATAAACTTATTCCGAATAAAAGTGTCAATGGGAGGATAATTTGTATTGATTATATGAAATTAAATAAGGCCACTAAAAAGATTAGTTTTCATTGCCTATTCTTAACCAGATGTTAGATATGTTGGATGGGTATCAATTGCACTATTTTTTAGATGAGTATTCAGAGTATCACCATATTCCTATAGCACCTGAGGATGAAGAAAAGACTACCTTCACAAGTCCTTATGGGGCATTGTTCTTTAGGATAATATCTTTTGGTCTTTATAATGCTCCTGCTATTTTTCAAAGATGTATGATGTCAAATATTTTTAAATTTAATTGAGCAGGGCATTGAAGTTTTCATATATGACTTCTCTATTTTTGGAACTACATTTGATTTATGTATTTAGCATTTAACTTTTGTATTAGAAAGATGTGTAAAAAAACTTAGTGTTAAATTAGGACAAAATGTTAATATATGGTGATCAAAGGAATTATCTTAGGGCATAAGATTTTTAAATAAGGACTAGAGGTAGACATTGCAAAAATACAAGTTATTAAGAAACTACCCCATCCCACTTCTGTAAAAGAAACTAGAAGCTTTCTTAGGCATGCAGGTTTTTATAGAAGATTTATAAATGACTTTTCTAAAATTTCAAAACATTTATATCATTTATTGGAGAAGAATATTCCTTTTAATTTTAATACAACATGTCTTGATGCTTTTAATACTTTAAAAATAACATCTGATTATTGCTCCAGTTATTATTATTTCTAATTAATCTTTACCTTTTATAATTATATGTAATGCGAGTAATTTTATAGTTGAAGATGTTCTTGGTCAAAAGCAAGATAAAAAATTTTGTCTCATTTTTTATACTAATAGAACCTTAAATTATGCACAGTGTAATTATACAACTACTAAAAAAAATTGCTAACAATTATTTTTCTTTTGACAAGTTTAGATCATGTTTAATTAGTACAGAAGAATTATTTATATTAATCATTCTGTAATTAAATATCTTATGCTAAAGAAAGACACCAAACCTGGATTGGTGATGTGAATTCTTCTGTTATAAGAATTTGATGTAGAAATTTTGTATAGGAAAGGAACTGAAAACCAAATTGTCGATCATCTCTCTAAACTTTTAATTGAAAAGCATGCATCAAATGAGCTTGAAATTAATGAGTATTTTCCTGATAAATAATTATTTACTTTGCATTTAAATAGACTGTATGGTATACCGATATTATCAATTTTATTGTTACTGGTATACTTCCATGTGATTTGTCTTCTATTCAAAAGTGGAATTTCTTGTTTAATGCCAAATATTATTTTTAAGATGAATCATATTTATTTAAGACTTGCAATGACCAAATTATTAGAAGGTATGTCTTAAGGAAGAAATAGAATAATTTATTAGAGAATGTTATGATTCTCATTATACAGGGCATTTTCGAAGTTTTAAAATTGCTTATAAGATCCTCAAATCTAGATTTTTTGGCCTTCTTAATTTAAAGATATTAATGACTATATTAGAAAATGTGATCAATATCAAAGAGTAAACAAAATTTCTAAAAAATAAAAATAAAATGCACTTTAACTATTTTTTAGAGATCGAGATATCTGATATTTAGGGATTGTATTTTATAGGAACATTTGTGCAATATTATGGATGTCAATATATTTTTATTGTTGTAAATTATGTATCAAAATGTGATGGAATGATCCCTAGAATTGATGCTTAGGTTATGCTTAAATTTTTAATGAAAATATTTTTTCTAGATTTGAAATGCCTAGAGTTCTAATTAGTGATGGGGGAAGTCATTTATGCATTAAGAGAGTAGATGCAACATTAAGGAAATATGATATTCATCGTAGCATTGCAATAGTTTATCATCCCCAAACTAGTTGACAAGCTGTTCAAATTAGTAATGGGAAGATTAAAAGAATTTTGGAAAAAAATTGTCAATTCTAATAAGAAAGATTGGGCTATTAAGTTAGATGATGCATTATAGGCCTATAGAAATGCATTTAAGACTCATATTGGTATGTCTCCCAATAAATTAGTCTTTGAAAATGCTTGCCACCTTCCTATAAAATTAGAAGTGATACATCCTCAAAAAATTATCTTGATCGGGCACGAATCTCGAGGCAAAATCAAGTTGGAAACTTCCGAAATTAATTTTGGGACCATCCGAACTCCGATTCTATCAAACTAACAGTCGAACTGAGCGTCTCGGAAATACAAACCCAACGACACCAAATTCAACCCAATCCGAGCCCAAATGAGTCCAAATCAAGGGTCATAAGCGTTGTTGGACCGTTCAAACCATAATTTGGATTACCAAAGGGTCTCCAAATGTGACATTCTTATAGTCGAATCGAGCGTCTCGACGAGATGAATCCAACGAGCCCAAGATCGCCAAATTCCGACATCATTATGACCTTCAAATGTCCAGCAAACGGTCTATGATCAAGGGATTCAAGATCGGTCGTCCATTCAACCACTCCCTAACTACCCCTGATCTTCCACCTATTTACGGGCCATGCCACTCACAAAAATCTATAAATAGATCCCCCTCTCCTCTTGAAAAAGACACATACTCCTAAGGAGAAAAAGAGAGAGCTCTTGCCCCCTCGCTCCTCCTCGACCACCGCCGGAGTTTCGCCGGACCACCGCCTGATGCCGGAGTTCCGCCGAACCACCACCTGAGGCCCTACACTTTGCCGGACCACCACCTGAGGCCCTGCTCTTCGCCGGACCACCACTTGAGGCCCTACTCTTCGCCGGACCACCACCTGAGGCCCTGCACTTCGCCGGACCACCACCTGAGGCCCTGCACTTCACCGGACCACCACCCGAGGCCCTGCACTTCGCCGGACCACCACCTGAGGCCCTGCTCTTCGCCGGACCACCACCTGAGGCCCTGCTCTTCGCCGGACCACCACCTGAGGCCCTGCACTTCGCCGGACCACCACCTGAGGCCCTGCTATTCGCCGGACCACCACCTGAGGCCCTGCACTTCGCCGGACCACCACCTGAGGCCCTGCACTTCGTCGGACCACCACCTGAGGCCCTGCTCTTCGCCGGACCACCACCTGAGGCCCTGCTCTTCGCCGAACCACCACCTGAGGCTCTGCTCTTCGCCGGACCACCACCTGAGGCCCTGCACTCTGTCGGACCACCATCTGAGGCCCTGCACTCTGTCGGACCACCACCTGAGGCCCTGCTCTTCGCCAAACCACCATATAACGTCCTCACTTTTGCCCGACAACTATCTAGGGACCGAAATTCTGCCAGACCACCGGGAGACCCCGAAGTTCTGCCAGCGCGACCTTAGGCCTTCAAAAGCCTCTAACTTTCACCCTACGGGTGATACTTGTAATATGATCGCCCTTGGAGGCAAGTCAGTCCCCTGTAATCTGCTCAAGTTCTAGTGGAATCATTTCAACTGGGCCAGACCCCGTGGTTTTTTCTTTTTTCAGGGTTTTCCACGTAAAAATCTTGTGTTTTCTGTGTGTGGATATTCATGCAACGCTAAGACATAGGATTAATACTCTACCGCCGCGTATATTCTAGCCTGCAACAAGAAGATAAGGCATTTTGAATTGTTAAAGAATTAAATTTCAACCTTAAGGGAATATAAGAGAAAAGATTAATACATTTAAATGAATTTGGAGAAATATAACTAAGTTGGCTCATCCTGAAATATAATAATTGGTATAGTCTGACTGAAGACAAAAATTTACCACTGATAGGAGGCAAATCACTTGTGTTTGAAGTTCTTTTATGTTATTTAATTCTTTTCTTGAGTGGTGTCATCTTTAGTTTGTAATTTACATGTTTTGTTATAATAGTTTACTATTAGCTTATAGTTTGTTATGTTGTTTACATTTGATAAATTTATTTATGCTTAAACTATTATATATTATCTTCTACAAATATTATAATTTGATTACCTAGTTAGCCAAAAAAATTATGATAAAAAGTTATGTAAAATTAGGATAATAATAAAACCCTGGATTATAGTTTGAATGAACATTGCATAATAATTCATATTTTAAAAATTTAACAATTAACTAATCTAGATCATCTAAGCTATTAACTTAATTTTGAATTTAGAAACTATATATTAACTCATTGATAACTGAATTGAAAATGAATAAATAAGTTAAAAATTAGATGTACACAATTGAAATTTGGATAATCATAGTAAAACTTGAAAATAGAACCAGTGATCTTATTAAATATTTATATTAATTTAATAGGATTTGTAAGAGAATGAAAATAAAAAATTGATATTCAAAATAATTAAGTATGTGCTTCATAAATTATAAATGAAAGAAAATATGAAAATTATATATATATATATATATATATATATATATATTACAAATAAAAAAAAGATGAGCACATTCAAAAGTTAGTATCAATTATACCTTTAATTCAAATCTATTATATTGTTTAAATAAAAAAAGGATAAAATAAGTAAATTAGTACAAGTAATAGTGCACTAATGAATTTCTCATTTAACTATGAGTAACTAGTCTATAGACTACATTATTTATTCTATATTCAGAGATTAATTTTCTATTTTCAAATATAATAAATAGATTCAAAATAAGAAATAACAAGGGTAAATAATTGAGATAACTATTTGTTTTGATTGAAAAAAATATAGTTTTGAAAAAGATTTAATTTTCTTTGGGAAATATTTAATTTCTGGAATTTAAATTTTATAATCGAACACTTATTATGAATGATATATCACCTCAAAAGGTGAACATATCATTCCCTAATAGGTTCCGATTACAAATCTTGATTTATCCTGATTATCGTAGTCAAACTCAAGGAGAAACAACATATGATCTCGAAAGATCAGCATGATGTTTAATCAACTGTCTGACTATGCTAATCTAAATAGGATCATTAATTTCATAATCAGAACTATGATTGTAATTGACATATCTATCCGAAGAAAGAAGATATCAATCATTATCAATAGTTTGAATATGAAAATAGCGATCGCCATTTTTTGTTTTGATTTCCCAAAGATAATTAATTAAAGGTTTTGAAAACTTGATTTTGAAAATCAGGTCTGAGTTTCTAAATCTCCTATAAGTGCAAACCCTCGTAGTTAATTACATCGTAGGAAACCAGAAAATTTCCTACGAATACTCTCGATTAAAATAGCGATACGAATTTTATTAAAGAATTCAAAGCTTGATATCAAAGGAGGTAGGGACTGGAGTTTCAACAGGGACTGGATCAAATTTGAACAGTTATTTCTAGAGTCAAAGGAGGAGGAGTAGGAGACACCTGGGATTCTGAAATAATTTCAGAAGTGCCCCAGCCTATCTTAAGTGTTAGGCTTGAATTTGATAGAAAGAGATATTTAATTTAAATGATCAATTTTATTAGAAAGTTGGAACTTATACTCCCGATCAATAGATTGGGAGAATGCCCAGGAAGTGAGGGTGGAGACTAACCTACCAAGTGGGTATGACGTCCCCGGTCAAGATCCCATGGTTTTCCATCGTCCCGGGTTCGTCGGTATCCTTAGCCTACTTAGTCGAGTGCCGACCAGAGGATCCTTGTTAGCAACCATGGGTTACCTCATTCAAGGGGACCTTGTAGGCCAAGGGGCTGGGGACCTAATCCTAGGCTGACACATATAAAGTGCATAGGTCTGTGGGTAGTGAACCTATGTCTATGTTATCTAACCTAAGATGCCACTTTCATTTTATATGCATATCAACTGTCTTAAAAAAATAGAAAGGAACACCGGCCTAACCTAAAGCTAGAGTTCGTGTCCTAACAAGTCAATCTAGGTGTGTGTAACAGGCTGTGTAGCTGGGATATGTCCTATATCAGGTAATTGATTAAAGTTGTTTGATGTTCTGATTTGTTGAAAGGCTTAAAGGAAGATTTAGATTAAAGTTTAAGTCTTAATGATTTAAAGTTGATTTTAAAATTGAAAATGATTTTGATTGTTTGTTGGATAGCACCTTTGTTGCACACCGAGGCCGTGAAGTTTATTTCACCTTCCTTGGGGCTAATTTAATAGCCTCGTAGGCCTGGATTACCTAGTGGTACCCGATATAATTAAGTAAATTGAGTTTGATTAAGATTTGAAGATTGATTAAATTTTAATTAAGATTGGTTGATTGCTGGTTTTAATGTTGAAATTAATGTTTTCTGGAATTTTGAATGATTTATTGAATTTTGAAATTTTTTGGATTATTTTAATCATTTAATTAAAGGATCAAAATTTGACTTTTTAATTTAAAGTGTTTTCTAGAAAGTTAATATCTTATTAAAATACTAGAACTTAATATGATCAGTTAGACAGTAAGTACACTGAAATTGGATTTTTTTACATTTTATTATGAAGGTTTGAACTTTTGACTTGAATTTGAACTAAGTTTGACCAAAAGTTGACTTTTTTAAATTTGATTGATTTCTGGAAACTTAATATTTTTGATAAATATTAGAGCTTAAGATGAGTTGTATGCTTTTGAGTTTGCTCAATTTGGAGTTTATTTGAATTAGTTATGAATTTTTGAAGTTTTGAGTATTTAATGAATTATTTAAATTGTTTAATTAGAGACCATTTTTGTGATTTGGATCCAAATGATCTCCAAACTTCTTGAAATCAACTCCAAAGGTCAGGGATGACCTAAGGAGTGATTTCCAAGTATTTGGAAATTTTCTGGAATTTTTAATTAATTAAATTAATTAAATATCGAATTTCAATTAAACTTAAATTAAATTTAATTTTGAAGTCCAGTCAAGGGGGTTTTTATTTTTCATTGATTAAGGGTTCAATTCTGGTCCGTTTGAGGTATTATTTGTAATTTTTGGATTTAAACTTAATTTATTACATTTTCTGGAAGGTTTAAGGGCTTAATTAAGATTTAAGTTTGATTAGGTTAATTAATGGACTTAATGATTTCAAAATTCAGTGAAACTTTTTTCTAAGGCTAAGAGTGTCTCTATGTTTAATTGTTCAAAATTTCAAGTCAATTGGAATTGTATCCTAATTATTAGAATTTTTCTAAGTTTTCTAAATGAGTCCTTAATTGTTGTCCTTAATGACACTAGGTTAATTGGGTTCAAATCAAAGTCTCTATCCCTCAACATAACATATACATGATATGTACACATATAAACACAATCAATCCTAAGTCTAAGAGAGCCTTAAATTAAGTGGTGTGTGTATGTCCTAAACATGCAAAGACCAATGCTAATTGAATATACTTTAATTAGATTAATGAATGATTAGAGTATAATCATTCATTAACATTCCCACATGATTTCTATTCAAGTATGTTAGATCTAAGTTTAAAATTTCATAGTAGATCTCTCAACCTAAAAGATTTAAGTATCTATATATAAGTTTCAAAATAATTTTAAAATATACTTAATCCATACATGAAACTATATATATAGACATAGGTTTTAAATTAAGAATATTTAAAATATGATTAGGGAGATTTTAGTATCTAATTGAGAGACCTACTGATCTACCAAGATCATTTGAAAATAAGTATTTAATTTTTAAAATAATTGGTTTAATATTTAATTGGATACTAATTAAATATTAAAATAATCAAATAATTAAAAATAACTTAAAATTAATCAAATTTTGATCTCTGAAATTAGTTTCAAAATAAAGTACTCAATTTTCTGAAAATTTTGATATATTATACTAATTTTTCTGATTTAAAATGAATTTCTTATGAATTCTTGAAGTTTAAACCAATTAAAAGGGATTTTTAAATAATTTTAAATAAATTAATGATTAAAATAATTTTAAAATTAGTTAATTTAAATCTTAAGAATTTTCTGGAATTTTAAAATTATTTATATATGTATATATATATGCTAATTTTTAAAAGTATTTAAATTATTATTCATTAATTAAATATTAATTAATAATTAGATATTTAGTTAATGGAAATATAAGATATAATTTGAATTAATTTTAATTTTAAAATTAGAATAATTTAAAATTAATTAATTAATTATTGAATATTATTTAGTTAAATCCATAAATATTAATTAATTATTCAATGATTAAAATATTATAAATCACTTAAATAATATTAAATAATTTAATTAGATTTTATTTGAATTTTCAAATTTAAAATTAATTAAATATTAATTAATTATTTAAATATTTAACTAAAATATTAAATGATATTTGAGTATTTTAAATTATCTCAAAATTTTAAAATATTTTAAATAATGTTTTAAAAGAAATCCTAATTAAAATTGATATTAATTAAAATATTAGATCATTTAATAGTAATTAAAGTAATAGATTATTTAATATTAAAACTTATATATTAATTAAAGTTTTAAATCATTTAATATGAATTAAAATTAATCAATTATTTAATATTAATTAACATTAGAAAGTATTTAATATTAATTAAGATATTGAATAATTGTAATTATAAATTAAAGTTACAAAATCATTTAATACTAATAATTAGTAATTGACATTTGATAATTAATGTTTAATGATTAATATTTAAATAAAATATTTAATATTTAGAGGTTAATTATTAGTTTATAATAATTAATAATTAATATTAATGTAATTTCAAAATATAATTATAAAATTTAAATTTATAATAATTCTAAATTAAAAATTATTTAATTTCTGAGATATATTTTAATAAATAATATATTTTAATATATAATATATATTATTATTTAATATTTATTTAAAAGAAAATCAAAATTAAAATGATTAAAAAAAAATCAACGGGCTGGCCACGTGGCAGTCCCTGATTGGTCGCTTCAAACCGCGGGAGCCACGTGGCGCATCCGGACTGGCGGGCGAAACCGCGGGCAATCATTGGAAATGATTGCGCCGCCGCGTAATCATTTCCAATGATTGGTGGCGGCGCGGTTTCGATCCGCGCGGTACTTAACCACGTCAGCACGTGGTTTCGACCGTCGGATCTCCGCTGTTTCGAAATGGACGGGTATGATCGAGCCGGACGGGGTACGCAGCCGCCTGATCAACCGCGCCGTCGAACGAAACCGCGGAAGGCCTTGATCTGGACCGTTGATCGCGCGATCAACGGTCCAAAGAAAAGCCCAGTTGAACTTAGTTCAACCGAAACCCTAGAATGGATTTTTTGCTTCGTATGCTCGATCCGGTTAACCAAATTAAACGAAATTTTAGAACTAGATCATCTATATGAACAGAAATGATGTGGGTAGTTTGATTCGACTTAAAACGAACTTAATCAAAAGCTAATTAAACTAGAGTGTTTTAACCTAGGGTTTAGGATTATACCTTACACAATCGATGGATTCAGATGAACTCGAGCTCCCTGAATTTGTAGTTTGTCCAAGTGTAGTTCTCCAGAAGACTTCTCAAGCTAACGACGTCTGGATCTGGACCTATAGCCTCTTGGACGGATTTGGCTTAAGCTCACCGGAATCCACTCGCCGACGGGCTTTGACCGGAGAAATTCCAATGGGAAGTTGAAGAAGGATCTATCTAAAGCTCAATGGAGTAGAGGTTGAGGTCTGGGGCGGCTTTAGAAGAGAGAGAGAGGTTGGGTTTGAATGAGAGGTTTCTTTTAGGTTTTGCCCTATTCAAGTCTCTCCAACTTGAATGGAGGGCTGAGATCAGCTGAAAGGGTTTCTGGATGCATGGCACCTGGCCTGGGGTTGTTGGGATGGCAGGGAAGCAAAGGACACAAAGGACCATGACTTGGAAAGCTCTTTTTATCCTTATATGCACATGTGGCCATGTGCATTGGATTAAACTCTAATCCAAGGCTTAAGACCAGCTTAAGAACATTCCAGAATATATTTAGAGCTGTCAAAGTTGTTAGGATTAAGATAGAATAGATTTGAAATAGAGGTTTGACCACTTTGACCATTCTCTATCCATTTGGAGACTTGTTGACTAGGTTGAATGGTTAACCAATCCACATGGATGATGAAGTGGTCTTAACCTGATTGAATTGATTTAGAAAGGATTTGAAGGAATTAAATGAATGCATGTGCAAGTTAAGAGGTATTTGACCAAACTTAAAAAAAAAAAATTTAGTCAAAATTTCTAAGACTTGGCTTGGATTGGATTTGGATATATTTAAACTCTAAAATGGAGTAAAATCAAGGGTTTAATAGAGTTTGAGTGAGTTGATTCCTTAAGAGTCATTGTTTTGACTCAAATGGATCAACTTTGACTGGACTTGAGCTCAATTGACTGGGTCAACTGTTGACTAGGTCAAGAGTCCAGTCAAGTCCAAATCATTGAAGGATATGACAATGAGAGTTTGACAGGATTTTGAATACATTTGGGGTGTGATTTGAAGTAGGGAAGCTTAAGGGTTTGAAGTGGTCAACCTGAGTTGACTTGGTCAACCAAGTTGACCAAGGGCCAGGGTTTGGACTGAATCAATTTCAAGTGGTAAATGGAGTCTGGTAGATGTGGTTTAAGGGTTTGAATAGGTCATTTGGGTCAAATCACCTATTTGAGCCCTTAATGGGCTTAATGGGTCAACTGAGTTGACTTGGTCAACCAGGTTGACCCAAGGTCAGGGTTTGAACTGGAATGGTTTGAAATGATGAATGGGGTCTAGTGGAGGTGGTTTCAGGGTTTAAATGGGTCATCTAGATCAAATGACCTGTTTAGACCCTTAATGGGCCTAATGGGTCAACTAGGTTGACTTGGTCAACCAGGTTGACTCAGGGTTAGGGAATGGGTCCAATCAGTTCAGAATGATATTCTGAGTCTATTGGTGGTGATCTCAAAGTCTGGGGAGGTCATTTGGTCAAAATGACCTATTTGGGCCCTTAATGGGCCTTTTAGGTCAACCCTGGTTGACTTGGTCAACCAGGTGGGTCCAGGGTCTGGAAATGGGTTCAACAGATTTAAAATGACATTTGGAGACCAATGGAGGTGGTCCCAAGGTCAGAGGAGGTCATTTGGTCAAGATGACCTATTTTGACCCTAAAGGGGCCTTCTAGGTCAACTAGGTTGACTTGGTCAACCAGGTTGACCCAGGGGCTGGTTCTGGGTTCAATGGGTTTGGTTTGACATTTGAAACTTGCTGGAGGTGGTTGCATTTGATTTGGAGCTCATTTGACCAAAGTGACTATTCACACCCCATAGGGGTATTTTAGTCATTTTGCCCCCTGGTCAACTAGGGGTCAAATTGAGTCCAAAAAAATGCAGTTTATTGCTCAATGGGTCATAATCAAGGGTCTGGAGGTGATTGGAGGCTTTGGAGAAAGCTCCAGGGTCAAAATCCACTGGGTGGTAGGTCCAGTGGCATAGACTGTAAATATTTGAAGGTTTTATAGCCTTTGGATTTCAATTCAGTTTCTGGGTTTAGAGATCTCAGAATGAGCTCAAATTTGGGGGGTTGCCTCTAGAGACATGTCACATCAGTGTGGAACTGATAGATCTTGAATCAGAGGTCATTTGATAGGGTTTTGAAATGTTCAAAGATTTGCTGGAAAAGGCTTTCAGGACTTAGACCTTTGGCCTTGGATGTGAATCTGGAAATCTGGTTTTGAATTGGATTTTGAGCTTGAATGATAGGATTTGAATTAATTTTAGATTGAATTGAAGCTTGGATTGATCTAGAAGAATCCTAGGGTTTAGAATATGTCATAGGGTCCAAATCAGCTTAAGGAATCCTAGGGTTTAGAATAGATCCTAGGGACTGGAGTCTGGGAAGATTCTAGAATCTAGAAGTCCTAGGGAAATCCTAGGATCTGGGGTCTGGAAGAATCCTATAATCTAGAAGAATCCTAAGATCTAGAAATCCTAATATTTAAGATCTAGAAGGATCTTAGGATCTAGAGTAGATCCTAAAGTTTGATTTCTAGGAATATCCTAGGATTTGGAAATCCTAGGGCCTGGGATCTAGAATAGTCTTAGGATCTAGAAGAATCCTAAGCTCTAGATAGATCTAGGAGAATCCTAGGGTCTAAGAGGGTCATATGATCTAGAGTCAGGTAGAATCCTAGGGTCTAGAATAGATCCTAGGGTCTGAAGTCTAGGAGAATCCTAGAATTTAGATTTGTCTTAAATCATATTGATCTGGGGTCAGGATTGATTTGAATTTGGATTGATCTTAAAGTCTGGATTGATCTAGGATCAGATTAATCCTAGGGTTAAAATTGATCCTAAGGATTGGAAAGATCCTAAGGTCTAGGTTGGTCCTACTGAGCTCATACAAAAATGAGGTCAACACTATTATGCCTCTTTCAAACTAAAATTATAACTTTGTTCATTCTAAATTACTTCTAGACTGTGATGTATTATCATATATTTTGATAATTTTAAATTATCATTTTTTACTTTGTCTAGTAAAATGATCAAGAGATGAATATTAAATTTGCTTTGGGACTAGCAAGTGTTTAAAATGGTGGAAATTTGTTAAGTATAAATTATATATTATTTATTATATTTGAATTTCAGTAAAACTATATTATTTTAGCTGTGTTTGTATAAGAAATATTTAGAAAATGATAAAAAATTATATGTGTTGAGTAGCATTGTAGCGCACGAGTATATCATCCCGCAGCCCCGAGTTTAATCATATTGAAGTACCAGTTTCTAACATTGCAATGTCAGTCTTCTCTATTTTTAAGTGTTGCAGCAGAATCATAGTCAATGTAGCGGTGTAACACAACGTTGCTAAATTCAGCACTGCAGTGATGGGTGTCTTGGGAAAACGAATGCCATAGTGTCGTACCTCTCAACGCCTTAGTGTCGGATCCTTCATTCGAACACCGCGATGCTCAAATTTTTAGAGCATTGTGGCAGAGCAGTTATCAATATGGGGAGCCATGCCACGTCAGCCAGTGCCATAATAGAGCATATTTTATAGCACCGAGGTGCTAGTTCATTTTTCACCACCGTGGTGCCACCTCCTCAAGCGCCACGACGCTTGAGCCCGTTTAATATCTTTTTAGTTCTTTTATGAGAAAGTTCTATCACTTGAGTGAAAATTATGTTATTGTAAGTGTGTTTTTTTAGTGTTCTCTTAGAGCAAAGTTTAAAGGAGGCTATGAACGTATAAGATACTTTTGTTTGTGGAGATCTTATTCTATTTGTGTAAGCAAATCTATATTTGATGAAATGAGTGAGGAGAATATCATTTGATCCTTCATGGTGATAATTTTCTTGTTACTTCTTTTATATCTTTCTTCTTCTTTTATATCTTTCTTCTAATGAATAAAATGACAATGAGTTTGGTTGTTATTTTATTATAATTTTGGGCTAACGATGTAGTAAGCATAATACGTACTAATATAGACTCGTGTGTTTTAATGAAAGTATTGATATTTTCAATATCTCATGTTCTTTATTTAATACATACAATGACCATGTATGTAGTTAAAATATAGTGTGGTGTATAGCCTCAACGGAGGAATACTAGAATAATTAGAAGTATTGAAATAGAATATTGGCATGCCTAGACATAAAATGTTTGAATATTCTAGATTTTATGGAGATAGAAAAACTATAGGAATGCCAAAAATATTACTTTTCACCCATACAAGCCCAACAGAAATCTAGAGATGTATATGCTCTAATCCACTTCTATATTTTCAAGTCTCATAAGAAAAACTATATTTTATACATACATAAGTTCAAAATACTTAAATTTATTTAGTATCAAACTTCTTTTGTAAGTTAATTTTTGTTCAGTGATAAAAACTCGAGAACACTTTTTTATCTTCAGTAGAATAAGTCATGCATTTGAAGTAGCAGTGGTAGTTAAGTTGCAACTAAGCATAATATTTTCTCATGGGTTCGATACTCTACTACATTACTTTATTACTTGATTTGAAATGTATACTTGCGTAATTAGTGGGCTTACATTAATTTCATATCAAAGAAAACCTAAATATATTTCAAAACTTTGGAAGTCACATTCTAGCTCACAATAACTAGCATATGTAGTCATCATAACCCCCCATCACTCACAAAATATGATTGGGGTGATGCACATTATGGGTGCTAGAGAGGTGGACGATAAGTTGACTTCTCCTACCTCTAATCGCTTAGTTGTTGTTGGGGATTCAACTCACTCACACCATATAATAGTAGGCTACACTCTTGCTATGCGAATGGACTGAGAGGAAACGAGCTCATTCCTATTGTCTTCCATTTGGGCTTTGTATGGTGCCAACAATATTCGATGAGTACAAATTCCTTTAACTTTCTAATCATGATGAGGTCTTCAAGCAATCCTTGGAGGTGATGGCATTCCTTAATTTCATGGCCATGGTCCTTAAGAAAGGCGTAATATTTTTATGTAACCCGAGCATGTACACTCACCCTCATGGGTGTTAAGCGCTTAAAGACTATTATTTTGAATGTCCTATACTAACACTACTATTTATATTGTCGGTGGAGTATAGGTGGGGTAATGGGGGTGTAGTATTTACCTTCCTCATAATACGGCTGTGTGGCACGAGGGAGATTCTCTACCCTCAACATAGCTGGACCAACAATTATCAACAGCTTTGCTTGCAAGGGCACTCTAAGATGTTCTAGGCGACGGTGCTCAAGTGGCATGAGGGGCCTCCTATCTCTTTTGCTCCTTGGGCAATTTTTTTCCATGTCACTATTTTATTCTTGTTGCAAGTTCTTAGGGCATGTTGTCACAAACCGACCCGACAAAATCTTAATCTCGAACGGGTTAAACCATGTTGAATTGCAATAATTTAGTTCTCAAAATGTATTTGAAAGGAATTCCTTTTCCATTTCATTCATTTATAGATCACAGAGCCACGATACATCAAATTCATAATGCAAAAAATTAACTATGAACATTTTCTTTCATCTTTAAGTTATACAAATAAAATGTTCATGTACACAATAATCATGTACAAAATTCCAATATATTTTCATCAAATATACACCAAGATTATCAAAGGAATCTACTAACAAGAATATACCTAACCTCCCAAAAGCTGCAACCTTTATCTATCCACCCGCCCCTTTATCTTTCCCTAACCTAAAATTAACACATACAAAAAAATAGATGTGAGCAAACCACAACTTAGTAGGCTACCTTGAACCTAGCTAAATTCTTAATAATAAATAAATTAGTACTATAAATATATTATTTCTACAAATGCATAAATAGATAAACATATAATCCATATAACTCTTGCCAGAGCAATAAAAGGTTCATAATAGTATCAACATAATGATTATATCAGATAACATAAATAACACATGCTCATATGAAATATAATTAAATGCATTGCATCATATTTAGTTCTCAGTCACCTCAAATCAGATCAATTCCTTAGGCCCTTATACCTCCTAACATTTCACAGATAAAACATATATAAAATTAGGTCGGTATGATTGTCTATGCATAACACATCTAAAATAGGCCCTTATAACTTCCAATGAACATCACCTCAATATCAGACTCTTACCAATGTATAACACTATTTCTTCATTCGAAATTCAGGCTCTTATACCTCCACTTGGATGCATAGGACATCAATAACAACCATTAGCACTTCCTTCACATAGATTTAATCACACAAATACAGAAGCATCACACTTTCAATATATATAAACATAATTAGACTCATCACAAAATACATAGAATTGCACATTTATAATAGAACAATTATAATTTTATGGATAATTTATACACACACTTCAACAATTATTAATCATAAAAGTATTCACAGATAATGTTCACAATAGTATTTCAGGGATTTTATCCTTCTATAACAAATTTTATGAGAGCCCACAAATATATTAAAAATACTAAAAATCTCATACAATCTAAAATATCTAGTGAAAATTTTGAAGAAATAGTCAAAATATGCATAATAATAATAGCAAATATACTAAAAGTTGCATGTTGAAATTTTCTTATATATCAAAATATTCCCAATTTTATGCCATTAAAAACCCCAAAAATCTAAAACTCCATTTTATTGAAAATAGAGATAAGATATATGTAACTTACAAAGATTCAACAACTTTCATAGGTAGTATTTCAAAAGAAAATAGCCTGAAGACCTCCAAAATGTACATTGTGTCTTTAGAATTCTCCTCTCTCTGTCTTTGTAACCCATCAAAACCAATGGTTGAAATGTAAGAGTGATGAAAGATTTAGTGGATTTTGATATTTATAAAAATTTTGGTTGTAGCATGTGGCACCCAAAGGGCCAGCACCATAGTGCTCCCAAAGAATTATTTCCTATTCAAAATATTGAAAGCTTGGCATCGTAATGCCTAAAAACAAGTGATGTAGCTCTCCCATAGTACTTATTTTTCTACCAAAAAACTAGGAATTTAGCACAGCAGTGCCCATAAGACATCATCGTAGCACTCTAGAGGGATTTTTTATACACATCCAGATTTTCACACATATAACCCTTATAATACATATAGAAATATTCACAGATATACATAACAAACATGTTAGCTTAACATATTAGTTCATGTCATAATAGGTTTTCTAATCACCATTATATTGGTTCTTACACGAGTGGTCAAAGATGATTTGACCACCCAAGTGTATTCCTTTGCATTAATGTAACCAGTGGCAGAGCTAGAAATTTTATTCAAGGGGGGCCTAAATTAAAATAGTTTTGTTTGCCGTCATCTCATTTGGAAGGCTAAAATACATTAAAATAGTTTTGTTTGCCGTCTCATTATTGGATTCAAAAGGAGAATACAAATAACATGGCCCTTAGAGCTTAGAAGACATAAACAACTGCCACAGGCAGTCTTCTTTTGGGGGCGAGAGAGGAGCGAAAGGGAAAACGAAGCCGTGCTCGAGATCATGAGTTGCGAGTCACGAGAGAGAAGCAAAGGGGAAAACGAACCATTGATGCTTTTCATGTGTCCAAAAAAGGATTTTGGTGGCTTCTTTGGATTAATCAATAACTTTAAAAGGAAGAATTAAAAAAATTAGAGCAGGTTTATTCGTTGGCGAACTTGTTGCTCTGTTAAGCTTTAGCCAAATCCTTTAGAGGAGATCTCTAGAACTTATTGACCAAAATATATTTTCATCATTCCATGCACAATGGAAAGTCATTCCTCCCTCTCTCTTTCAATATTTTACCCCATTAATCTTTCTCTCTCTATAGTTGAAGCATTGCATGGTCCCGGTAGAAGGTGGATTGAAGACTTGAAATGGAAAAAGCATGTAATAAATAAAATGAAAGCTAACAAGGAGTTGTACCATAATGGATGCTTAAGCATAGAAGTGGGGAGAGAAAGACTAATGGGGTAAAATATTGAATGGAAAAAAGTTCTATATGTGGGCTTATGACATTTTTCTAAGTAATTTTTTTTAGGGGGGGTATGTGCCCCCCTCCCTCTGCCCATGGATGTAACTATTGATGAGCTCCAACAATTTAGACAATGTCCTCGACCACTATAGGCTAAGCGTGTAAGAAAATGACATTCCCTTCAACATCTACCTTTGAGCCTTATAATAAAGCTCCTCAATGACTTGCCTAGTTCTTGCCCCATTTTAAGGAGAGCTTGTAAGCTCTTTTAGGACTTCTAGGCACTTTGGAACTAAATTAATAATATTCTCTTAAATTCTAAGAGAGAGAGAGAGAGAGAGAGAGAGAGAGGTGATAATCATACAAGCACACAAGTGAGTAATCTCAACGCATACTCCATGAGGGTTGTAAAGAATAACTGGCACTCTAGAGCATATTCATTGTCTAATAGTGATGTCATCGACTCAAAGGTGGTCATATGGTCAATTGGAGCAATTTTGCTCCTATATGACTTCAAGTATGGCATCTTAAACTTCAGAGGCAGCATTTCCTTTGCTATCTCTCTAAAGAAAGTATATTTTAATTCATCTCCTAGTGTGTTAAAGAGGTTGGTTGTATTCTTCATCACTTGACCTTTTGGGTGTTGAGGTCAACATTTGTTATTTGACCTTCTATGATGAACCATCAAGTAGATGACCTTTATGGGGTACTCTCCTTTTGCGCACTTCTTGATAGCCTTACTAGGGCATCCTATATCATTTTTGTCAACATTTCTTCCATTTTCATGAGATTAAGGCGAGTAGTATAGTTTGAGTACCCCATGTTCACTAAGGGTTTGGGGTGACTATACTCATCAAGTTGCACTTGGCCTTCTAGTCATTGATATCAATCCACACTCACCACACCTCTGAAGATGTTGGATAAAAAATTATCCTTGTGTAATACCCAACATTACCAGCAACGAGCTCCAGGAATGTAATGATAAACTGCGCAATAATGAAAAGAAAGAGTGGGAGAACTCTATAGGAAATAATCTAATAGCTCACATATTTGTAACAAAATGCCCAAAAGTTTTGAAATGTTCTTATTCACGCATTATTTATAGGGTTTTGAAAGCTAAAAAAAAGGCTACATCAAATAAAGAAAGAAAATACATAAGTTAATGTCTCTTAACACAGACCACCAAAAAACAAATGTCACACCCTAACTAACTCGATGGAGGATTGCCTTGCTCAAATTTGTTCCTTTATCTTGGGGTGAGTTTCGTAGTGAGTAGGTGTAAGCGAATATGTTGATGAGTGCTAAGTTGAGAGAGTTGTAAATGGAAACCATCCCAAAGTGATTGATGATCTATGTTGGAGCTCTAGATTGCCTAGGAGTGGGAGGCGAGTGAGTTTGAGTTGTGAGGATGATGAGCTCTGGGGTTGACTGATCATGATGGAATGAGTTTGAATCCTCTTGAAAAGGTACTTTCCTATGGAGAAAATGATGAACATTGTTAACGATGCTCCACCTTAGATAGCTGTAAAAGGCTTTAGTAACTTGTCCTTATTGGAGGGCAAGTGATGAGTTGAGTAGTTCATGATAACTATCGACTGTCCTTGGGAATCCTATCAAGTTAGGTCTTAACGACCCTTGGTCGAATTTTCTTTTGGGTCCATGAGATACGAGTTCATCTGCTATGACCCTTCAACTATCTATTATATACCTAAAAAGATGTATACGAGTATACACTCTTATAATTGATTTATAAATTGCATTATTTAAGAACTTCAAGTTAAATATTCATCTTATATCACCTCTTTAGATTATGGAAGGCTGTACGTTTGAGTATTACAACTTGATATAAGTGACTATAATTTATTAGAAGATAGATGTATCATTATTTTGTTAGAGTTGTTATCCTTATTATTATTTATATTAGGTTCTAGATATTTGTAGGTGTTGCATACTCAAATATACACGGCGATAGAGTTTAATTTTATGTCTTAGCGTTATACGTATATTAACACACAAACAGAATTGAAATAGTAACACCATGATTTTTTACGTGGAAAATCCTGGAAAGGGAAAAAACCACGGGGCCACGCCCAGTTGAAAGAGTTCCACTAGTGTTGTTTGAAATACAGGAGACTGATTCATCCTTGAAATTCAGGAAGATCAGATTACAATGAGTATTGAAAGTTGATTACAAGCCCCAGCAGAGTTCTGACGTCACTCGGGTGTCCGGTAGAATTCCGGCGTTACTTGGAAGTTGAGCAGAATTACGACGTTATTCTGGCGTCGGGCCGAGCTCCGACGTGCTTCGGGCGCCCAGCGGTGTTCCGGCGATGTTTCGGCGGTGTTCCGGCGATGTTCCGGCGGTGGTCGAGGAGGAGCTATTCCCTCATAGACTTCTCTTCTCTTCTTCTTCCCTTCTTCTCTTCTTGGCTTAGGTCCCTCCTTAAGAGAAATGAGGGGCTATTTATAGTTTTTCTGGAGTAGCATAGCCCGTAAATAGATGAGGGATCAGGGGCAAATAAGGAGTGATCCGGATGAACGGCTGATATTGAATCCCCTGATCGTGAACCATTTATTGAGCATTTTAAGGTCTTAATGGTATCAAAATTCTGCGATCTTGGGCTCATTGGATTCGTCTTGTCGAGTCGCTCGATTCGACTATAAGCTCATCAAAATCGGAGACCGTTTGGTAACTCAAATTGCTGTTCGGGGCTTCCAACAGTGCTTCGGGTACTTGGTTTGGACTCATTTGGGCTCGGATTGAGTCGAATTTGGTGTCGTTGGGTTCGTATTTCCAAGACGCTCAGTTCGACTATAAGCTTGCTGAAATCAAAGTTTAAATGGTCTCCAAATTAATTTTTGAAGTTTCCAACTTGAGTTTTTCCTCGAGATTCGTGCCCGATCAAGATAATTTTTTGGTGATATATCTGTTGCCCCCCTATTTTCAGATGTCGAAGCTCTAGGAGTCTGAAAATACTTGTTCCGGCATTTTACATTGGCCGAATCGCAAAAAATTGTGTTAAAAAAGATATAATTTTCCTCAAACTCGATTGTAGAGGCCTCATTGAGCTCTGAAAGTGTCAAAATTGAGTCTGGAACGTCGAAAAACATGTCTGGGGACACCAAAAACGTCGAATTTGGACCGTCCCGGCCCAAAATCGGAGCTCGGGAATGTATAGGCGGCCGAACCGGCCGACCGGCCGCCGGCGGCGCCCACGCCGGCGCGGGGGCATGGGGCGCGTGGCAGTTGGCTGTCCCCCTATTTTATTTTATTTTATTTATTTTTTGCTGTGGGGCCCACATAAAATATTTTTTTTAATTTTTTTTTATAAAATCGGAAAATAACTGTTTTTGAGCCGAAAAATTCAGAAAAAATTCAAAATCTTTCTAGAAACTCTCTCCCTCCAGATTTCAAACATTTTCCCCCTCTTTTTTCAATTTTTCCCTCTCTTTTTCTCCCCCTTTCATCCTATAAATACCCCCCTTGGGGTAATGAAAATTTGCACCACATTTTCCTCTCCTTCTGGCTTTCTAGCTTTTGGCATTCTGAGGTCTTCCGCCTTTTTTAAGTAGGTGACTTTCCCTACTTGACCCGACGCCCCTCCTTTTGCGCAGAAGTTAGCGGCTTCCCCCCTACCTCTCTCCATTTTTCCTCCTTTTTCTTCCTACTTCGGAGGCTTTCTGCAGTCTTTCGTATGTGATTTTTTCTACTTAGATTTACACCCCTCTTTAGTAAAGAAAGTGAAATGGGTGATCCTGCATCCTCTAAAAATCCTTCGGAAGATCGTCCTGCGCAACGATCTGAAGTTTCAAAGAGGACCCAAAAGGCGCCGAAGGCTGACGATGTGATTTCAACCATCATTGAAGACTCTTTCATCTCGTTTAGGAAAAAAATTTATTTTCCTAATGATTTGGTGATGAAGGTACCGGCCAGATCTGATTGTGCCTGCTTCCCTCCCCCGGGATATGTGACGGTGTATGAATTTAGTTTGCGAGCGGGACTGCGGTTTCCTCCTTCTTCCGAACGGATCGATATTCTGACGATTTGTGTGGTATGCTTATCTCAATTTTCCTACAGAGCCATGTCGATCATGATGGGCTTGATCGTGCTTTTTAGAGATCGTGGAGTGGTACTTTCCTCAGAGTGCCTTTCTCGGATGGGGCGTCTCTTTAGCGACGCATAGGGACGTATTTCTTTCAGATCCAAGTGGTTGGACATCCACACTCGAGACCCCTCGAAAGGTTGAATCATCAATTTCTTTTATGTGCAGAATGATTGGTGTCTTCAGGAGAAATGGGGAAAGTTGAAAGAGCTACCTGTCCCCCTTCACATTGGAGCAAAATATTTATTAAGGATACTCAAGCTCCCTGATTTAGACGCTCTACACTACGAGGTGCATTACTTGAGTAGATACATAGATAAAGAGTACTTGTTCAAGGTTGAATTATCTAGTCAGGCGGGGAGATCACATGCTCAAATGTTGAAGAAGTCTGCTAGAGTTCCAGAAGTGGTTCCCCAAAAGAACCACTCCAAGCGACCAAGGAGCGAGGAAGGTTTGCAGGCACCGAGGAAGAAGAAGGCAGATGAGGTTTTGACAGTTGTTAGCAAAGGTCCTCGAGTTTCTCCATCCAAGTCATACATTCCAGAAGATGTGTTGAACCATCAGTGCATTGGCCACCGGCGGGCTGAGGAGTTGGTGAGTTCTCCTTTACTTCTTCCTCTTTTTTATATTTCTTAAGGAATATATTTCTGATAATCTCTTGTCTCAGTATTCTGATTTCAAGCTCGAGATGACCAGGACTCTGAATGATTGGAACAAAGAGTTTGTGAAGGTTAAATACCTTCAGGGAGAGTACAAGAAGAAATATGACAGCAAAGTGAAGGAGATGAAGGTGGTGGAGGATCAGCTTGAGGGGTGTAGAGCAGAGTTGGCTAACAAGATCACTTCAGCCTCTTCTCAGAATGAACGGATGGATCATTTTCATATAGAGTTGGTGGAGGCACATGCGACGATCAAGCAGCAGGAAAAGACTCAGCAAATCATTGAGGCTAAGAATGAGAGGCTTCAGAGTGTGCTGTCGGAGAAGGAGGCCCAGCAGTTGCCGTCTACCGTTATTGAAGAGTTCAAGAAATCTTATGCTTTCAAGATCATCATTGAGGACCACATTCAGGAAGCTCGATGTTATATTTATGATGTGGAGGTGAAGGCCTTGGAGACAGAGTGCGCAGAGGATGGCTTCATCAGGGGCTTTATGAAGGGTGTACATACAATACATCGTAAGATTAGAGCGGAGATCGAGGGGTTGACTCCTAGCCAGGCTTTTGGTGATGCTTCTTCAGACTCTGGTGGTGAAGAGCTGGAGAGTGAGTTGCAGCGAGCTTTTGCCTTAGAGGAGGACGAGGATGATGTTGAGATTCTATAGGATGTCTTTGATTTTATTTTGTATCACTTTGCTTTCTTTCTAGTGATTGTATGTATGCTAGATATTGTTATTTCTATTTGGTGTACTCGATGTTCAGTGATATATAAAGAAGTTATTGATGTTCTTTTCTCACACGCAAATAAAATTCACTTGATTTTACTTCAGTTTGGATGAGAGTATTTTAGTGAGCTCTTTTTGACTTGAGCAAATGTGAGATATCCTTTTTTTAAGGTTCTGACCTATCCGGTGTTATTAGTGAAAGCATTTGCTTGGTGACATTAACCTGTCTGAAAAAGGTCAGATCAAGTCCTTTTGGGATTGATCATCAAATGATTTTGATATCCAAGATATCCTCCTAGGATATTCGACCTATCCGAGGTTGTTAGTCAAAGCCTTTACTTGATGACATTAACCTGTGCGGAAGAGGTCGGATCAAATCCCCCTGGGATTGATCACTCAGTGATTGAGATACAATATAGATTGTGTATTTCTCGAATCACAAAAAAAGAATTTGGAGAGAAGAGACAATATCACGACAAAGTGAATATCACATTACTTCATAATATAAGATAACAGTTCCCAAGAACAACTTAGGGATACAAGAAAAAAGTTCTTCTATAATCAACACATAAGGGATGTACGAAAAACTTTAAAGATACATAACACGACTACAGGAGAAGATAAGATGCAAGATAAACATAACACATAGACAGATAGTAGTATCAACTCCTACTGATAGTATTTGCAAAGGTTACCCACGTTCCAAGTTCGGGGAAGCATTTTTTCACCAGCATCCTTCAGTTTGAAAGTTCCAGGCTTGACCATAACCGCTACTAAATAAGGACCCTCCCAGAGGGGGGAGAGCTTATTACGCTGAGGGCCTTTTCCAGCAGCTTCAATGCTTCGTTGTACTAAGTCTCTAATGGTGATAGGGCGAGGTTTCACCCTTCGATTGTAGTGACGGGCAATTCTTTGGTGGTATGCAGCGGTTCTGAGTGAGGCTTCATCTCTTACTTCTGGGAGGAGATCCAAATTTGCTCTAAGCCTCTCCTCGTTGTTATTGAAGTCAAAAGTCTGAACTCTGTGGCTAGGAACTCCGATATCAACAGGTATGACTGCTTCTGTACCAAAGCAAAGGTTATATGGGGTTTCCCCTGTAGGAGTTCTGGCGGTGGTCCGATAAGCCCAGAGGACATTGGGGAGTTCTTCGGCCCATTGCCCCCCAGCCTTCCCCAGGCGTGTCTTCAGCCCTTTCAGAATTGTTCGATTTGTAACATCTGTTTGCCCATTAGCTTGAGGATGGGCAACAGCTGTGTGAACGAGCTGAATATGAAAATTTTTACAAAAAAGATGTAAAGATCTTCCTGGTGAACTATGTCCCGTTATCAGTGACGACTTTCGCAGGAATGTCAAAGCGACATATTATGTTCTTCCATAAGAATTGCTTGGCATTTGCTTCAGTAATCTTCGCCAAAGGTTCTGTCTCTACCCATTTGGTGAAGTAATCTATAGCCAGAATAATGAATTTTCGCTGTCCATTGGCTATAGGAAAAGGTCCAATTATATCAATTCCCCATTGGGCAAAAGGCCAGGGGCTTTGAAGTGATGCAAGCTCCAGAGCGGGTGTATGAGTGAGATTGAAATGCAGTTGACAGTTTTCGCACTTTTGTGTAAACTCAAGTGCGTCCTGTTTCATCGTAGGCCAATAGAATCCCTGTCTCATAATCTTGTAAGCTAATGCTCTTCCTCCCAAATGTTCTCCACATACTCCTGAATGAACTTCTCGAAGTGCGTAATCAGCTTTTGATGGTGGGAGACACTTGAGGTACGGCCCAGTGAAGGAGCGCTTATACAACTCGTTGCCAATAATGGTGAAATTTGCAGATTGTCTCCGGAGTCGTATTGCAGTCATGGGTTCTTCAGGTAGCACCCCATCTTTAAGAAAAGATAAGATGGGTTCGATCCAAGACATTTCTCTTGGCTCGTCAATTGATTGTATGACCCACGGACCTTGAATGCTTAGAAAGTGAATCTCCTCGATACACCTTCTCTTATAGATGTCTCCTGTTATTGATGTAGCAAGTTTTGAAAGAGCGTCTGCTCTCGCATTTTGTTCTCGGAGGATATGTATGATTTGATGCTCTCCTATACGGGCCAAGAGTAGCTTCACAATGCTACAATATTGAGCCAGTTGTGGGTTATGAATATCAAACTCTCCCTCCACTTGAGAGGCGACTAGTTGTGAATTAGTGTGGATTATTAGGTTCTGAACCTCACAGTCAATTGCTAGTCTTAATCCGGTAATAAGGGCCTCGTATTCTGCTATGTTGTTAGTTGTCGGGAACTTGAGTCGAAGCCCGTACTCAAGAGTAACTTTCTGTGGAGAGATTAATAAAATTCCAGCCCCAGCTCCGGAACTTCTTGAAGCTCCATCGACGTACAATGTCCAGCATGGAGAAGAAGGTGAAGCACTCGGTTGTACATCAGATGCCGGGATGGTGCATTCAACTATAAAATGTGCTAGTGATTGAGATTTAATATCGGGCCTAGGTAGGTAGTGGATATCAAATTCTCCTAGTTCTACAGACTACTTAACGAGCCTGCCCGATGCTTCTAGCTTCTGTAGAATGCTTTTTAGTTACAGATTTGTATAAACCCCAATTGAATGGGCTTGAAAGTAAGGGCGTAGTTTTTTGGCGGAATAAACTAACGCCAATGCTGTCTTATCTGCTAAAGGATAATGTCACTATATTTCAGATAAAATCTTGCTAACATAGTAGATAGGACGTTGTACAACATTTTCTTTTCGGACCAGGACCGAACTAATGGCTTGGACAGATACAGCCATATACAAATATAATCTCTCCTGGTATTGGTTTAGAAAGTAGTGGTGGGGATGCCAAATACTTTCGTAATTGTTCGAAGGCTTCTTGACATTCATCTGTCCATTGGAACCCGGAGCTACGAGCACCTCTAAGTATCTTGAAGAAGGGCAGATATTTGTCTCCTGAACGTGTCAGGAAACGAGATAGTGCCGCAATTCTCCCATTCAGCCTTTGGACCTCCTTGATGTTCTTTGGCGGCACCATGTCCCTTAGTGCCTTGATCTTCTCTGGATTGGCTTTAATTTCTCTACGGGTTACCATAAACCCCAAAAACTTTCCAAAAGCGACTCCAAAAGTACATTTAGTAGGGTTGAGTCGCATATTGTAATGTTTCAATAAGTGGAAACATTGTTGCAGGTCAGAGATATGTTGAGATTTCTCAAGACTTTTTACCAATATATCGTCTACGTACACCTCCATAGTACGTCCAATAAGGATTTTGAAAACCTTATTCATGAGGCGCTGATAGGTTGCTCCAGCATTTTTGAGCCCGAAGGGCATTACCCGATAGTAGTACAATCCTTTGTCTGTTTGAAAAGCTGTTGCTTCTTCATCAGCAGGATTCATTTTTATTTGATTGTAGCCGGAGTAGGCATCCATAAAGCTCAACATCTGATGACCAGAGGTGATATCAACTAACTGGTCGATGCGAGGGAGCGAAAAACTATCTTTTGGGCAAGCTTTTTTAAGATCAGTGTAATCTATACACATTCTCCAAACTCCACTCCCTTTTCGTGCCATGACAACATTTGCTAACCAAGTAGGATAGTGCACCTCTCGTATGAATCCGACTTCTAAAAGTTTATCTACTTCTTGTTCAATTGCTTGCTAGCGATCTGGTATAAAGTTTTGTTTCTTCTGGATAATCAGTTTGTACGTTGGATTGACTTTGAGGGAGTGAACGATCACTTCGGGGTCAATTCCATGCATATCTGCTGGACTCCATGCAAAAATATCCTGATTTTCTCGTAGAAAATCTGTAAAGTTTTTCTTCTCATCATCTGAGAGAAGCGATCCAATTCGCACTATCTTTGAAGGATGCTCTTCAGATATAGATACAGTAGTAAGGTCTTCCATAGGGGAAGCTCTCTGAGGAATATCTTCGCTCCGTAGATCAAAGTCCTCGATGCTCGGGGTAACCGTTGGATGAGGCTTAATCTGCCTAAGATAGCAGGTTTGCGCTATTTGCTGATCTCCGCATACTACACCGACTCCTGATGGGGTATGGAACTTCAGCTTGAGGTGAGGGATGAAGGCGATGATCCCAAAAATTGACTGGAGCGGCCTCCTGAAGATAGCGTTATAAGCCGATTCTGACTTCACCACGATGAATTGAATGGAGTGCGTAGTCTGTCGAGAAAATTCTCCAAGTACTACCGGGAGATTGATTATACCTTTTGCTCGTACAGGTCGATTATCAAATCCATATAAAAGACCTGCAGCAGGTTGAAGTTTTTCTCTTGAGAGACCCATGTTGAGAAAAGTAGAGTAGAACAGGACATCTACAGAGCTTCCGTTATCTATAAGAATTCTTTTGACATTGTAACACGGGTCACCTATGCCTGCGTTAATGACAAGCGGATCTTGATGGGGAATTTTTACTCCTTCCAGGTCGGAATAATCAAATGTGATGGAATGATCGATACGAGCCTTTTTTGGAGTTGGGTTTTCTTCCACAGTTAGAAAGACTTGGTCGGATAGTAAGGGGCCTCCTGGATTGTTTTAATTTTGCCAACCGTTATCCGGTTATTCACTGGCTGCCTTTATGGTTAATTCTGCCCCCCCAGTGGGACAAGCTTCTTCTCGGGTAGGTGGATTCCCAATAAACTGTCAAAGATAGCCCTGACGGATGAGTCTTTCAATCTCTTCCCTAAGTTGCCTACAGGATTCAGTAGTGTGGCCACGACTATAATGAAAGTGGCAGTACTGATCTTGGTTTCCTGTATTCAGCTTCAAAGGATGCGGCCACTTCACTTTGTCCTGATCTTGAATCGCCATTAACATATTTGCTCGAGATGTGTTGAGCGGAGTGTACTCCTTCTCCTGTCGAGGTTCTCATCATGTCAATGGGGGTCTAGGAGGTAGATTTCTCTTCCCTTGCTTTTTTCATTGTGATGATGGATTATCTATCTCAGGTGCTCCCTTGCGCTTCCCAGTGGGTTGCTCGACCTGTTTTCTATGAGCGTTTATTACCTCATTTGCTGATATCTACGCTTTCACACGATGGATCAGATCGGCATATGAATGAACAGTATCGCACATGAGTGCTGAATAGAAGGGGCCAGGACGAAGACCTCCAAGAAAGACTCCTCTGAGCAATTCTGGGTCTACTCCTGGGATTTATCGAGCCTCGATAGAAAACTGTTGAAAGTACTCTTTCAACGATTCTCCCTCGTTTTGACGGATCCCAGAAAGGTGAGAAGAATCATTAGTAATTCTTCGGTTGGCTACGAATTGTTCGACAAATACTTTGGCCAATTTGACAAATGTGGGGATCATTCTGGCTGGAAGTGAATAGAACCATGTTCGAGCTTGTCCTTTAAGAGTGGCAGGGAAAACCTGACAAAGGAGTGCGTCTGAGGCTCGTTGAATATGAATGATGGTCCTGTAATGGTTGATGTGCTCGTACGGGTCGGATGTCCCATCGTAGGATTTGATGCTTGGCAGCTTAAAGCCAGCCAGAATAGGGTGTTGAAGAATGGCTTCCGTCAGGGGTAACGACTCCTGGAAGTCCCACTGACGAAGATGTTACCTTACGCCTCCTGTAGGGAACTCCTCCTGGACCAATCGTCGCAGTTCGTGGCGTAGGGCATTGCGAGGGAGCTCAGCAATGTGAGGTTGGGCTAGCTCCTCAGGGAGGTCTTGAGGAAGGAGAGATTGCCGACCTGTGTGCGGAGGATGGGTAGAACTTGCTGTATAAGCCAGTTCGTTATCTTGATGTGACTGCGAACGCCTCCTGGGTGGAGGAAGAGGAATCTCAGCTTGAAGATGTTCGATTTGAACAGCTTCAACACGTGGTGGATCTCGAGGGAGAAGAACCTCCTCCTGAGGTGCTGGGTTGGTTGTCGAGTCTCTCGCAGGAGTTGTAGGATCTCGTTTTGAGATTCTTCCATTCTTCGAATTCTCTTTTCTAGGGAGGGTCCCGAGGTCCCTTCTCCGGCAGGGTTTCGACCGCAGGGATGAAAAGAGGCAGATGCCTGGCGTCCTTGATTCAGGGACATATTCCGAGATTGATGTGAATTGGAGTGGGAGGCTCCCAGGATACGATTACTGCGCCTGTTGGCCATTGCAGCAATACGTGAAGTTGTGGGATAGAGTTCTCATAGACGGCGCCAAACTGTTGCGGACTCAAATATACGCGGCGATAGAGTTTAATTTTCCATCTCAGCGTTATACGTATATTCAGCACACAAACAGAATTGAAATAGTAACACCAGGATTTTTACGTGGAAAACCCTGGAAAGGGAAAAAACCACGGGGCCACGCCCAGTTGAATGAGTTCCAATAGTGTTGTTTGAAATACAGGAGATTGATTCGTCCTTGAAATTCAGGAAGATTAGATTACAATGAGTATTGAAAGTTGATTACAAGGCCCAGCAGAGTTCTGACGTCACTCGGGTGTCCAGCAGAATTCCGGCGTTACTTGGAAGTTGAGCAGAATTACGACGTTATTCTGGCGTCGGGCCGAGCTCCGACGTGCTTCGGGAGCCCAGCGGTGTTCCGGCGATGTTCCGACGATGTTCCGGCAGTGTTCCGGCGATGTTCCGGCGGTGGTCGAGGAGGAGCTATTTCCTCCTAGACTTATCTTCTCTTCTTCTTCCCTTCTTCTCTTCTTGGCTTAGGTCCCTCCTTAAGAGAAATGAGGGGCTATTTATAGTTTTTCTGGAGTGACATAGCCCGTAAATAGATGAGGGATCAGGGGCAAATAAGGAGTGATCCGGATGAACGGCTGATATTGAATCCCTTGATCGTGAACTGTTTATTGAGTATTTTAAGGTCTTAATGGTATCAGAATTCTGCGATCTTGGGCTCGTTGGATTCATCTCGTCGAGCCGCTCGATTCGACTATAAGCTCGTCAAAATCGGAGACCGTTTGGTAACTCAAATTGCTATTTGGGGCTTCCAACAGCGCTTCAGGTACTTGGTTTGGACTCATTTGGGCTCGGATTGAGTCGAATTTTGTGTCGGTGGGTTCGTATTCTCGATACGCTCAGTTTGACTATAAGCTTGCTGAAATCGGAGTTTAAATTGTCTCCGAATTATTTTTTGAAGTTTTCAACTTAAGTTTTTCCTCGAGATTCGTGCCCGATCAAGATAATTTTTTGGTGATATATCAGTAGGCTAATAGTCTTACTTTCAATATACAATTATTACTCTCTCTCTCTCTATATATATATATATATATATATATATATATATTAGGAGATCTTGTTTAATATTCATAATGGATTTATCATGTGGTTGAAATAATCTTATCTTGAATTTTTGATGCATAAACTTCTATACACTGAATTGATATATGTAGTAAATTATTCATTTTCATGCATGCTAATTCTATTAAATGCAATAAATATTATTCTTGCAAATTATATTCTATTATAAAATAGCAATGGCCATATTAAAATATCAATTAAAAATTGCTCGTAAAATACATAAAAATTTTATGCTTGTGTGTATTGTTATGTAGGTCAATATAATCCTTTTGAATATTGACTGATCGGATTGATGGACTCATAGAGTTATGATTCTATCAAAAATTATTGTAATTCTTTGGGTTGATATTTACTTATATGATTTTAGGGCGTCTTGATAAACCAACTATAGATACATAAATATATATAAATTGTAAATAATGAATGACTAATAGCCCTATTGATGATAATTCTTCTTTGCTTCTGTTGTTCAAAATCTAAGTCTCAATGAAAAAAACAGAGTAAAATAGAATGAACAAATATTTTAGAATGAAGATATAATATTATGACTCACTCAATCTTTCATTGTAATAATTTCAAATGATAAAAATTTATTACAACTAAAACTAAAATCAATTAAAATCATTTCATGTATATATATCATTACTTCTAATAGTAATATTATGATATGAACTAAAACTCCCAGATCAAATTAGATGCTAAGTCACAATTTACAATAAATATACAAATGACAAACAACTTTATGTAGAGCATTGTCGATAGATACAATAGCAAACTACTTTATACTAAAAAGAAAATACACGTAGTAGTAGTACACTGTTCGTCCCCACTTCGAGCTACCGTGATAATTTTTCCGGGAGTTTCGCTTGTCAGCCCTCCTCTCCCGCCGATGATGAGCCGATTATCTCTACGTCTCCTACTTCTACTTTCTCTCCTCACTTTCAACACCGAACTCGAGTCATAGAGAATGGGAATGGGAATGGGAATGGGAATGGGAATGGAAGCAAATTCCTAACTTTTGCGCTGGAATTTCTTGATCGGTTTCTGCCCGCATGAAAATGGCGTAGATGCTTCGCGGGAGATCTGGAGATGGCGATCGCTGCCATTTTCACATCGATGGTGCTTTTCTCCCTCATACTGTCCGTCATTTTTCCGGCGGTGACTGATGGCTCGCCGGCCCGCGTCGGTGCACTGAGTGCTTCTAGTAGTTTCCTAATAGGTAGGCGACATCGAAAATCGTTAAATGGTGGCCGGATATTTTGAAACATTGTTGTTTGGGAGTTGGCTGGTAGTAGAATGGGGTTTTATTTTGGAGGGCTGCAAGTCGGATGATGCTGGGAACTCACATTGGTTCTTTGATCTCTTCAGGGATTGGAAACTCTTGATTTCTACTTGTCTCTGTTTGCTAGTTTTGTTGTCGTTTCTTCGATTTCAGTTTAATGAGTTCTATTGTTTGATTTTTGTTTTCCTTCTTTGTTGCTGGATGAAGGCGGTCGAAATTTCGCGCCTATTTCCGACGGGCTTCTTAAGTTCACGCCATTGGCATCTGGACCTGTGGCAATGGCTCCAGATGCCGGGTTTCTGCTTGTATTGGCGGCGAAGAGAACTAGGAGGCCAGATGTGCTGAACAAGTTGAGGCCTTACAGAGGAGGCTGGGACATTACCAATAAGCATTACTGGGCGGTGAGCGATTTCGGTCTTCTCATTTTTATTTTTCTCAGATGCATACAACAAGGAAGATAAAATTTATATATATTGGGTAATATATGCAGGAAGTCTTCATTTGGTTTGAATGTTCTTTATTCAGGAGTTTGGTATTTAATTTATGCTAGATCTTGTTTGGCTGTTTTTTATCTGTTAGGATTTTATGTTGCCAAGAATGATCAAACTCGGTCACTGGTTGTGTAGGTTCCAGTCTTTGTTTGCTAATTGCTAGCCAGCATTATCCTTATTCCACATATGTTTAGGCTGAATTGAGGCATCAACAACACTCAATGCCTTCAAATTTTTTGCCTTAGTGATTTGGGCAAATGCTAAGCCAACATAAACAGAAGCTTAGTTTGAGGGAAAATCATCAAGGGCACCAAGCTCGTTGTTAATTAATTTGGCAGAATGTACAAAAACTGAATTAGAAACATAAAAATCGATTGCCATAGCTTAATCCAACTTCAAACTTATAGAAAATGGTAAATCCTGTTCATTCTTTGTTTTATGTTTTCTTCATATCTTGTTTTATATTTAGTAGTAGTTCTTTCCGTCTATGCCACTATATGCAAATTTTGTACTTTAAAAACAATAATTCTATATGAAAGATTTTAATATAAATTTCATGTTTCTTGGCTGCAGTCTGTTGGGTTTACAGGTGCTGCTGGATTTGTTCTTGCATTAATATGGTTTCTATCATTTGCATTCACATTAGCTGTATTTCATTTTTGTGATTGGAGGACGACTATCAAGGAGAAAGCATCAGAACGGTCAAAACAATGCATCTATCTTCTATTATTGCTGCTGTTCACTTGCGCTGCATCGTAATTCTCTTTATACTTTACAACTCCGATTTGATTTGTTTATGTTGAATTCTTTACTATCATGACTTATTAGAAAACATCATCTTTTCATTTTTCTTGAATTACCTGCAATAAATGTAGCATATAATGTTGCAAAGCATTTAAAGCCTTACTCTTGAATAGTGTCTTGGTGACAGCATGTTCTTCAAATTAGTAATCCTCCAAATTTTGTCTCTTTTACATTCTTATGTACAATATTTATGCAACGTTAAAATTTCTGTCCCATTAAGCATTTGGTAAGACTTTGTTCATGGTTTGTATTCAAGATTTCGTTTGTGTATGATTGAAAAGTTTTGGAGTCAATTAAGTGAAGTCAATGGACACCATTTAAGACTGGAGTACTCAAAGTCTTTAAATTTTTTGTGATCGTTATAACTTTTTAGATTTCTTGTTATTTTGATGCAAAACGAAAGCATACTCTGAGAGTAGTATTGGGTGCTGCAATTTGCCATCTTTCTTTTACAACTTTTAAAGCTTGGCTCCATAACTTTTTTATTGTTATAATTAGACCGAAATCGATCCGGGTTCTTCACACTCACGAACCAGCTGCAACGAACAGGCTGTTTGACCCCCTCTCTCCCTTTTGTGAGAACCGAAGCCACTCGCGCGAGTCGAATGCCCCTCATTTGCCTGCGTGCGAACTGAACGATGCCTCCCCAGTCGCGCCCTCTCTCTCTCTCTCTCTAATTGCGTTAATTGGGCGATTTCGCCGCCTTACGGAATCCTCTCGCCTCGCAGACCTTCCTCTCGCTATTTAAAGCAAATAGGAGACTTAGGGCATCAAATTTCCCTTGTCCTTCTTACAGCAACCATCATACCTGTCCCCTATTTTTCCTCTTCATTTCTCTCTCTCAAATAGCAGCCGGCGAGCACCCTCTCCTACTTCCTCGACAACAACCTTCTCTTCCCAACATCAGCCTTTGGCGAACGTGTCTCAATCTCCCCTCATTCTATAGTAAGTTCTTTTTCCTGTCTTTCTCTCTTTCTTCTTCTTATAGTTCTAGTCACCAAATTAATAGTTCTTTTGTTTATAGTAAGAAACAAGATTCGATTTGTATTGATATTGTATAGCCTCAAATTTTTAGTATTTGTGTTTTAACTTGTATGAGAGAAATCCTTATTTATTATTAATGATTCAAGTAGATATAATTATATAGTCTTATCTTTTCATTGCATTATAAATATTGCTTTATTAGTTCATTTATTGAGAGGAATCTCCTAACTTATTGTTGGCTTGATCTGATTAGAATGATAACATCTTTGCAATAGTTACTATTAACTAAAGTCAATTAGCTTAGATGCTTCGAAGTGTGTGCTTATAACTATTTGGTTCCACTTCCTATAGGACTTTCGAGTTGTTGCCCTCATAGCTCTATCGGTTGAATATCTTATAGGCTTAGAGTGTCGCGTCGCTCGCCTAAAAGTAAGTAATTGTTATTTATTTTGGTATAAAAGTGCCATTCTTTGTTAGGGGCACTATCCTCATTTCTTGTGATAGGTTTCTGGATACTAGGTTTCCAGTTCTATTTTTAATGTTTAATTATTAGTATTGTGTATGTCAGGAATCTTCTTTATGGCTCATATTGAAATCATCATATAGTAGAAATAATATTACTTTGATTTGTTGATGCATGAGCTTTTATCACTTAAAAATGGTTCATGTTGTGGAAAATTAATTCATACATATCAGTTATATTTAAATGCAGTACATGATACTCCTACTTTAAATCATGTTGGTTATATAAATTGTAATTTTCATATTGATTTATATAATGTCTGTTGGTTTTTTGTAGCAACACTTGCACTATTTGATTATGTGTATGTCAGTAGATTCCTGTTGGATTTTGGCTAGCCGGGCCGACTGGTCCCCAAAGTGACGACTCCATAAGAAATCGTTGGATTCCTTTGGTTGGTGTTTTTTCTTTCCGTTGATGGGTATTTGATAAACTGACTATAGTTATACACATGTAAATGTATAAATACATAATTGGACATGAATTGAAAATATTAAATGACTGATAAGTCATTTTGGGGTCATTTTGATACCTAATGTGGTGCATTTGTAAGCGTTAAAATGATTTGACATTAGTAGTTATTTGACATATACACAATCATACTAAAATCTGTCATAGGGGCATGACATGTGCTTTTATTATTTTAATATAGTGACTATATTAAAATAACCATGACATGAATCCTTTAATAAATTGTGTTAATGCTAGGGCGTTCCCTGGAAGCGACACACTGTATGGCCTGAATACAGTGAAAAGTGTGCAAGGGCCGCTGCATCGGCGCCCGGGTGCAGTGTTAAATAGGCAAGGGTTCCCACATCAAGGACGGATGTGGGCAAAGAAGCTAGTCCATGATACTAATATTAGGATAGGAACTTGGAATATAGGTTCCCTTACAGGAAGATTAATGGAATTAATAGATATTATGGTTCATAGGAAGATAAATATTTTGTGCATTCAGGAAACTAAATGGGTTGGAGAGAAGGCTAAGGAGATTGATAGTTTAGGATTTAAAGTTTGGTATTCAGGTAAGAGTCGTATTAGAAATGGTGTAGGCGTGATTATAGATAAGAGTTTGAAGGATAATGTTATAAATATTAATAGAATTGGAGATAGGATTATGGCTTTAAAGATTGTTGTTGATGCTAAGATTATTAATATTATAAGTGCTTATGCTCCTCAAGTAGGTTTGGATATGTGTTCAAAATTAAAATTTTGGGATGATTTAGAAGAATTAATTCAAAAGATACCTCTCGAAGAAAAAAATTTTATTGGAGGAGATTTAAATGGACATGTTGGTAGAAAGGTAAATGATTTTAAAAGCATTCATGGTGGATATGGGTTTGGAATGACTAATGAAGGTGGTAAGACCATATTAGATTTTTCTTTAGCTTATGATTTTTTAATTGCTAATACCTTATTTAAGAAAAGAGATGAGCATCTCATCACTTATAAGAATGGTTATAGTAAAACTCAGATTGATTATTTTCTTATAAGAAAAGTAGATCGTTTAGATTGCAAAGATTGCAAAGTTATTCCGAGTGAAAGTTTATGTACCCAACATCGCTTATTAGTTTTAGACTTTAAGATGAAAGGACAGAAAATTAAAAATAAAGTAAAACGATTTTCTAGGATTAGATGGGGGCATTTAAAGAATAGTAATAAAAATATTTTTGAGAGTAAGATTTTAGATTCTAAGATTTTATTTGTGCATGAGGATGCTAATGTTATGTGGGAAAAAATGGCTAGTGATATTAAAAATATTGCAAAAGATGTGTTTGGAGTATCAAAGGGAAAAGCCCCTAATAGTAAAAATAGCTGGTGGTGGAATCCAATTGTGCAAGAAAAGATAAAAAATAAGAAGATTTGTTATAAAAATTGGTTTAGATGTAAAAATTCTGATAATTGGGAAAGATATAAAGAGGCATGTAAGGATTCTAAGAAAACAATATGTGATGCAAAGATCTTAGCTTTTAATGATTTATATAATAGATTAGATACTAAGGAGGGAGAAAGATATATGTATAAGCTAGCCAAACAAAGAGATAGGAGTAGTAAGGATTTAATTCAAGTGAAGTGTATTAAGGATGAAGATCAAAAAGTACTTTTCTTAGAAGATGATATTCAACAAAGGTGGATGAGATATTTTGATAAACTTTTTAATGAAGATTGTAGGAATACAATTGACTTTAGTGACCTTAGCATCCTAAATGATAATAAAGATTTCTGTTTTTATCGGCGTATTAGTAAAACCGAAGTTAGAGAGGCTTTAAAGAAAATGAAGTGTGGAAAAGCTGTTGGACCTGATGATATCCCAATAGAGATGTGGAAATGCTTAGGAGATGAAGGAATTTCTTGGCTAACTAAACTTTTTAATAATATTTTGAAGACTAAAAAGATGCCAGATGCGTGGAGAATGAGTGTATTGATTCCTATTTATAAGAATAAAGGTGATGCACAAGATTGTGCGAATTATAGAGGAATTAAGTTAATGTGTCACACTTTAAAACTATGGGAACGAGTTATGGAGCGTAGGCTGCGGCGTGATACTAATGTTTCTCAAAATCAATTTGGATTCATGCCTGGTAGGTCTACTATGGAAGCCATACATTTATTGAGAGGTTTGATGGAGAAATATAGGGAGAATAAGGAGGATCTACATATGATATTTATTGATTTAGAGAAAGCATATGATAAAGTTCCAAGAGAAGTGCTATGGAGAGTTCTTGAAAAGAAAGGAGTTAATAATGCTTATATTCAAATCATTAAAGATATGTATGAAGGAGCTACTACTTGTGTTCAAACACAAGGTGGTTTGACCAAGTATTTCCCTATTTCGGTTGGATTACATCAAGGATCAGCTTTAAGCCCATATCTTTTCGCGTTAGTCATGGATGTTCTCACTAGACATTTACAAGAGGATGTACCCTGGTGTATGCTTTTTGCTGATGATATTCTTCTTGTTGACAAGACTAAAGAGGGAGTTGAAGGTAAACTTGAAGTCTGGAGATCAACCTTAGAGTCCAAAGGTTTTCGCTTGAGTAGATCTAAAACTGAATATATGGAGTGTAATTTTAGCAGTAATAGACCTAGTGAGGGGATTGTGACTTTGGGCGATCGAGTCATTAATAAGAGTACACGTTTTAGATATCTTGGATCTATTGTTCAGAGTGATGGTGAAATAGATGGGGATGTTATCAGTAGAATTCAAGTTGGATGGTTGAAGTGGAGGAATACATCGGGCTTGTTGTGTGATAGAAAAGTCCTCCTTAAACTTAAGGGAAAATTCTATAAGATGGTGGTGAGACCTGCAATGCTTTATGGTGCAGAATGTTGGCCATTAAAAGAGAAGCACAATACTAAGTTATGTGTTGCGGAGATGAGGATGCTTAGGTGGATGAGTGGATTTACTCTTAGAGACAGGATATGAAATGAGCATATACGTGAAAAGGTTGGAGTAGCTCCAGTGGACGATAAGATTAGAGAGAGTCGCCTTAGATGGTTTGGTCACATAAAACGGCGGCCTTCCGATGACCCAGTTAGGAAAGTAGAGGTATTAGATTTGACTTATGTTAAGAAAGGTAGAGGTAGACCTAAAAAGACTTGGTTAGAAAATATTAGAAATGACCTTTCTCTATTAGATTTAAACGAGAATTTGACTTTGAACCGGACACAATGGAGAAAAAGGATTCATGTTGCCGACCCCACGTAGTGGGACAAAGGCTTGTTGTTGTTGTAGTGACTATATGTTACTACTCTCATCTTTTAGTTGTTCATACTGCATGCCTTATTCATTTGTTTTTTATGCTTTGATAGATAGGAGTTACTTGTTGAGTTTGACTTATCAAACTCACATGTTACTTTTTCATAGCAGGTCCTGTCGGAGTACTAGGCGGATCACCACTTCATGAGCATAGTTATCAACAGTAGACTATTTTTTGTATTTTATATTTTGTAGCAGATTATTATATATTTGTTTTGTGGGTTGGGTAGTTTATTTCTTGTTATTGGTTATATTTCCATTCATATTGTTTGTATCAATATTATTGCTTTGGTGTATTGCTATTCTATTTGAATTCCTATTAATGAAATGAATATTTAATTTCCTTTCCATTACTTTAATATAATTGGTTATGTTATTGGTTTATGCATTTTTCTTTTTTGCGAGTACAAAACATATTTTTTCTATCCCTTCATCATGTTTTGTGTTGCCGGGGTGTATCGCCTTCGGGACCCGCGGTGTGACAGTCAGTGGTGGAGATAGAATTTCTTATAGTGGGGGGCCAAGTGCCAAACTATTTGTTCAATTTCCTTGATAAGTCTTATTTTGTAAAAAAAACTATAAATAAACTGACCTTAAATTGATTTGAAAAACTAATTTAATTTAATTTTTTTACTCTTAAAAATAGATTTTAAACTTATAAAAATTGATTTTAAACTTCTATAAACATATTATAGTGTCTTCAAAATACTTCGTTAAAGCAGATAAATAATCTTAACAGTTTAATTTCACATACCTTCATTGCTGGAATGCTAGAACAGAAGAGCGCAAATCTGAAAGCATGCGCAAAACACCGTAAGTCTTGAGGCGTCGAGCTGAGCAAAAGTTGAGTAGAGCCGTGGAGGAGGCAGTCAAGCAGATGCAAGACGGGCACACTGACCAAATCAATAAAAAAAATTCAAGACACAGGAGACCTTGCACGGCTCGTTCTTTCTGTTTCTGGCAGAGACATTTTTCTTACTAATGTACAACCTCATATACCCTGTTATGTTTTTACAGCCTAATGCCTGAGAAACCTGAAAAAATATCTAACAAAAAGGAAACAAAACATAAAAAAGTAAAGTAATTCATAGTGAATGAACCACGATTATCTGCCTCAGCGGATGCCAAGTCTCAGGCCCTCCAACGTGCCTCACAAAACTAGCTGGCGATAAAAAGCTCCCATAGCAATTACATAGAATTCTCACTTCACTCTCAGAGCATTGGTATAAGTACCCATAGATCTTCTTTCCCTCATTGGTTTGAGCAGAAACTAAAGCTCTACACTTTTGGCTTAAAGCTAGCTTGTTTTGCTCTTTAGTATGAATGGCTACTTTAGTCTTGGTTTAGTGTTATTGCATGCAGAAGAAAGCCAAATGCTATCTATAGTGGTAAAACTTGAATGTCTCCTCGATTCATTGGTGTTGCTGCTTTCTGTTGAAAAATAAAATAATGTTACAGGTAAATGATTAAGTTGGGAAAATGATCTTAGCAAATTAATCATTATATTAATCCAATATCACTCAATTTAGGAGCGCATCTCTAATGACAATGCTAAAACTACCTTAAAAACTCTGAAGAGTAGAATTCTCAGAATTAATATTCTCCTGTGAACTCGGCTCACCGACGACCTTCACCTAGCAATCATCGAAGGAAGATGAGACGGACGCCTGGCTGGAGGAAGATGAGAAGGATGCCTTGCTGCCTATTCGGCTATCCAATAAAATAAAGGATTGGGAGACTAAAAAAGTTTTTTTTTTTGGAAACATAAAATAGAATATGATGTTTCTAATTTTTGACACATGTACCCCCATAGGCCCCCCTCAATCCGCCCTTGGTGACAGTCATAGTATATTTGTGGCAGCATTATGTGGAGAATTAAAAGGTCTGAGTTTTCTTTTTGATGGCAAGTTTATAAAATCATGCCATGCTGATGTGCAATTTAATTCGTTTTGTCTAGGTGAATTTGCAGCGATTTAGTCTATTCATGTAGAACAATTAAGCAAGCTAAGTGTTGATCTGCTAATGGCTGGTTTTTGTTCATAAGCATAGTTATCTAGTTCTATTATATTATGCCCAGCTCTTTATAAATCCTGCTTCCCTATATGTATTGTTTGATCAAATATTTGCATTTATGAAATTCAAATGACTTGGTGGTGTAATTGGCAAACAAGTTTTGTACCAGCGGCTTTGGATTTATTGTTTCATTGAAATTGTCCAGTGCTGAATCTGCAGATGCAGAGTTAATTTGTTAAGGTCATACCTCTGATCTGAGTTAAGCATTTTTTATTTGATGGTACCTGCTGATATAATTTTGCCAATTTGAGTTTTTTGAAGACGTAATGCTTAATTTGAAGGCGTAAGGCAAGGGTTTGTTGAAGCCATCATTTCAAAATTTTAATTCCTCAGGTCATTGGAGATTCACAACTTATTGTTTAACCTGTTCTCCCAATACAAGGCAGACCCAACGTTCTCAAGCGCTACATTTATCTCTCAGATAAACTTTTCTCTATTTCCAAATAAAAAAGTGCCTTCAGCCATTTTCTCTGAACTCACAATCATCTAGTTCTCTGTACTCACAATCATCTACATTTATTGGCATTTTATTTCTGTCACTGCATTGATGGTTGTTAGTTCGTGCAAGTGATGTTTTGGAAACAGTCACTGCCAGACTTTTCATGGAGATCAGCAGGTTTGACTTATGGTCCATGGGGTATGAGACCGCTGTTCCCTTTCCTTTTAGATCTACAACTATAGGATGGTTCTTTGGATGACAAATGGTATTGTCTCCACTGTTATGGGCAATGTCACTCCCCATGTATATGGCTTTGAGTGTCACTTGTGGTTTTCAAGCTGCTTTATGGTCCAAATCATAAACCCTAATTTACTGTTAAGAAAAAGATCTAATTAGAAGGTTAACTTAAAAAATTCACTAATAATTCTAAAAAACCATAAAAATGTGAAACCGCTTGCATTAAACTCATATTCAATCATGGAATGAAGGAAAAATAAATATCACATAAATTGTAATGATAAATTTTCAAGCAAGCATAAGTCAAACCCATGTCAAACCCTAAGATTAAAAAACCATAAAAAAATTAAAACATTACCAAATGAGTTCAAAATTTCATAATTTGATCTTCAAGTTATTAATAAATTGTAGTTTAAATTTCATATCAGTTAGAGTTCATTTGGTGGTCCAAATCAAAAAACCTAATCCTTATTGTATAAGGAAACCCTAACCTTACCGATAAATTTGAAAAATCATTAATAATTCTAAAAAATCAGAAAAATCATTAATAGACCTAGAGCCATTCCCAACATCAATTCTTTTTGGTGTCGACTGCTAATGGAGAGTTGCAATATTCCATCCTCATCAAGTTGGTCCCTAATTTCCTTAGAGGATTGTTTGGAGTACTAGGGTGGTAGGATTCTAGCATCATGATTTTGCCTTCCTCTTCCTTGGTTTCAACATCTTGCCCTCCCCTCTCATTTGGGAGTGGGCTTGTCTCTTGGGGGCCCATCACTATGTTTTGTCTTTTGGATGTTGTTTGCCCTTTGCCTAGTATAGGGGGAGTGTTTTGTGTGCTCAGAAATGCATACCTCATGCATTAAGAAAGTCTCTGTAGCACTAAATATACAACACTCAACACTAACATGTATATATTTCGTGAATTAATGGAGTGTTGATGATATCATTTTATATTTGTGTAGCCCACGTGTATCTTAGGATAGTCCAAAACATGGTATATGAGTTGATAGTATGGAATTTGGATTTTGCTCTGAGAGCACCAAACTAGAGAGGGAGTTGCTCTTATGAAAAATATAATAAATATGAAAAATAATTAAGAAACTCACTGATTGGTAGCCCAACAAGTGGAGGAGTTGAGTGAGTGCTGACGATGTACTTCCTTGAGTTACTTCACAATCACTTTTAGAGGCTATTTAGTTGTGCTATTATGGGTTGTTTGGTTGCAATTATTATGAGTGTATTGCAAAATAAATGTAGCGGTTTTGGGATTTTTGGTGTGTAGTTGGGAGTAAAACAAATGCAAAATAATATGTAAAGGAATTTTGAATACCCCTGTTAGCCTATTTTTGTATTATTTCAAATTTGTCCAAATTTGACAAATTTAGGCTACATTGCTCACAAAGTAGATTGTGACCTCATAGCCACTTCCGTGCAACCTTGCCAAGTTTTGCGCTTCATATGATCCTACACCTAACCCCCATCCCCTCATAGGACCTCGTAGTGCGCTTGTGACCTCACCATTAGCATCATTTCCATGTCATCCCTGCTGTCATCGTTGTTTGTGTGATCCTCGTTCGCCTCCATATCTGCTCCAGTTCTCTTTATTTTAGTTTGTTTTAATTTTTTATTTTCACGTTTATTAATTCGAACCAAATACAAGTGACCTCTTGAGTTTCAAATACATTGTATTTATTTTTCACTGCATTTAAAATGCCTTTAAATTCTAAATAATTGAAACCAAACAACCCCTTGGTGAAGAGAAATAATATATGGAATTGTTATTACATTTAAAACTTCTAGATCTCAAGTTTTGATATTTCCTCTCACTAGCTTGGCATGATAAGATGCAATTTAGTACTTCCCAAAATTTTTCCATTCTTCTAAATCTGTTTTATTCTTCTCAAATATCTTTGGGATTATTATTTATTTTAAGGCTATTTCACTAAAGTTTCTCACATGTTATCTTTTTAATACCATATCCTCGATAGTATTTCATTATTTTCTTTAAAAACCTTATAAATTCCAAGTTTCATTGATTTTTCATTCATAAAGGGGGATGGGATGTGTTTTTTATTTTCTTTAAAAACCTTGTAAATTCTAAGTTTCATTGATTTTTCATTCATAAAGGGGGACGGGATGTGTTTTAATTTATATAGGGGCTTTTGTGAATATTGGACCATTCCTCACCCTTGAGAGTTATGCCTGTGAAACACCTACATAATTTCACCAGTTGAGTCCCATGCTTACCACAATTTTCACCATTTTTCTTTTTACTTTTGCTGCCATCTCATTGATCTGTGTGATCCCTAATGGTTACTTATCAATCAGTAAACTATTGTAATGGTTCTATAATTATTTTTGTCTACACATCTATTTTAATTATTATTTAATTATTAATTTTGAGTTTGTATGTTTTTATTAGGAGCTCTCCTAAGATTGTGTAAGGCCATCTCCAGCCGAAAAACTCATTTTCCACTCTAAAATGCAGTAATACTCCAAATTGCAATAACTCAATTCCAACCAAACTCCATTTCCTAACTTCAAAAAAAGAATATTCTATGTATATTCTTTCTCATATTTTATTTTTAATCATATCTTTATATTTATCAAATTTTCAACAAAAATAACTTTTACTCGATAAATTAATTTGGAATATAAATATGTACTTAATAAAATAAATATTAGTTATTTTTATTTTATTTCTCATTTTATATTTTCGTTGTCATAACTTGTTCTGCATTTTGCTTTCCATTTTTATTTTGTTGAAGTATTATAATATTCGATATCCTTTAAATGTAAATGTGGGTTTTATCCTAATTTATATATTAATCTTGTATCTTAATTATGCTATCGCATTTTATATTATTTAAAATGAATAACCTAATTAAAACAATTAATTATATAAAAAATTAATAATTAAAAACCTACACCTAATAAACTATAATTATTAATCAAATTTTTTGAATTAAAAAAAAAATACGTCGGTTGGCATCGCACTGTTTACCTCATGAATTTAACGTGCTATTTGGTGTTTGGGTGGAGCAAATGGCGGACGGGAAATGAGCGTAAGCAGTTCGGTTGGAGATGGCCTAAGTACTACACAAATATTAGAATAAAACACTTAATCAATTCTCTTCAATTATTGTCAATACTTTGGGGCTTCGCACTGTTAGGTGTTATATTTTAATGGTCCTATCTCAAGTTTAGGTCTATGGTTGGATTGATTTTGAGGTGTGTCTAGCAAAGTGTTGTAGAGTGTTAAGAGTTTCTGTTTCTTTTTTTTCCCCTAAAGAAGGGAGCACCCTGAAGGATGGTTTTAAAACCACCAGTGCTTTAGCTTTGAACTTTTCATTTCACGGTTCTGTACCCAGTTTTTCACCTTATTGTGTCCAAACAATCATTTTTTGTTTAAAATTTTCTCCTTTTCTTCATCAGGTATTGATTATTAGCTTGTCCTTTTTTGTTTAGAAAATTCATTCAAAAGGATATTTTCCACTATTTGGATGATTTCTCCTTATCCTGTTGATCTCATTTTTGCTTTTCTTCTGCTAACTTTTCAGGATTGGCTGCATTCTTTTATCTGTTGGTCAGGATGAATTCCATGATGAAGTATTCAATACCTTAAGTTTTGTTGTTCAGCAGTCAGATTTCATTGTTCAGATCCTAAGGAATGTCACAGATTATTTATCCTTAGCAAAGACAATTAGTGTGGATGATTTCTATATTTCGTCTGATGTTCAGACTAGAATTAACAAGTTAGATGTGGATCTAAGGAGCGCAGCTTTTATAATATTACAAAAAACAACAGAGAATTCAGAAAAGATTACCAGAGCAATGAATTATGCGTATGAGCCAATTTCTAAGGATTGTTTAATGAATTTTGCATAAGCATGTTTTTTTTAATCCTAAAACTTGTGTTTTTTTATTGAAATAGGAGGGTTGTTCTGATTTTAGTAGCAGCAATTATGCTTTTGCTTGCTCTCACTGGTTTTGGTGCGTATTCTTGCTTCTTTTTATTAGAATTTGCTCTATATCCCAAAAGCATAATTGATCTTCTGTTTTTGATTTCTTATCTTATCTGTTCTCACGTTCACTACAGCACTCTCAATTCTCGGGCACAAGCAGGCTATCTATGCGTAAGTTGACAGTGCATTCTTTGTAGTGGATTAGTTATTCAAGTTTTCTTAAATACATGTTTAAATTATTTTAAAACATCCATATATTTTTCAGGTTTACCTCAATTGGATGGCTACTTGTTACAGCCACACTTGTTTTATTTGGAGTTTTTGTTATCTTAAAGAAGTAAGAACCTTGGCTAAGCTGTTTATATTATTAACTTGTGATAGTTGTTTGTGCCTTATAAAGTTTATTTATTTGATTTACAATCTCATATATTATTCAATGAGCTTTGAATTTTTTTGAGCTCAGCATATTTATCATTTAAAATTTAGAGATTGTTCGCTTTTACAACTATTATTATCATTATTTTTATGTTGATTGTTTACATTTGTCTAACTCAAAGTATTTACTGATTGATGGTATGTAAGAAATTGAAGATGAACAGTATGGAATATTTGATCATTGAGCACTAAGATATGCATGCATGTCTATGGTGCTCCATAAATCTGTTAATAGAAGACAACACAGGTCTGGTAAACTGCTGGTCAGCAAATTTCTGGGGGATTGTGCAAGGAAGTTGGGCTTGTAGAAAGCCCTCACTAGTGAGCATTCAGGTCCAAAAGGTGGGAGATGCTGACATGGATAGTGATGTAGCTGATTTGAGAACTGGAATTGACTAAAAGATTGATGAGTTTGATAGGAATCCAATCTCCACATAGAAAAAAACAACAATAACAAAGAGAAAACGTAGCAGAAATTAGCAAGAAAGATCTTTATTTTCGCACAACAAACTAATATACAAGTTGATCTACTATTCGAGAGGTAGACTGACTCTCCACAAACCCTAGGCGCCACTAGGAACAACTCCAAAGAAAACTACAACAAACACAAATCACATAATCCCCATAAAATAACACAATTAATCCTTATATAAACTTTCATACTTCCCTCATAAGTCTGAATTCAAATCAGGCCTCTTTCCCTAAATAAACATTTCTTAATTCCCTCCCAAATCTGAATTCAAATCAGGCCTCTTTCCCTAAATAAACCTTTCTTAATTTCCTCCCAAATCTGATTTCAAATCAGCCTTCTTTCGCCAAATAAACCTTTTCTAATTCCCTCTCAAATCTGAATTCAAATCAGCCATCTTTCCCAATTAAATTTTCCTAATCCCCTCCCAATTTTAGTTTTCTATCTTAAGTTATTAAATGTGGAATTAATCCCCTTTTTGAGGCCCCCCTCTCTCTTCTTGCTCGCCACCCCACCCTTGCGGGGCCCACCGGCTCAGTCGCCGGTCCATCAATACTCCCCTCCCAAAAAATCACATTGTTCTCAAGGTGAAACGAATCAATACTCCCCTCCTAACAGCAGCTATAACATGAGGATCATGGTTAGAACGTTTCAGAGCATCTACATTTTTGGCTTTGCGTTGAGGCTTGGGAATCATTTCTATAGAAGCAGCCCATAGACTCCCACTAGTAGGACATTCCTGCAGTGCTTTTGCCATCAATACAACTACTTTCTTTTTGTTTCCATGCTTCAACTTAGCATGAATAGCTGCTAGCCAGAGTTACAGATTTTGAGGATTTCTCTTTCTACCCATGGTAAGAACTGCGCGAACTTTGCTCAGACCATTTACTCTCTCCTTTAAGTTAGCAATGGAAAGCCAAAGAGGAACACAATTAGGAGAATGTTTCAGACCCATTTCATAGGTTTCTTTTTCCTGTTCAACATGACCAAGCTTATCTTCCATCTGTCCAAGCATCAACCACAACTAGAAAATGAAGGGAGCAACTTCATTCCTTCTTCCAACAACCTTCTCTCTAAAGTGTTCCCAAGTTCTCTCTCTACGATAGCAGACTTCATCCAAACTGTCTTACGAGGCTCTCGAGTTCCACCAAGAATCCCATCCCTGCTCCCTGGATTGCCCTCACCAAGATCTTAAGAGAAATTCTGGTTTTGGACAGACTAGGATCCCCCCTGATCCTCAACTTTCTCCTTCCCACCATGAATTCCATAGTCAATGCCTTCCAGTCCACCTTGGTCTACCTTAGGGTCTGCAACCACTTTATGTCCAAAATTACATTTGTGCTCCCTAACTCAAAGAGAAGGAAATCCTCCCTCATCTGGATCTCCTATAGTGTCACCATCAGCCCTAGGCAGATGCCTCTACTCTTCTCCACCTTCCCCATTCCCATCATCACCCCAAAATAGCCTGTGTCGACCAGCTTCAACCCCAACCGATCCACCACCGGTTGGAGAAGAAATTATGGGTTACCCCACTGTCCACCAGAACTACCATTGATTTTCCTCCTATCTGTCCCCTCACCTTCATAGTGCGAATTGAGGTAAACCCCATCATTGAGTTCAAGGAGCCCTCCGTCACATTTAAAGTGCAAATGCTTCTCCTCAACCACCTCCTCCTCATTCTAGACTGTAAGTACCTACAGCGAACAGTACTTGCAGCAGTGGCCTGGTGCAAACTTCTCATCACAACGGAAACACAGTCCCCTTGCTCGCTTCTCCTGAACCTCTACCTCAGTTAGCCGCTTGAAATTTCTCCCGAGCAGTGCTCCCAATCCCCTATCCTTGGGTACTTCTCTCTGAATGGGTACGGGCTATACCTTTGGTGCCAAAAAAGTAGCCATCCGGTATGAAGCTTCTGAATTGCTGCCCTTGCTGCTTCTCTCAAGTGAGTTTTTGTCCTCCACCAATTGGACTATCTTCATAGCCTCCCCTAACCCTCGTGGCCTCAATAACCGGACAACAGCCCTAATCTCTAGATTGAACCCCTTCATGAAATTCCCCTCCAACACTGTCTCAGATAGCTTCCTTAATTGGCTAGACAAGTACTCAAACCTCTCCCGATAATTCATCATTGTCCCTTTCTGAACCAGAGCAAATAATTGCTCGTAGAAGTCTCCTTCTCAAATGGGTCGGAAACGTTCTAATAAATTATCTTTGAACTCCCTCCATGATCGGATTGGATCTCTCATGTCTCTTCACTGATACGACGGCAAGGCTTTACCCTCCAAGCATAAAGCTGTTGCTCTGAGTCTCTCCTCCTCTATCAGCCCATTCACCGCGAAGTATCTCTCCACCCTATAGATCCACCCATGAGTATCTTCCCCCTCAAACACAGGCATCTTCAGCTTTCTCACTTTTAGATCCCCTCTGCCCCAACTTGCTTTTCCACCTTTGGCTCCTCACATATGACGATTGTTATGATCTCTCCATTATTCTCTCCCATCCCTCTTCCTTTCATAGACATCCTCTTTCTCAAAATCAGTCCGCCTCATTTCTTCCTCTCAATTTCTCCTCATGCCATGTCCTTCACCAATTTCCCTCTTGGTTATTGGTTCAAGATGTGACCTATTTTCCCTGTTGCCCCATGATTTCTATCTCTCGATTATCCCCCATTGTGCTGATATTGGGGTTTCCCCCACTTCCTTGGCCACCCGTAGTTGCTCTCGCCTCTGATGTTGCCAGTTGGGTGTCAAGCTCTAATATTTTCTTCATCATGTTCTCTAGGTTAGAAACCTTTCTTCCATGGATGAAAATTGGTCCTCATCTTCCGATTTGAGTTGGCCCACTTCTCCTTCTAGTTTCTCTTCCAAAGCATCCACTTTCTTAGCCGTCATAGGTCCCAAAAAAGTGCTCTGATATCAATTTGATAAGAATCCAATCTCCACACAGCAAAAATAACAATAACGAAGAAAAACACAACAGAAATCAGCAAGAAAGATGTTTATTTCTGCACAACAAACCAAGATATAAGTTGATCTACTATTCGAGGTAGATCGACTCTCCACTAACCCTAGGCACCGCTAGAAACAACTCCAAAGAAAACTACAACAAACACAAATCACGTAATTCCCATAAAATAACCCAATTAACCATAATATAAACCTTCCTATCCAAATCTAAATTCAAATCACTCATCTTTCCCTAAATTAACATTTCCTAATTCCCTCTCAAATTTGAATTCAAATAAGCCATCTTTTCCTAAATAATCATTTCCTAATTTTCTTCCAAATCTAAATTCAAATCAGCCCTCTTTCCCTAAATAAACCTTTTCTACTTCCCTTTCAAATCTGCCCTCTTACTCTAAATAAACCTTTCCTAATTTCCTCCAAAATTTGAATTCAAATCAGCCATCTCTCCTTAAATAAACTTTCCTAACCCCCTCCCAATTTTAGTATTCTATGGTAAGTAATTAAAGATGGAATTAATCCCCTTTTGAGCACCCCCCACCCCTTTTCTTCTTGCCTACTGCACACCCTAGTGTGGCTCACCGACTCAGCTGTTGGTCCATCCCGCTGGGAAATCATTGTCTAGGGGATCCCAGGCAATGCTTCTTTAGTGATCAAGTCAGTGGGGAGCCTGAGAAGATTCTCTCTAAAAGGAATCTTAAAGAAAATGAGAGAGAATTTGGATGCATTATGGCTGGAGATACCTCATATATCTAAAATATTAGGGTACTGACGATTTGGGAATTTAGATCCGTACCTCTTCGTGGTTTACATATCCACTTGGAAAAGTTGCTGGTTGGCGAGTTTGTCTTGTAGATTATTAGTGCTTTCCATGTAAAATTGGAAGTATTTGGAACAAATGTAGCTTGAAGTGCTTGTCCGCCTCAACAATTTATTTAGCTGAACATATGATTTTGCTCTTAGCATGCACATGGATCTCGAGGTGGTCCTCTTGTGAATCACATGATCATGATTATCATATATATTTGATTGCTCCATGGCATACTTCTCATAATTTTGGTGTTCTTATTAAAAAGCCTCTCAAAATTTTGTATTAATAACTGAATCAAGCCTTCCATACTCGCAAACAACAGGCCACCTCTTGCACAAAATAAATCCTAGCCCTTTGATCAAAACGGCTAGTGCACCATTGCAACAACACAGTTCTTTACATCCCTTTATATAGCTCTACTGTATTACACAAGGGGTAATAGAATGAAATATCTATTCTCACTATGTGCTTTACGCCTTTCTCAGTTCTCTTTTAGCTTTCCTAACTACTGCATGTATGCCTATCTCTAACTCTATTTGTGTTTTCTTCAAATCTTTTATGATATCAGAGCCTGTGTAAGCCCTACGACACTTAACCATCCTACCAAATACCGAATACCTACTTCTCAGCCTTAAAATGGAGCAAGGTAAAACCTCCCTTATTGATGGGCTTCCTCAACTCATACGATCAGAGATTTACCCGTACCCACCCAACTCAAGTTTCTCGTAAGCAACATAAAAAAAAAAAAAACTACTCATTCAACTACAACTCAATAACTATCCTACCATAAGATCCCAAGCTCTTCGCCTCATCCGAGCAAATGGCTTTGAATGGTTCTTGGGATGGCACATCTATCTGGTCATCCAAGCACATCGTCACTGATGATGCCAACTTCAGTCTCAACCTCGAAAGCATACGCTGGAATCTCATTAATCAGAACCTTGCAGCTGCTATTTATGCAGCAATCTCCTCCTCTCGTCTATGTGCTCTTTCCTTCAATACTTGCACCAACATCTGGATCACTCTGAATCATTGCCTACAATTCACAAATAGGTCTTGACTAATTCAGTCGAAGAATGAGCTTCACAATGTCTAAATGGCTGGACGTTTCATGGCACAAAGTCTCGTTAATGTTACAACCAAAATTGATGCCATCACAGTTGCTGGCACACCTTTGCCACCTAAGGACATCATCCTCTACATACTCAACAACCTCCCACCAATTACCAAGCATTCAAGATGACCATTCAAATCAATCAACATCCTATTGAAATTGATGACTTATGCGCGTTCCTGTGTAATGAGGAGGCTAACTTCATAGTCGAGGCAGTAAGAGAATTACGAAAACTACAAATTCAACTAGCAAAAACTACACGATCTCGTAACCGCCCCTCACGTAACTCCCACTCACGACACTAAAGCAACTAGAACCGCTCTCTCCCTCTCTATTGATTCGAACTCACGCACGCAAGGAAGCCCTCCCGTCCTCTCTTTATCACATGCAGGGACTCCAGACGCTCACTTTCTCGCTCCCTCCTTCATGTTTTCACTCAACGCACACAGGAGTTGCCCGACCTCCCTCTCCTGTGCGACTTGACACCTCACCCAACCGACCCGATGCCTCACCCAGCCCGACCTCCCTCTCTCATTCGCTCTTGGATGCATGTAGAAGCCCTAGTCGCCAGTCCTCTCTCTCTCTCTCTCTCTCGGTTTCTCTGTGTCGCACGACTCCAACCGAAGCAGTGCACACTGGAATCAACCCAGGAAACCCTAGACGCCCGACTTCTTCTCTGTCTGTTCAACCCGACCGTCCGCATGAGCTCTTCTCCTGCCCGACCAGCGATCCAACCCCCATGAATGCGACTCCAGCTTGCACACGATCTTGCATTTCTGATCCTAGTCCCATCTTCGGCCCGACTCGCTCCCATCCCGTGATTTCAGTCGCGCACACGACCTCTTGCTGTCGACCCACTGCCACCTACTTTCCAACCCGACAACAACCTCTCCTCTCTCCATATTATTATCATTATTATTAAAAAAAGAAGAAAATGAAATTATTTTAACTATCATTGCCATCATTGTCGTCGTCGCTTGTCGTATACCTAAGGGATAAACTTCTCTCTTGCTTTAACGATAAGTATCCAAGATCCACGTTCTTCATATCTTAGATCCGACTGGGAGAAGAATAAGGATAAAAGAAGACCTTGCGTTCGTTGTATCTTTGATCCGACTGGGAAGAACATGAATTATATGAAGACTTCGCGTTATCTGATCCGACCGAGATGAACAAAGACAAGTGCCTACTGTTGGGGAGATGAGGAGTAAACACTACAATGACGAAACAAGCAAGAAAGTAAAAGCAACGAAAAAGAAAAGGATACCAGGATTTAACGTGGAAAAACCTAAAATAGGTAAAAAACCACGGAGCTACACCACACCAAGAAATCCACTATGAAAATTAGGAGAAATAAGTATAGATCTCTGTTCTCTCTCACTCCCTCCTTCTCTACTCACATACATCGTTCTCAATGTCTACATACTCAAAATACAAGAGAATGCCAAGTAAAATAACCCCAAGGGACGCAAACCTTTAGAAAAACGAGAAAGAAAACCGTCCAGTCCGTCTCGCAACATTGTGACGCTAGTTTGGGGCGCTGCAGCGCTCAAGCCTCTATTTTGCTCCGCTGAGGCGCCGTATCTATACTGTTGCGACGCTCTGTTTTCTGTCGTTCAACGTTGTGGCACTTGGGTACGCGGCGCCAGGGAATTGTACCGAAATTTTTTTTTCACTCGAACCCAAGCAGGAGGTAAACCTCCGGGCCCCCCAGTAAACACGACAAGCTTTGAGGTCTGAGACAACATAATAACCAGATTGATCATCACAATCAGATTCCACACATAACACCTACCCGACAACCCTATATGGGGTCGAATGTCGGGAGACTGCCGAAATTTTAAATGACAGGCGACATTCACATAATTAAATAAAAAATGAATTTTTGCAAAAAAAAAAAATGAACAAAATAAAAACTAACCTATCTGGTTGCCCTCCTCAAATTAGAAACAATGTAGCATGCAAAAAAGTAGTTGTTTGTATTTTCAAATAAGCATATCATCATCATCATAACTATCATAAGCCTTATTCCTAACTTATTGGGGTTTACTTGTATCTATCAAGTTGCAACACAATTTCAACAATTGACAATGTTTATTTATTTATTTTATTTAATTTTTTTACAAAAGAGAGTGGACAATGAGGCCTTCTTAAAGTATAAAGGATTGAATTGAATGATCTTAGATGGATGCAAAGAAGTATCTGCGGTCATAATGAGTTTGATCAGATATACTCTGTGTTATGTAGGCCATTCCTTGCTTAAATACCAAAGTATAATGTCAGAAACAACATGAATAAGCCATGATGGATCCATTCCAATCATTCAAAGTTAACACATGGCTCAATGTAAAAAAATATGGATCCAGGAAGTAGAGTAGAGTGCTAATCATTATCAAAAGTGTCTCGGTAATGCATTTCTAAATGTGTTTCTCATGAAGGTGAATGAGAGTGTATATTGTATCCTTAGATTAGCTTATGTCACAAAAAGGCTATAATATTCTACAAAATATTAATCAAATAAGTGGTCAAGAGATAGTAGTTTTTGAAGATAAAATGCATTTCCTTGATGAAAAGTTTTCAATCTATTGAAAAAATCGAGATTGGGAACACTGCATACCATCTATTTAGTAACTACCTTTTCTAGAATTCACTAATTTCCTTTTCTATCTAGCCAAATTTCTATCCATTTTGATATACTAATCTCATTTCCTAGATTTGATATGGGGTGATTAACCATAGGGGCTTGCACCTATGGAAAATCAGAACTTAGATCATAAAGTCCTCGCAAAATGAGGGTGAAATCTTTGGGTAGTGTTTTATCTAAAACCTAATAAGCCTTATGAAAATCTAACATGGAACCTAAGCTCATTAAAACTCTCCCCATTAATAAAGAGGCACAGAGTGGCAGGGGTGCAAATTTTTGGAGCCCACAACCAACAATTGCAAAACACCATTGTCTACTATGGCAATCAACAAGCATCACAAGGTAATGGTCAAATCCTGCCAATCTCTCACACCAGGAGGAAGGTTTTAGAGGTGTTATAGGAGAATCAACTGAGGGCTAATATAAAGAAATGTTGCTTTGCTTAGGCTAGGGTGGAGTATTTGGGACATGTAGTCTCTCAAGAGGGTGTAGTTGTAGATCAGGCCAAGATTGAGGCTATGTTGGGATGACCATTGCCTAAGAATCTCAGGGAGCCGAGGGGATTTCTAGGACTGACTGGTTACTACAGGAGGTTCGTGAAGGGCTATAACACCATCGCATGGCCACTAACAAAACAATTGAAGAAGGATGGTTTCTTGTAGGGGGAGGTGGCCACAATTGCTTTTGAGAGATTGAAGAAGGCCATAACCACAGTGCCGGTCTTGGCCCTACCAGATTTCACTCAGGTCTTTATAGTGGAAACAGATGCCTCATGGTATGGATTTGGGGCAGTACTTATACAAAGCCATCGACCCATTGCCTACTTCAGCCAGGTGTTGACAGCTAGAGCCAGGCTGAAGTCAGTTTATGAGAGGGAGTTGATGGCCATTGTGCTAGCCATCCAGAATTGGCGATGCTAGTTATTGGGTCGGCATTTCATTGTCAGGACAGACCAGCGGAGCCTGAAGTATTTATTGGAGCATAGGATGGTGACAGAGGAGCACCATAGATGGCTGACAAAGTTATTGGAATATGACTTTTAAATTCAGTATAGGCCAGAGATAGAGAATAAGGCAGCGTATGCCTTGTCCAGATGTATGAGGAAGTTACAGACGATAACAGTGTCGATACCACTAATGCTGGATTGGAGGGCCATTAAGGAGGAGAGTGCACAGGATGAGGAGCTGGGAAGGATTATGGCAGACTTATTGAAAGATGGGAGTAGCCAACCAGGTTATTCTTTAGAAGGGGAGAAGCTTTTGTACTAGGGAAGATTGTTGATGCCCAGGATATCAGTCCATATTCCACACCTGCTTCAGGAGTTCCATGGGAGCGCTGTTGGGGGTCATTCAGGGATGCAGAAGACATACAGAAGACTCGCCTCAGAGTTGTATTGGAAGGGGATGCACAAAGACGTGGATGAGTTGGTAGCTAGATGTGAGATATGTCAGAGGAATAAGTACATGGCTATATCTCCAGGAGGATTACTACAACCCTTAGCTCTATCAGGTCAGGTGTGGGAGGAGGTATCCATGAATTTTATAGATGGATTACCCCGATCGGAAGGGTTGATAGTGATTTTAGTGGTAGTAGACAGACTAAGCAATTATGCTCATTTCATTCCTCTACGACACCCCTACATGACAATAACAGTGGCATAAACTTTCATTAGGGAGGTGATCAGACTGCATGGGATACCAGAGTCTATAGTATCCGTCAGGGATAAGGTGTTTCTCAGTCACTTTTAGAGGGAGTTATTCAGACTACAAGGAACAATACTAAAGAACAACATCGCCTACCACCCACAAATAGATGGGCAGACGGAGGTGGTCAATAGTAGCTTGAAGACAAACCTATGATGCTTTGTGTCAGAGACACCTCGACTGTGGGACAAGTGGTTAGCATGGGTAGAGTACTGGCATAATACTTCATATTATTCTGCTTCTCAGATGACCCCATTCAAAGTGTTGTACGAACGGGATCCACCTCACCTGGTGCATTTTGGGCATGGTAGCACCCTAGTTTCTTCAGTAGAGGAGTATTTGGAGGAGAGCGACAAGGTGTTGGAATAAGTAAAGAGGCATTTGTTAAGGGGTTAGCAGATTATGAAGAAACAAGCAGATGAGCATAGAAAGGACATCCAATTTGAGGTAGGGGAGAGGGTATTCTTAAAGCTCTGGCCTTACAGGCAGAAGACAGTCGCCAACAGGAGGAATGAGAAGTTGACCCCAAGGTACTTTGGGCTATATGAGGTATTAAAGAGGATTGGAGCGATGACATATCGGCTGAAATTACCATTGAAAATGACTATACATCCCGCGTTCCATGTATCCCAACTGAGGAGAGTAATTGAGGATCATGTAGCTAGTTTTGAGTTTCCAATGACGCTGACAGAGGACTTGGAGGTGGTATTAGAACCATTAGAGTTGATGGGGATTCGTTAGGGAGAAGAGAGAACTAAGGAAGTTCTGATCAAATGGAAGAGCTTACCGGACTACGACGCCACATGGAAGCCTTATGAGAGGGTGAAGCATCAGTTCCTCTCCTTTCACCTTGAGGACAAGGTGATTCTTTGGGAGGGGGGTATTGTTAGACCGGTCCAGCCGGCCCTAGGCAAGGGGCCAACCCAAGTTTACAATAGGCGGACCAAGCAAATCCGCCCCCTAGGGATTGCCGCCAAAGCAATTTTGGGGCCCAATAGGGAATTCAATTAGGAAGGAGGAGGGTGGCTAGGGTTGTAGGGGGATTTGGCTTGTTTTGTTTAAGGTTTTTTTGTTTTTGTTTAAGGTATTGCTTTAAATAGGAAGAGAAAATTAGGGTTAAGGTTATCTGATAATTTGTGACTGTTTTTGGTTTCTTTGGTGCTTGACATCTTGGGCTCTAGCGGCATCTAGGGATTAGGAGAGCTAGATCATCCTCTCGAATTGAGGATCAATTGTATCTTAGTATTTTCTTTCCTTTGTATTTGATTATTGCAATAAAATTGCTTTTTTTCTAGTTTTTCTTAGGAGTTGGGCGGATATTTCTTGCTGTTTTTCCAAGATTGATAGGTTTTACTTGAGATCTTGAAGTGTTTCCTATTAGATTCTTAGTGGAGCTAGGCTTGGATAGCTGCATGGAAGTCTCGGATAGCTGCATGGAAGTCTCGGATAGCTGCATGGAAGTCTGCATAAAAAATGCATGTTGTATTAACACGAATGGGCAATATTGATCTATAAATTAATTATTGTCACTATAATGCAAATATGTAGAAAAGCATATTAGTTGGTCTTGGGTAACAGTGTTGAAAAGCTCGCCCATTGTTTATGTCTCAGCATTCGGCTTGCTAAGAAATTCATGTTTGACTCGATTTTTAAATAAATGAGCCGAACTTGAACAAATAATTTGTGCTAATTTTCTCAATGAGTTGGCCACAGATAGGTTTATGTTAGATTGTGTTTGACTTCTTGTTTAGCAGTTTCATGTATAAAAAAAATATTATATTTAGATACTAACTAATATATACTTTTAAATAATGTATATATATGTTTTCATTGTTTTGGTATTGTATACTTCCATATTAGTGCTTTATAATTCTTTTTTATATTTATTAATTTATGTATTAATAAATTTTTAAAACTTCAATTATTGAAATCTAACATCTGTAAAACATGAATTTGATGAGCCTCCCAAGCCTAAAATGGAATGAACACAAATATAAGAACACAAGTGGAGCTTGAATAGAGTAAAAATATGATAGTAGTGCCGAGGTCTAACTCAAATTTGTTAAAACTCTGGTTAATTTACACGTCTAGACTTGGGCATGGTTTGAAAATTCTGGTTTGAGCTAGATGATGTCCGAATGTCTTTAGCATTCTCGTTGATAAAGAGTCTCTCCATGACGACAAAGAATAAAAATGGTTGGAAGCATTAAATATTCCCAGGAATAGGAAAAGAAGCTTACAAATACATAATGAGAAACTACAACATAAACGAGAGAGAGAGAGAGAGAGAGAGAGAGTGGTCCTCTGGCGAGGGATTGCTTGGAGAGTGATGTTAAACTATATTTGTATCTGAATCATGAATTGTGGGTAGTTTCTTAATTGACCAATTAGTACATTTGTCATTTCAGTTTCTGTCTTCCTGAAAAACTATATTGTAATTTTCTGCATCAGCACTGTAGGTGATGCCTGTACTGCCATGAATGAATGGGTGCACTATCCTCACACTGAGACAGCACTTGGCAACATTCTTCCTTGCGTTGATCCGAAAACAACAAATCGCACATTGTACCAAAGCAAAGAAGTCATTCTCCAGCTAGTCAGCGTAGTCAATTCGGTAATTAGATCCGTCGCAAATTCAAAGATTGGATCTTCACAATCTTCTGAGTTTTTCAATCAATCTGGAGCTGAAATGCCACTTCTCTGTTCTCCATATGATTCCAAACTCCAGCTTCGACATTGCCAACCTCAAGAAGTTTCATTCAGCAACGCTTCTTTGGTATAAGCTGTCATGTTTGTATTAAAAAAGAAAACAAAATAAATCATTGTAGCAAGTTAACTAACACCATTGTCTGATTTACGTTACAGGTGTGGAAAAACTACATTTGTGAAATCTCAAAATCAGGTTCCTGTACTGGTGTAGGAAGGATTTCTCCTAATATGTACTCGCAGCTGGTGATAGCCGTTAATGCAAGCTATGCTCTTGACCACTATACTCCATTGCTTCTGAGCCTACAGGACTGTAAATTTGTTCGTGAATCCGTCAATACTATTACAACGAACTACTGTATTTTCCTGGAGCAAGATCTCAGCATGGTCAATGCTGGGCTTGTCCTGATCTCCATTGGTGTTATCCTCTGCCTCTTCTTGTGGATCTTATATGTAAATCGCCGCCAAAGGGAGGTGTCCGCAACTGTATCTGAAGTTCTTGGAGTATCTTCTCTACCTACTTAATAATCTTCGTAGTATTGTTCTTATAATCATTTGTCATCTCAGATGGAGCGAAGCGCCGTCTGATGCTAATATATTTGTATGTCATAATGCATAATTAGGAGCCCTTTTTAGTGATTAATGGAGTAAGTTTTAACCAAACTTGTTTTCTTAGTTGCACCTATTTTTTTGTTTTTTTTTTAATGTTTGTAATGTTTCATTTACTTCTGGTGTTTTGTACTCACAAAGAGAAACATGTATATTTAAGTGATACAACAAAATTAGAGTAAACATAGAAAGTGAAAATTAAATATTTAATTCATTAGTAAAAACTCAAATAGATAGTATACCAAAATAATAATACTGATACAAGCAAAAGAATATAGTAGGACGAATAATATGAAAGAAACTATCCAACCCATTAAGCAAATATATAATAATCTACCACAAGATATAAAATTCTAAAAATAGTTTACTGCTGATAACTTTGCTCTTGAGATGAAGGTTTGCTAAACTTGCTTGTAAGATTTGTTGTGAATAGAGACAATGGGTGAGTTTGATAAATCAAATTCAACAAGCAACTTCTCTCTATCCAAATATAAATGACAAATGAATAGGGCATGTAGTATGAACAATTATATGGCAGTAGTAACAACCTATATTCACTAAATCAAGGTAGCTATGAGATATGCCATGCTTCCTATGACAAAATTTTGATATGCTAATATAATTAATGCATATATCAAACTGCTACACACATAATATCATTTTAATGCAATTACATCGGGTATCATCATACCCCTAAATGACCTATTAATCATTTATGTTTTTTAGCTAAAGTTTATTTATATATGTATATACGTATTTACATATATCTATAGTCGGTCTATCAAATAACTTTCACCGGAAAGGTAAACACCAACCTAAAGAAATCACATGATTTTCTATAGAGTTGTTACTCTGTGGGCCCGTCGGTCCAGCTAGCCAATATTTAATAGGATTCTACCGACTACATACCATTAAACAGTGTAAGTGCTGTTACAAATAACCAACATGTATTATATAGCTAAACATGACAATCACAATTTATATAATTAATATGATTTATAGTAGGAGTATCATGTATTGTATTAAATAGAACTGATAATATATGAATTAAATTTTCTATAGCATGAACCATGTTAAGTGATAAAAGCTCGCGCATCAACAAATCAAAGTAATGTTATTTCTACCACATGATGATTTCAATATGAGCCATAAATAAGATTCCTGACATGCACAATACTAATAATAAATATTGAAAATAGATCTGACAATCTAATATCTAGAAACCTATCACGAGCAACAAGGATATCGCCTCTAACAAAAAAGGGTATGTTTATCCAAAATAAATAACAGTTACTTACCTTTAGACAAGTGATGCGAAATACCAAGCCTACAAGATATTCAACCGACAGAGTTACGAGGGCAACAACTCGAAAGTCCTTTAAGAACCAAAACCAAATAGTTATAAGTAAGCACTTCGAAGCATTCGAGTTAATTGACTTAAGTTAATATTAACTATTACAGAGATGCTATTAACCGTATTGATATATCATCGAAAAATTATCTTGATTGGGCACGAATCTCGAGGCAAAATCAAGTTGGAAACTTCCAAAATTAAGATTGGGACCATCCGAACTCCAATTTTAGCAAACTTATAGTCGAACTGAACGTCTCAAAAATACGAACCCAACGACACCAAATTCGACTCAATTCGAGCCCAAATGGGTCCAAATCAAGGACCGAAGCGCTGTTAGAAGGTTCGAACCACAATTTGGTTTACCAAACAGTTTCCAAACATGACATGTTTATAGGCGAATCGAGCGGCTCGACGAGACGAGTCCAACGAGCCCAAGATCACTGAATTCCGATATTACTAAGACATTAAAATGTCCAACAAAATGTCCATGATCAAGGGAATCAATATCAGCCATCCATCCAAACCACTCCCAAAATACGCTTGATCTTCCTCCTATTTACGGGCCATGCCACTCTAGAAAATTTATAAATAGAGCCCCCCTTTCTCATGAAAAGGGGCCTAAGCCAAAGGAAGAGAAGAGAGAGATCGGAGATTGCTCTTACCTCCTCGCTCCTCAACCACCTCCTGGAGTTCCGCCGGACCACCACCTGTTGCTGGAGTTCCGCCGGACTACCACCTGATGCTGGAGTTCCACCGGACTACCACCTGACACCCGGAGCTTTGCCGGACCACCACCTGATGCTGGAGTTCCGCCGAACCACCACCTGACGCTGGAGTTCCGCCGGACCACCACCTGACGCTCGGAGTTCGCTGGACCACCACCTGACGCCGGAGTTTCGTTGGACCACCGCCTGATGCCGGAGTTTCGTCGGACCACCGCCTGATGCCGGAGTTCCGTCGGACCACCGCCTGATGCCGGAGTTCTGTCGGACCACTGCCTGACGCCCGGAGTTCCGCCGGACCACCATCTGACGCCAGAGTTCCGCCGGACCACCACCTGACGTTGGAGTTCCGCCAAACCACCAACAGACGCCGGAATTCTACTAACTGACGTCCGAACTTCCAAGTGATATCGGACTTCCACCAAGTGACCTCGAAGTTCCACCGGACCACCAAGTGACGTTAGAGTTACCCCCGACTTCAACCATATGGTTGACATTTATAATATGATCGCCCTCGAGGACGAGTCAGCCTATTGTAATCTACTCAAATTCTAGTGAAATCATTTTCAACTTGGCCCGGCCCCATGGTTTTTCCTCTTTTCAGGATTTTTCATATAAAAAATCTTGTGTTCTATGTGTGTGAGCTGAATATTCGTGCAACGTTAAGACGTAGGATTATAACTCTATCGCCGCGTAAATTCTAGCCCGCAACACTTATAATTATTTTAATCATGTCAAGCTAACAATAAGTTTGAAGATTCCTCATAACTAATTAATTAATAGAGTAATATTTATGATGCAATGAAAAATATCAAGACTATATAATTTAATCTACTTGAATCATTAATCATAAATAAGGATTTCTTTCATACAAGCCACAACCTAAATATTAGAAATTCCAGGCTATATAGAATCAATATAAATCGAATCTTGATTCTCACTATAAACAAAAGAACTATTAATTTGGTGATTAGAATCATAATAAGAAGAAAGAGAGGAGGAGGGGGAAATGAACTTACTGTAGAATGATGGGAGATTGAGACACGTTTGCCAAAGACTGATGTCGAGAGAAGGTTGTTGTCGAGGAAGTAGGAGAGGGTGCTTCTACGGCTGCTGTTTGTGAGAGAGAAACAAAGAAGAAGAATACAAGAGGTTTGAATATTGTTGTAAGAAGGAGAAGGGAAATTTGATGCCCTAAGTCTCCTATTTGCTTTAAATAGCGAGAGGAATGTTGGCGAGGTGGGAGGATTCTATAAGGCGGCAAAATTGCGTAACTATCACGATTGGAGAGAGATATAGAGGGTCACGACTAGGGAGGCATTAGGATTCGGCTCACGCGCGAAGGGGGGCAGAGGCGGCATGCTTGCATTGTTCAGCCCAATCCACATGTTGCATGCGAGAGGGGGTCGTGAGGGCTTGGTTAGCGAGAATATGCCAGGATTGGTTTGATCCATGTCCCGATTATTATAGAAGATGAGGCATACTTTTAGTGCATTCCTCTCATTAAGAACAATTCAATGCTTTTGAGGTTTCATAAATCCGAGCTCAAGAGGGGCTATAAGCAATTCTTGAGTTGGTAGGTATTGATTTTGAATTGGTAGTGAATGAGAGTAATAAAGCACTATTTTTATGTTAATATGTTCATTTTTAGCAATCCAAGATTGCTAAACAAGTTGCATATCAAAGACTTTGGTAGAGTAAAAAACTTCAAAAATATTAGATTTATAAAAATGAATTATTAAAATATAGGAGAATTTTTGATGATCCAAATAAAAGATTTGATTTATGATCTAACATATAAAAAAAAAAATGCAATTAATGTATTTTTTTAACATGGGCAAATTATTGGATTTTGAAGGATTTGAGTTTAAATTTGAATTTTGATATTTGATTAAAAATTTAAGGAATAAAATAAAAAAATATTTTCATGAATAATAAATTAAAAAAAATATTTCTAAAATTGAAAAAGAAAGAAAAAGCTATGACTTTCGAGTTGTTATATATTCCAAGTCTCAAGTCTCAGAGATCCGTGCACGAAGTAAATCTATTAGCTTCTCTACAACGAGGACCGCAAAAAATGACCACAGCAATGACCAGTTGAAACCACTAAACCAGTAGCCGTCTTATGTGGGTGGGTAGACGACCAGGCGCGTGCGTGATAACGTAATTATTTTCCTCGAAATTTCCTCGATCCTTCTGAAGAGCGCAGTGGGTGATAAGCTATAGGCAAGCAGAAAAGTGAAAGTATTGTTCTGGTACTTATCATATAAGTGCGTGTGCTTATTACTCGGTCCATATCAGCTGAGGGGACTTCTAATCTTACATAAAGACGCAATAGACCCCACCGCAAACCCCAACAGCTCTCTTCCCCAATTCTCATCCCTTTTTTTCCTCCCTCTTATCGTTCTCTCCTCCTGCGCCTCCGCCTGCGATTTCCTTCTTTTTTCTGTATCGAGATTTCTCTCTCTTAGCTGCAATCGGAGACGGGCTCTCCGGCGATCGATCCGGGGGGCTACGCTTATTCCTCTACCCGATCCGAATAGGCGAGGTAGGATCCAGTCGCCGTCGCCGGATCCCCGATCAGAAATAGCCCTGATCTCGCGGTTTTGCACCTGGCCATGAGTTCTCTTAGCAGAGAACTCGTGTTCTTGATACTGCAGTTCCTAGACGAGGAGAAGTTCAAGGAGACGGTTCATAAGTGAGGAATCCACCAAAGCCCTCTTCTAGCCCTTGTCTCCATCCTGGGATTTCTCTTTTTTCTTCGCTTTGTTTTTGATTTAGTGCACTTGGCTTGTGAAGGTTGGAGCAGGAGTCGGGGTTCTTCTTCAATATGAAGCACTTCGAGGAGACGGTTCTCGGTGGGGAGTGGGAGGAGGTGGAGAGGTATCTCTCAGGATTCACCAAGGTGGACGATAACCGTTATTCTATGAAAATTTTCTTTGAGATTCGGAAGCAGAAGTATCTCGAGGCTTTGGATAAGTTCGTATAGTTATTTTTTGTTTGCGGAGGTTTTTCTTGTTTATGGTTTTTTTTTTTTAAGTTGTTTATATCTTATTTTTGTGTTGCTTGGATGTTGTGGTGGCAGGAAAGAACGGTCCAAGGCTGTGGATATATTGGTGAAGGATCTCAAGGTCTTCGCTGCTTTCAATGAGGACCTATTTAAGGAGATCACCCAGCTCCTGACCCTGGATAATTTCCGGTATCGCTGTTGAATTATTTTATTTTACAGATTTTGATAACTTAAATTTGCGCTTGAATACAACCTTTTTTGTTGTTTTGGGTTCTCCTTTTGCAGGGAAAATGAGCAGCTTTCCAAATACGGAGATACCAAATCAGCAAGGGCCGTAATGCTCTCTGAGCTTAAGAAGTTGATCGAGGCCAATCCTTTGTTTCGTGACAAGCTGCAGTTCCCAAACCTTAAGAATTCGAGACTGAGGACGCTTATTAATCAAAGGTATGATGTTGCAGCTAAGTTCTCATTTCCCAGACTCCTCTAATTTTGTAGCATTCTAACTGCATTGTTCTGTACAGTTTGAATTGGCAGCATCAACTATGTAAGAATCCGAGGTCAAACCCAGATATTAAAACACTATTTTATGATCATTCTTGCTCTCAACCAAATGGCGCTCGAGTGGCATCTCCAGCTCCTCCTGTCATGAACGTGATGCCTAAACAGGGGGGATTTCCTCAACTAGGTCCACATGCAGTTGGTGGGGTTATAACGGTGATTAGTAAATCTCTGAGCTATTTATACACCAAGTAAATATTATGGGACACATGATGTACATATATATATTTCGTTTTTTCTTTTACTTCTCAGCCTTTTCAGCCACAAGCTACAAATCTTCCAACAACTCTTGCTGGTTGGATGGCAAATGCATCCAATGCCACTCCCATGCCGCATCCAGCTATATCGGGTGGTCCCCTTGGCCTTGCTGCTCCTCCCAATTCAGGTGCTTAGAAGTTGCCTTAAAATCCTTTAGCTATGTGCTCAATTCATGTCCGCTTAAATTTGTTTCAGATATTAATATCTTTTGACTTTAATTTGTGCCGTTTATATTCATCATCTACATTAACCTTTCACAAATATTTGATTAGACTTATGAGTCCTCATTCTTTACTTATTATTGATGAGTATTATTGAAGTGGAAACCCTTTATTCCACCAGACGTTTTAGTCAGTTTTAGTTGTAAAACATTTGGTCTACTCATTTTCTTCATAATTCTTCATGATAATTCGATACAGTCTCCTTACCAATAAATCACTTGCTCTTTGTTGTAAATCCCCTAACTACCTAACTCTATTATTGACCCCTTTATCTTTAATAGTGGTACACTCATAATCTCTATAATATAATGGTTTCTCATTTTGTCCTAGTAAATTTTACAGAAATCCATCTTGACATCTATTTTTAATATTGTTAAGTTGATTGTAGCTGACTAATTTGTTGTTAAACCCACAATCCATGTAGCCTTTCTAGTTTAACTATAGTTTTATAAAACCTATTTTATCTCTCTATGATTTTCTCTTATTGCATGGTGTTCTCGAGGCACTTTATTTTAACCACCCAAATTTAGATAAAATGTGAAAACAATATCTTTATTAAACATACTTTACTTTCAGACTATTATGAAGTATAAAAAAAAGGATTTGCAGGAGGTTTCATATGGATAAATCCATACGTATTTGATTATTCATAAAATCGATGGATTCCTCCTTTCTTGTTACTTCATATTCAACATATTGACATAATAGTGAATATTATGTAGGAATGACAGAAACTATGCATCAGTCAATAGATTAAATTATTCAAAAAAATCCTAATAAAAAAGAATAGAATAGAGTGGTTTTTTTGGGACAGAATAGAGTGGTTTGAAACATCAGAGCAAAGGATTCATTTTGTCATTTCTAAAAATAGAATATTTTTATAAACGTTGTACTCACAGCCTTTTTTTTTTATCAATGTAGCTGCTCTCTTGAAGCGTCCTGTGACTCCTAACAGCAACCCTCCTGTGGATTATCACTCCGCAGATTCAGAACATGTTCTTAAACGGCCACGTGCTATGGGAATATCTGAGGAGGTAACTCGATTCTTCCTTTTGTTTGAGTTTATCATTTTATTCATTTCTCCACTGGAAACTCTTGGATTATTTTTTTTTTCAAGTTAGCTAGATGCTTCCTTGTAAATGCCTGACATCCCTAATCTATGGCTCTGTTGCAGGTTGCCCTACCAGCTACTCACTTGCCTGTAGGATATGCTGCTATTCCAAGGAACCAGTACAATACTGATGAGTTGCCAAAGAATGTAGCGGTTACTTTAAATCAAGGGTCTGCTGTGATGAGCATGGATTTTCACCCTTCTCAGTCAACTCTTCTTCTAGGTTAGAGCTTTGTTTACTAGATTATTTTGTTAATTCTAGTGGGAATATATTAGACCATGCAACTTAGGGTTTTGGGATCTTCCAGTTGGCACCAATGTCGGTGATATTGCTGTGTGGGAGGTGTCAACTAGAGAAAGACTTTCTCATAGAAATTTTAAAGTATGGGAACTTTCAGCATGCTCAACTCTCCTGCAGGTACTCTTAACTTTGAGGTTTGCATGGAGTTGTTTTTTATCCTTTATGACTAAATGCATCTTTTTCAATGTTTTGATGAGCAGTCCACTTTGGTTAAGGATCCTTCCATATCTGTTAACCGTGTTCTTTGGAGTCCTGATGGCAGTCAGTTTGGTTAGTTAAAAAATGAAACTAGTCTTTACCTTTCTGCTCAAAAGTTTTCATGTGTTAAATATTTTAGATGTAATGTATGGCTTTTATAGCAATTTATGGCTTTGGAGAAATTTTGGAAAAGATCATTCATGATGTTGGAGAAAATTAGTCAAAAATCCCATTGATGCTGCTTGATGAATCTTATAGGCTGACCCTTTTTCACTTAGGTGTTGCATATTCCAAGCACATTGTGCACTTGTACAATTACAATGGCCGTGATGATCTATCACAGCACTTGGAGGTACTTTTTATCACTTATTTTTCTTCACTAGGACATAACAATCTTAGCTCACAAATCATATTTTCTATATTATTATTTGTTTGTTTTTTATCTGTGATGTTCCTATCTATTAGATTGATGCCCATAGTGGTGGGGTGAATGACATTGCTTTCTCACAACCGAACAAGCAATTGTGCATTGTGACTTGTGGAGTTGACAAAACTATCAAGGTTTGTATGATTTACTGAGATAATGGTTAGCTTTGGAAAGTGTACCTGTTCTTGACAATCTTCTGTCTGCAGGTTTGGGATGCTACTACTGGCGTCGTACAGTATACTTATGAAGGTCATGAGGCACCTGTTTACTCCATATGCCCGCATTCAAAAGAAAATATTCATGTAACTTCCTGCTCATCTTTTAGATCTCTGGTTTGGATGCTGGATGCAGAATTTATTGAACTTTATGAAATCATGCTTAACCTTCTATCTCTATCATTTAGTTTATCTTCTCCACTTCCCTTGATGGAAAAATAAAGGCTTGGCTGTATGATAATGGGGGCTCAAGAGTGGATTATACAGCACCTGGTCAATGGTGTACTACCATGGCTTATAGTGCTGATGGAACAAGGTTGCCTATCTCCTTTATTTTTGATAAGATGACCTGATTTGATATAATGGTCATCATGTGCTTTGTTAATTAAGGCATCATTCTTTATGCAAAAATCTGGTATGTTGCATGTGCATGTGCAGGCTTTTCTCTTGCGGTACTAGTAAAGAAGGAGATTCATATATTGTTGAGTGGAATGAAAGCGAAGGGTCTGTAAAGAGAACATATTCTGGTTTCCGGAAAAGGTCAATGGGGGTTGTGCAATTTGATACAACGAAAAATCGTTTTTTGGCTGCTGGAGATGATTTTGTGGTCAAGTTCTGGGATATGGACAATATTAACCTTCTGACAACAACCGATGCAGAGGGTGGATTGTCGGTAATTAATTTAACTGATTGATATTTTTATTTTTCTTTTCCATTTATTTTCAAAATTTCGATTTTAAGACATCAATTTGTTGCATGGCCATCTGTTAGGCTTCTCCACGCATCCGCTTCAACAAATTAGGATCACTTCTAGCTGTTTCTACTAGTGACAATTGTATTAAGATATTAGCAAATGCTGAGGGTTTTCAACTGTTACGTTCCTATGAAAGTCGACATTACAGTGTTGCGAGATCAGTTTCTGAGGCGAAGGTTGGTTGCTGCTATTTACGTGATGTTTTGTGCCTTTATCTTGCTTTTTTTGTTTGATTTATATTTTTATTTACTACAGCTAATTAGATGCTACCATTCTTTAATGCTGCAGCCACCCACTATTAGCTCTTTGGGGGCCGTGAGTGCTATGCCTGGAATTAGTGTCGCTATTGCTGATCGTAGTAGCATAGTAGCCCCTATTGTTGGATTGGTAAAATCTTTTATTCTGCAGTTTCCTGGTTGCCTATGTTTTTCATATGTTTTCTAAATCCAGCCTTCCAATAATTCATATTTTGCTTTAAATGTTTGAGGTGAACCAAAATCTCTTAAAAACTGTTGCAGAATGGTGATAGTCGCAGTATTACTGATGTGAAGCCCAAGGTTCTTGATGAGTCAGTTGACAAATCCAAGATATGGAAACTCTCTGAAATCAATGAACCATCTCAATGTTGTTCTCTTAGGCTTCCAGATAATCTACTTGCCGTAAAGGTGGGGATTTCTTGCACATTCTTGGCTCGTACAATTATAGATTTATAAAGATTTGATAACCATCGTTTGGCTTATTTGTATCTGATGCAACACAATAGTTAGAGTATTAAAAGTTTTACTTACATGCAAGGTTAACTGTTGTTTCCTTTATGCTATGAAGGTTTGAGTAGTCCGTGTAGACGTGTAATGACCTTTCTGGAAAATATTCTGCTTTATTTCTATCTTTGCATCAATCAACTAGTCCTTGCACCACAAATGACTCTCACGATGGAAGTTATCCTATAGACATTGTATCTATGCTTGTTCGAAATGCGAATCATAGTATTCATTCTTATGGGAATGGGAATGAAAAACAAGAGATACTCTTTCTAGAAATATGGACGAATGAAAGTTTAACTCCTAAAGAAGGACTTTATTAAGCTTCTTTTCATCACTCTTCTTTCATTTTTATATTGTCATCAGACTTACACCACCTAACTTTTCAGTCAGCATCTTTCGGACCCTATTATTAAACACTGATCAAGTCATGAAAGCCTTGAATTTATTTTTTCTCAATCATTTCCACTGATCAAGTCTACTATGGAAGCTATACTTTTATTGAGAGGTTTGATGGAGAAGTATAGAGAGAATGAGGAGGATCTACATATGATATTTATTGATTTAGAGAAAGCATATGATACAGTTCCAAGAGAAGTGCTATGGAGAGTTCTAGAAAAGAAAGGGGTGAATAATGTTTTATTCAGGTCATTAAGGATATGTATGTAGGAGCTGTTTCTTGTGTTCAAACACAAGGTGGTTTAACCAAGTATTTTCCTATTTCAGTTTGATTACATCAAGGATTAGCCTTAAGCCCATATCTTTTTGCTTTAGTCATGGATGTTCTCACTAGACAGTTGCAAGAGGTTGTACCTTGATGTATGCTTTTTGCTCATTATATTCTTCTTGTTGATAAGATTAGAGAGGGAGTTGAAGGTAAACTTGAATTATATAGGTCAACCTTAGAGTCTAGGCTTTCGTTTGAGTAGATCTAAAATTGAATATATGGTGTATAATTGTAGTAATAATAGATCTAGTGGGGGGATTGTGACTTTGGGCAATCAAGTCATTAATAAGAGTACACGTTTTAGATATCTTGGGTCTATTGTTCAGAGTGATTGTGAAATAGATGGGGATATTATTTGTAGAACTCAAGTTGGATGGTTGAAGTGGAGGAATGCATCGGGCTTATTGTGTGATAGAAAAGTCCCCCTCAAACTTAAGGGAAATTTCTATAAGAGGGTGGAGAGACCGGCAATGCTTTATGATGCAGAATGTTAGCCATTAAAAGAGAAGCATAATATTAAGTTAAGTGTTGCAGAGATGAGGATGCTTAGGCAGATGAGTGGCTTTACTCTTAGAGACAGGATACAAAATGAGCATATACGTGAAAAGGTTGGAGTAGCTTCAGTGAAAGATAAAATTAGAGAGAGTCTCCTTAGATGGGTTGGCCACATAAAATAATGGCCTTCCAATGACCCAGTTAGGAAAGTACATGTATCAGATTTGACTTATGTTAAGAAAGGTAGAGGTAGACCTAAAAAGACTTGGTTAGAAAATGTTAAAAATGACCTTTCTTTATTAGATTTAAATGAGAATTTGACTCTTAATAGGACACAATGGAGAAAAAGAATTCATATAGCTGATCCCACATAGTGGGATAAAGGCTTGATATTGTATTGTAGTCATTTCCATGAAATGCATGTTTGCATTGCGTTATTCTAATTATCAAAGGGCTATATAGATTATTATTAAATTATTTCGATAAGATTCTTATGCTTGGAAATAATAAAAAAGCTCACTTCTATAAATAAGCATAGTAATAGCGTCTTTGCTCAATATTTCAGATCAAACAAATGTAATGACATGTTATGTGTTTTAAAAATTTTACTGACATGATTCCAATAAGTGATCATTTCAAAAGCTTCTAGAGGGAATGTTTGGACAAAATTTGACATTGTGGAATTTTTGCTTTAATTGAGTTATTTGTGTTCTAGTCATAGTCTTAAAAAATTGATCATTTGCGGTGCAAATAAAAACATTCTACCAAACTAGCTGTTTTTAATATAAAGCTACAATGATATTTAGCTGTGGGCGTAAAAACATGACAAGGGCATCAAAATAAAAAATATATTGTGGTTTACAAGAGAACCTATGCCGTATAAATTCAACCAAGTCAATCACGATTTTAGCCTCTAAGCCAACAAGGATCGAATAATTTTACTAATGAAAAGAAGCATACCAATCATGATGCGGACATCCGACAGTGAAAGCTTATCAGAGGAGGAGACGAAGATCGACGGTCATGTTCGCACCATTTTATTTTAAATTATTATTTGTATTTTTATTTATTTATGCATTTTTCATTTTTACCCCCACTTGAAGGAATAGGCGCTGGTGACCCCAGGGGGCATTTTTATCTTTTGTTCTGTATTTTATGCTATTTATAGCTTGTAATGGTTAATTGATCAATATTAAGAAAAATTTCAGCACTTTGATCTAGAAGTTATGGGAGTTCTTAGGAGAGTGAAAGTTCCTATGTGAGGGCACACAATACCTACCAGCTGCAGGAAGCGTTCGGGCTTGTGGTTTGAAGTCCTTAGGTGAGGGCAAAGTATTACCCACCAACCTGAGGAAGCGTCTGGGCTCGTGGTTTATCTTTTTCTCCTTATTTTTCCTAAACGCCACCTCCTCCTCCCCCCTCCAAGCCGCCGGTCACCTTGTGGCCACCCCTTAACAGACCCCTCTCTATCTTCAACCCTAGCAACCACCTCCCCATCTCTCTTTCTCCTCTTGACCGAAAACTCCACCCAAACCCTAGGTTAAATCCCTCCTCCTCCCATCGCCAGCCATAATTCCCCACATCCTAAGCCGCCGGCCTAACCTCACCCAACCCCTTGAATCCAATTCAATTACCCCATTATCATCTTCCTAATTTAGCCGCTATCTTATTTGGAAAGATTTCGTAATTCAAATTCAAATGAATTTGAATTTTAAAATCTTTCCAAAATAGCCTACACCTATTTTAGGAAATTCCCCTCAATTAGTGCAAATCTGAATTAAATGATTGGATTTGAATTTAATTCCCCCTATTTAATGTATGTGGACACATACATCGAATGTGGAAAACTCTCCCTCTCCCCTCTCTCTTTGGCCGGCCCCTCTCTCTCCCTCTTAATTAATTAATTCCCCAATTGGACATCCCATTAAGGGAATTAATTAATCAGCCCCTCTCCCCTCTTCTCTCTCCTATCCGACTTAAACACCACCAATTAAGCCCAATCCCCTCTTGATTTGGCCGGCCCCCATCCCTCTCTTTTCCAATTACTTAGGAAATTTAAAATTCAAATGACCCCCCCTCCTCGTTCTACATTAGTTTGGTATCAGAGCATGGTTGTGCACCTAGGATGCGGATTCGATGGAGTCGAGCTCTTTTCCACCCCGAGAGAATGATGCGGACATCCGACCGTGAAAGCTTATTAGAGGAGATGAAGATCGACGACCATGATCGCACCATTTTATTTTAAGTTATTATTTGTACTTTTTATTTATTTATGCATTTTCTATTTTTACCCTCACTTGAGGGAATATGTGCTTGTGACCCCAGGGAGCACTTTTGTCTTTTGTTCTGTATTTTAGGCTATTTATAGCCTCCTCATTTCTTGTAATGGTTAATTGATGAATATTAAGAAAAATTTCAGCACTTTGATCTAAGAGCTATGAGAGTTCTTAGAAGAGTGAAAGTCCCTATGTGAGGGCACGCAATACCCACCAGCCGCAGGAAGCATCCGGGCTTGTGGTTTGAAGTCCCTAGGTGAGGGTAAAGTATTACCCACCAGCCGCAGGAAGCGTCCGTACTCGTGGTTTATCTTTTTCTCCTTATTTTTCCTAAACGCCACCTCCTCCTCCCCCCTCCAAGCCGCCGGTCACCTTGTGGCCACCCCTTAACAGACCCCTCTCTATCTTCAACCCTAGCAACCACCTCCCCATCTCTCTTTCTCCTCTTGACCAAAAACTCCACCCAAACCCTAGGTTAAATCCCTCCTCCTCCCCATCGCCAGCCATAATTCCCCACATCCTAAGCCGCCGGCCTAACCTCACCCAACCCCTTGAATCCAATTCAATTACCCCATTATCATCTTCCTAATTTAGCCGCTATCTTATTTGGAAAGATTTCGTAATTCAAATTCAAATGAATTTGAATTTTAAAATCTTTCCTAAATAGTCTACACCTATTTTAGGAAATCCCCCTCAATTAGTGCAAATCTGAATTAAATGATTTGATTTGAATTTAATTCCCCCTATTCAATGTATGTGGACAACTCTCCCTCTTAATTAATTAATTCCCCAATTGGACATCCCATTAAGGGAATTAATTAATCAGCCCCTCTCTCCCCTCCTCTCTCTCCTACCTCACTTAAGCACCACCAATTAAGCCCAATCCCCTCTTGATTTGGCCGGCCCCCTTCCCTCCCTTTTCCGATTACTTAGAAAATTTAAAATTCAAATGACCCCATCCCCCCCCCCCCCCCCTTTCATTCTACATCAAATCATCTTAGCATTACCAATCTTCTTCCTCAAATTCAAGACCTAAATTCACATATGTTTGTGAGAAAGTTACTAACGTAATTAATATCCGTTATAATTTTATTGATGGAAAGAATATTGGAATCAAATTTTGAAAGAAGTGTAACAGTAGAAAGGGATCCATGTTCAAACGAACAGTGAGGTTTTATATGATTTATACTCATGGAGCTAATATTACCTTATATTAAAAGAAATAATATCCTTATCTTTTTACATCTAAATTAAGGCTTTATTTATGTGAACTTAATAACTTAGATTTATCTTTCATAAGGAACAACTGTATTAACTATTGATGTTTTTGCTAACCTTTAATGTCCCCACAAATCACCATTGATCAAGAAAAATGATAGGTTGATCTGTACAAGTGACCAAGGAAAGATTTGTGAACCTGTTTGGATAACTAACAAAGTTAACAATGAGAAAATCCAAAATTTTGTTTGAATAAAGTAGGAAATAATTTTTTTAGATTTAAGAAATTTGGATGACTTAAGCGATAGTGTTATAACATGACGACATTCTTGTTATTCATTATGTTGATGAAACTACACATGCCTTTTTCCATGATTGCCACTCAGATTCTTCTTTCCTTACAAGGTAGATACCATCAATCATGTTAGCACTGCCAATATTTTTATTCAAAACCAAGACATGGAATTCACATATTTTTGTAGAAAATTAGTAACACAATTAAGATCCTTTATAATTTTACTAATGAAAAGAAGGTTACAATACAATTTTGGAACATGAAGTACATATTTAAAGACATTATCCTTTGAAGGTATGATAAATTCAATGCTAGAAACAATAGAAAGGGATCCATTTACAATTCGAAGAGTGAGGTTTTATAACTTGGTTTATACTCATGGAAAATTATAGCACCACTAATTATGTGATCGTAAGCACCTGAGCTGATAATTTAGGATCATGCTTCTATAGGTGTAACCATTAAAGTGTTTAGATTGTTATCTTTTTCAACGATATAAATTGAGTGCATAGTAGATACAATGATTTTTAAGAATTTGCTGGTTGTTAAAGCAGTTTTTGAAGAAATTCAATTTGTTTTTTTATTAAATGGACTTGGTTTTTATGATGGAGTCTCGGTGGTGGCAATATTATAATTTCATATAGTCTTTGATTTGTAGGTTGGAGGTTTTCCATTTACCTTTTAATAGTTGTCATAGCTGTGTGTTGTCTTATGATAATGATTGCACTAAGGCCTGTTTATTTTATTGTGTCTATCACCTCATATAAGGCAGAGTTGTTAAGAGTCTTGAGAATTATTAGGCACCCCTCTCATTACCTCTATCCTATTTTTATCTCTTCAAACATTGTAGAAGGTTTCATGAATAGTGGGAATATGCTTCATGCTTAAGATTCTCCAATGAATAGTGGTTGAAAATTTTGTTAGTCGCAGTAGGAACTTATGGACTCATTCACGTTCTATTACCTTTATGTATTACTAATTATCTTCTAGGCATCTCAATTTTATTTCATTAAATATAACAATTTGTTGTCAATAATGAGCTAAAGAGTTGAACTATATCATGATAGAGTCATCATCTTGTTGTAGATCATGTAGAATACTTTTGATCTCAAATATGTCCTAAGTACTATAAACATTGGAGTATGCCTCTTTTGTTACATCTCAGTTTTCTTTGATTTTGTAGCGGATGAAATTTTATCCAGTCTCATTTGTCATGGAATTTACTAGCCATGACGTTACTAGATTATTTTCCACCACTTATGTTTGGAACTTGGGATCTTTTTCATTTGGTGCGGGAGCTGCTTTTATAATATAATCTTCCTTTCCTTTCCCACAAGCAAACATCATTGTTGATTAAGAGTGTTGTATGAAGTTTTACCTATTATCTCTAATGAGAGGGTGTCGTTGATTGGGATAAACCGACAAGGCTTGCATGTCACCGCAGAGCAGATGCTTCCGTTGCTGCTAAACATGCAAAGTGATCAAGCAAGATAAAACAGGACAGATATGAGGAAGAACTCTGGGAATTTCTATGATACCATATCGAACTATGTGGAAGACTTTATTGATTCAATTCTTCATGGATTCAATGGTACAAGCTAGGCATAAATGGAGGAGATGACTTGCAATTTTTTGATGGAAAACTAAGTAAAAAGGAAATGTGATAAGATACGATCTACATATTTGAATTCAGATGTTTGTTTCATCTAATGACAAAGAAGGATTGAGGCATGCCGATGAATGATGAGGTGGAAGAAGCAATATTGAAAACTTCTTTAGATGGTGTAGGCGAACGGACAATAAGATTCATGGCCTCTCTAAAATCCTTGTGCATCATGAGTAACCGCTAAATATTTACATTGGAGACCTTCAGATAGAGCCCATCATTAAATAAGTGATGTCCATTGTAAAACTTGCTTGCCAAAAAATCATCAAGTTTCCTTGCTTGATACTTATTTATGCTTTTTAGAGCATAGTTCAACAAATGATAAAGTTGATAAATGTATTATGTTTCAAAATCTTAAACAAATAGGTCCTTATGTTAAATTAAAAAAAAAATATCTTTTGGTTTTTATATATGAGTGAAGGTTTTATTGATGTGTCGTTAATAGTTAACAATAGAAATATATTATCACATTTTTTCTAAATGAAGGGAACATACAATTAAGGGAAATACTGAATTTTAAAGAATAAAAGCTAAATTGTACATGCTTTTATGCTCTTTTAACTGTACAAATCAGCTAACTCAAAAGTCAGTTTGATTTTAAAAGCCCATAACCTTACACAGCTCTTATACAATCACCGCTCTCATGAACTCAATATCTCTCGCAGAAGAGTTGGTCTACAAGATTCAAAGCCAAACCTAGAGCTACAAGAACCACACTCATTTTATTAGTTATGAAGATGCTTAAGATAATATTCAAAATGAGGTATCTTGATGTATGTTATTTGCAAGGTAATTTTAATAAAACCTTTTATAAATGAAATAAAAATATTGTAAGAAACTTTAGATGAGAAAGGGCTTAGAATTGGTAGAGTGAAAAATAGAGCACAATATCTGCAATTTAGTTGGTATTAAATTGATAATTATAAATAATGTTGGAAAATCACAGTGATGTTGAGGTGCGATCTGTTTTGTATCTTGAATAGTGCATATAAAATGTTTAAGAAGGCATTGCAAAGGTGGATATAACCTTTAATGTTGAGGTTATAACCTAAAATATCTTTTATATAAAATATTGTTGATGTATAGTTTGCTATAACCTTTTTTGTTAACGTAGGCTTGGAAAAGTGACTTAATAATTAGTTGCATGTGATAAAGAGAACATCATGGAGATTTTAGGGCAAAGTTTAGAAATTGCAATTTGTGACTGGATATTTTATAACGGGTATCTGCCATGTGCCGACCCCATGTAGTGGGACAAAGGCTTGATGTTGTTGTTGTTATCTGCCATGTGTATGCACCATGGCTCTATCAAACCCCTTATGTTGGTTTGCCATTTCTTTTAACAAGTATGATTAGAAATGACGAAGTGATGTAGCATGGAAATGAGGTGGCTATGGAGATTTTGTGAGATGGCTATGAAAATTAAGCTATGCATATAAATTAAATGAGAAGTAGAGAAGAGGCGGAATGGAAGAAGAGAGAAAGGTGCGAAAGAGAAAGAAACTCGGTCTCTTATGAAAGATCAGGGAAGAGAAGAGGGAAGTGAGGACCTGCCATTCAAGCAGGTTTCAATTCAATATCAAATCTATCTCATAATTCATTAAAAGGCTATAAACAGAAAGAAAGCAACTAATCCTTAGATTGCCTACGGGGTTATTACAGCTTACTAAAAGATATAAAATCAAAGTAAAAAAAAAACATCAAATTTGACTATCCCACGAGGTGGGTTGCTAAGAAGGGCTCCAGGTCTTGCTAAAAAAGAGCTCAGGTTTTTTTCCTTTTAGTACTCTTTGCAATGATGTCACCATCAAAAGAGGTTCAGCAAAGATATCCATTTGCAGCTGAACTTCGGATCCTCCTCTTGGAGTACATTGTTGGCTAGAATATCATCTTCTAGTCAATGACTTTACGTGTATTATATTTCAATTCAACTTCATGTACTCTCCAACATTGCTTGAAATAGTTTTGTACATTTGTTTTCTTCGTGAATTTTAAATTTTATCACTTCAAGGTGATGCTAGTTATGGTCACATGCCTTAGGCTGACTTTTTGTAATCTTTTTTTTATCCATGCAGATTGCCAGGCTGATTTATACTAATTCAGGTCATGCTATCTTGGCATTAGCATCCAATGCTGTTCACAAGCTATGGAAATGGCAGAAAACCGACAGAAATGTCACTGTGAAGGTGATGATTACTCCTTTTTTTTTTAAGTCTTGAATAGGCCATACACTTCTCCATTTATCTAACATTTAACAAAGCTTCCCTCTCCAGGCAACTGCAGCTGTGGCGCCACAGATATGGCAACCTACGAGTGGAATATTGATGACTAATGAAATCAGTGATATAAACCCCGAAGAAGCTATTCACTGCTTTGCGCTATCGAAGAATGATTCATATGTTATGTCTGCATCAGGCGGGAAGATATCCCTCTTTAATATGATGACATTCAAGGTGACTTGCTTCATGTGCTTAAAACTCTATTGTTAATTTGGGTTGGCTTTATGAATCCTAATTTTTTATTTGTCCATGTTTTGTTATCTAAATTGTTAAATTTATTCTTTGCAAATCATTTTGAACTATTCATATGCTCAAGGTTTATTCTCCTTCCTAATCTTTAGACATTAACTTAATTGGCCCTTCTAATGTGTGTATTTAATATTCATTGTTTATGTCATTTTGCTGTATGATAGAATAAAATTATACTATGAAGGTTCCCTATCTTTGGTGAGTGTTTAGTGTTAATTGGTACCCCAACCCCCCCCCCCCCCCCCCCCCCCCCCCGCCAACAAAAAAAAAATCTCACTTCCTATCATGCTATCGTAGCAGCTCATTTGCTTGATCTACATGTGAAATAGGGGGAAAAAACTTTTTTGGGAGTATGGATTTCATATTACTTGCCTATAACATTGTACTATGACAACCATACTGTCATTTATATTGCCATGAATCTTATTTTTTCATGAACAAATTGAACATATTGAAGTTGAATGTTATTTTATGAGCTGATGTACTTTTTAAGAGGATTTTTGCTCATGCTTTTAGTTCTATACAAGTGGTTGATTTTTTTTAGCAAAGCATCATCTATGGTTCTTTTATTTATGTTACAAGTTGAAACTAATTAATATATATGCTCTAGCTTGTAGAGACTTTTTAGCTTAGGATAGCATAAAGTTATATTAGGAAAGTTCTCTGTATTTAAAGAGTAGTTTATGCTAATGTAGTTGTTCCCTAAAATGTTGTATTCATTCTCCTATTATAAATAAGGGGGGTCTTTATTGAATAATCCACAAAATTTTTTTCTTTAATTATTTAAACCACCGAAGCTCTTAAATTACCTTATTTTCAATATATCACTCAAATAATTCTCCTGATCTAAATATTCATTAATTTATCCTTTATGATTTTTTAAAAAATTCATTTTAATGTTCTTATTTCCTCCATAAAATGTCGGCCTTCTGATGACCGTGTTAAGAGAGTAGATGTATTAGATCTGACCTGTGTTAAGAAAGGTAAAGGTAGACCTAAAAAAATTTGGTTATAAAGTATTAGAAATGACCTTGTTTTATTAGATTTAAATGAGAATTTGACTCTTAATATGACATAATGGAGAAAGTAGATTCATGTAGTTGACCCCACGTGGCTTGATGTTGTTGTTGTTCTTATTTCTGATAGAAAACGCTTGTAGAAAACCAAGAAAGCTTGGCTGAATTTGAATTTCAGTGAAGGCTAAACAGCGATTGAGAATAGCGATGAAGAAAACTAGGAGAAAAACCTTTATAATTGATGAAATATGGAAGAAAACGAATAAGATTCAATGGATCTTCAATTCGAGAGGAAGATCCGGCTCTCCCAATCTCTAGCCTCTAGCTAGAGCCCAATCAATCCTTAAAACAATCTAATTTCAGCCAAACAAGAGATAACCCAAACCCTAGGAAAAATATTCTACTTAGAGCATACAATTATGAAGTAAATCTCAAAACAACCCCTCCTTTGAATTTTTCCTCCTAAACACATTAATCCCTCTCTTAATACCAGCTGCTAGACCCCACCCAAAGGGGGCCGAACCTCATGGGGAGTTCCGCCTCTGATAAACTAAGGCCAGTCCAGGATGGACCGGCTGGACCAGTCCAGTGACCGGTCTAACAATTTCTTTCATGCTCAATGTAGGATATTTTTTTACTTCCCAACACTTAGATTCATGCAACATGCCTAGTCTAATTAAAAGTTTATAATACTCTCTAGGCATTTTTTCATTTGAACCATTCAACCTTAACTTTCGAAGCTATAGCCTTATCTATATCCCATTATTTTATATAAGTACAAGATACTTAAATGTATCACATCTAGGCATCACTTTATCTTAACATAATTAACTGATAATTATTAATATCACATATACTCATGCATTCATTTTTTATTCCACTAATTATAAGTTATCTATCTTCTAAAATATTTTTCCATTACTCAAAACTTTCTTTTATTTCAGTAGACAGCACTACAAAAAAATAGATCAAGGCATCTCCCTTAAAGTATTATTTGTGTGTATCTTCATCATAAATTCAAAAAAATATGAATTTAATACTTATTATTGATATTATAATTAGAAAGTCTTTTATTATTTTACAACTACTAATACTTATTGATGTTTCATTATACATAGTATTAATAACTTCAATAGTCATTTAATACATATTTGTTCTTTTAGGCACATCCTATCAATTATTGTGGTACTTAATCATATGCTTTCTCAAGATCCATGCATATCATATTAAGATTCTTTCTCTGATATCTTTACTTTTTCATTAATTGTCGTCATATAAAAATAGCTATCATAGTAGCTCTTTTTGGCATTATGAAAAAATTGTTTATTTGAAAAAGATACAAATTTTTTAAGTATATGTTTCATTACTCTCTCTCTCTCTCATAACAATTACATTAATCATAAATTTGACTCATTATAGTTAGCGCAAACTTAAACATCTTCATGATTATTAAATGTTGTAAACAAAGTACTTATTCTCAAGTCATTTGACATTCCATATAACTCTTCACGTGTTAATATGCATCTAATATGAACCTAAAACTTTTATTTATGCAATTTTCAGATTTAAGTTCATTTTTTGGATCAATCTATAATATGCCTCACTATTTTGTTCGACACACTCTTCTAAAATGATCTTCTTATTACTCCATTTAATTGTTTCTCAAAGTGCTATTGTCATTTTTCTTGGATATCTTCAACTTTAACTGATACCCTATTACATTCACTTATAATGCATCTAATTTGATTGAAGCCATTAGATCTTTTGTATCATGTCTTAATTATTCAATATATCTCTTTTTCTCCTTCTTCTTCAGTATAATTGCTCACCACACCCTTTGCAAGAATTCTAGCTTTTTATAATTATTGTAAGGCATAGTAATGTTTAATTTCTGCCATTTTTTCCTTGAGAAGATTTCGTATCTCCTGAATAAATGATTGAGTTCCCTTACTATCCTACAATTTGGTTCTAACTCTTTAAATTTGTTATTGCTATCTTTTAAACTACTCTTATAAGATAAAGGTTTGGCCCAAGTTTTTTTTTTTCCCCTTAAAGGTTTGGCCCAAGTTTTTTTATAAGATATTCAAACTTGGGCCAAACCTTTAAGGAAAAAGAGAAAAAAAACTTGGGCCAAACCTTTGATTTTCAATAATAATATAAAAAATAGCTATGAATCAAGTTTCGCACACATAAATATGTGTCAGTGTGGTATTAGATGCCGGTGTTAGTATTTTTCATGATGCCTAAAGCTCACCATCTCGTTTATTGCAGACGATGACAACTTTCATGCCTCCACCACCTACAGCAACCTTTCTTGCTTTTCACCCTCAAGACAATAATATCATTGCCATAGGCATGGATGATTCTTCCATCCAAATCTATAATGTGCGGGTTGATGAGGTTTGATCCTCCTCACTAACCAATGTTTTTTAGCCTGCGGGTTTGGCTAAAGTGTAGTTATGACGTTCTCCTTTTTTATTTCTGTTGTATTGCACTCTGCAGGTTAAAAGCAAACTCAGAGGGCATCAAAACAGGATTTCTGGTCTTGCATTTTCGAATGTCCTTAATGTTCTCGTATCTTCAGGAGTAGATGCTCAGGTATGCATCATAATCTCATGAGATTTATAGCAACATGAATTGCTGACTGCTTTCTGCGATTGAATGCTTCATATGGGACATTATGAATCCCGTGTTATTATATTCCATTCATCTTATGAACAAAATTAATCAGCAATTTCTATTCTGATGAAAAATCATCCTCTTTGTTGCAGTTGTGTGTGTGGGGAATGGATACTTGGGAAAAACAAGCGAGCAAATTTTTACAGATTCCTCCTAATCGGATGTCAGGTTCCTTTGCAGAAACCAAGGTTCAATTTCACCAGGACCAGGTTCAATTTTTGGTTGTTCATGAATCCCAGATTGCTATATATGAAGCAACAAAACTGGACTGTCATAAACAGGTGGGTTCATCAATCCATCTTTTGCATGCCTACTAGTCTACCGGGATATTATTATTTGATGGGTGTATATATATATATATATGTGTGTGTGTGTGTGTCCAAGTTGATAAAAAATTTGAACCTGTTATTCTACATTAAATCTTCTGCAGTGGATCCCACGGGACATGTCTGTAACACATGCTACATATTCATGCGATAGCCAAATGATATATGCAACCTTCACAGATGGAAGTGTGAGCATCTTCACGTCTGCACTTCGATTGAGATGTCGGATAAGCCCCATGGCCTATCTCAAAGCACCGCCAAGGTATGATGATCACTTATCATTTACTCATTAACAGTTATGTATTTCTTCTACATGTTAGTTTTATGTTAATTATTTTTCTCAGTGCAAACACCTATCCTGTTGTGGTGGCTGCCCATCCCACTGAACCCAATCAGCTTGCCTTGGGTCTTAGCGATGGCGGTGTTCATGTGCTCGAACCATTGGACTCAAACGAAGGCAAATGGGGGTCCGCTCCCCCGCCGGAAAATGTAGGTGCCAGCTCTAGCTCCAGCCAACCTGTTGGAAATCCTAATTCAGATCAACCACCAAGGTGATACAGCTGCTGGAAGCTTATTTGACATTTGTGTCACGTTTTCTTCTGGGAGTACAGGGTTCGTTGCTCCCAAGGGGCAGTAATTGGAAATCAAGTTGATCAATGTGAGTCAGATGTTTGACATAAGTTTAGTGTAAAGCTGATTTGCATCAGAAGAACCATGGCTTTATACAGATCATGGTGACTGACTTGTATATGGTAAAGCTTGCATGAAGTATTCTACTGAATAGACGATTGGAGACTGCTCAGTGGAAGTCATGGGGAGTGCAGCAGGTGCCTTTGTTCACGGTTAGGCTCTTAACATAAAGGTATGATGTGTTTAGAAATGATTTTTGCCTCATCTTATTAAATTTTATTGAAATGTGTGAAGAATTAGCATCTTTTATATTGTATCAGTAATATTGCATCAATATTTTATTGAAATCTTTCACTATGTAAGCGGCTCCGTTGATGCTTTGTTTCTTGTTAATTTTGATTTCAGGTCCAATGTAATGTTTTAACTCTGGATAGTTCCTTTTTTTTTTGTTTTATTATTGGTATATGATTTGAGTTCACTCTGTTTGCTGACTTGTGACCTCAACAAATCGCATATTTTATAATCGAGCACGACATAGAAAGCAATATATTATCCCAAAGGATAAAAATACTATTTTGCTATGGACTCAATAACAAAATTTACAATTTTTATTTTAATAGAGATTTTCTCCTGTTTAATAAGATTTATTTTATTCCGGAGTAGAGATGTTATATCTAGGGGTGTAAATGAGCTGAGCCAGCTCGAACTCGACTCATTTATGATCTTGCAAGCCGAGCTTATCGAGCTCACTGGTCGAGCTCAAGCTCAAACTCAAACTCATTTAGTAAACAAGCTCGAGTTCGAGCTTGAGTCGGCTTGGCTCGTGAGCTCGTGAGCTCGCGAGCCGTCTCGAATAATTATTAATATTTTTTAAATAATTTTATTTTATTTACTAAATTTAAATATTTAAAAGAATAAATAAGAATCACTTAAATTTTATTTAAATGTTAAACATTGCATCTTTTTTTTTAAATCCTGCCTAAGTTTTAAAAATCCCGCCCATGGCTTGCCAGCCAGCTCAAGCTCGTTTACAGTGGGACGAGCTCGAGTTTGAGGTCGCTTTCAAATTGACGAGCTGAGCTCGATAAGGCCTAAGCTCGACTCGGCTCGTTTACACCCCTAGTTATATATGAAGTATTTGTTGAGAATACTTTTGATTAAACTAGTGATTTTTTTTTAAATCATCAAAATATTGGTTAATTTTTTTATTTTGAGATTTATGAAATTTTTGTTCAAAGGTTTAATCTTTGGGAAATGTAGGAGTACTTGAAATCAGATTTAGAATGGAAGTCAAATGAATGAAATGTAGGAGTACTTGATTCTAAGGAAACTCAAATGTATTCAAACTATCCTACGTTGGATTTATATTTTAGAATCAAATTTTTGTTTAGAATGTTAGGGATTAAATTCAAACAACACATGTTGCAGGAAATGGCTTGAAGATGAGGGCTTATGAAATGACTAAAATAAATAACAACCTCAAACCTCAGAGATAAGGTGAGGACTACTAAGGGTAGTGTCTCAAATTTAAATATAATGAAGTGCAAAGGGACTTATATATTATACTTCACCTGAGTCATATTCAACTCGATCCTTAAATTTATCGCTCTACCTGAAAGGAGCTACCAGCTAACTCACATAATCATTTTTAAAATCATGAAATTCGATCTCAATGCATATGAAAAGCTGGGAAGATTTTTCTTCTTAAAAAATAGGACTTACAACTTGGCTTTAAGGCCAAGATGCCTGATCATGTAGGTATGCACAGTGCTGATACAAAAAATATAGATTTTTGTTATCTAGTCCTTAAGTGAGGACTTTCTACATATACACACTTGGTATTATATAATCATTTTAAATTTTAAAAAACTTGGCTCCTTATAAGAAGCCATATAATTTTCTTTTATTTAGAAAAATGTGATCTCAAATGTTGATTTTAGATTGTTTATATTTTTATTAGGTAGAAAATTTAATTTTATTCTAAAAGCTTACTACATAAACAAGTCCAGGTCACCCCCAAGTAAAGACAAAAGAAGAAACCTAAAAAAAATATGCTTCTATTGTCCACCTAGTAAACAATCAACACATACTGATATGTATATAAATCAACCAAAACAGGAATGCAAATATCCAAGTCATTACAATTATTATTGGCAACTGAGTATTCTGTCATTATACAACCTAGATAAATTTTACAGACTCTACATGTGGGGATCTTCAAGTTTTAGCTTTTAGGTAGATCTTGAGCTTCACCTTTGGTAGACTCATCCTCTTGATCCATCTTTCTTTTAACTATACCCCACAGAATCAAATACACCTCTTAAATTTATCAAATATATATGAAAATGTAAAAGATTCAAACCTACAAAACATAAGAATGATGAGGAGAACGTATATATATAAATCGCCCGCCCGCCCGCCCGCACGCCCATTTTATTGAGTAAATAAGATATTTAATATTAATTCATGGGTGATTTCTCTTTAAGTTGTTTCTGATTTAAAGATTTTGGCTTTTAAGTGTTTCATATTTAAGAGGGTTATAAAAAACCCATAAAGTAACCACTACTTGTTTTGAGATAAGCATGCTACTTATGAAGTCCTAAGATACAATGGTATAAGCATTCCACCTTTTGGGATAGGATGGTTGATTATTGTATCAAAAGAAACTTAGTCAATTTTAGAGATTTTTAGAGTTCTCTTAGTGTTTGGATAAGTGATGAATGTTTACCTAATAGTATAATGTGAACATGCCCAAAGGTTATACTTACAACTTTGTGAAATTCACCTAATTTGATAAAGTGAATTTCAACATATGGGAAAACTCCTAAGGGTCATCTAAAGACTGAGTATTTTAAATGCCATGAGGAGAGATCATTTGTTTTAGTTTAATGAAAATATTACTTAGAGTTTGGGTTTAAGAAGATGAATTCTCTTCAGATTTTAGACTAAAGAGAGAGAAAAGCTTTCTTAACTTTGAGGTTAGTGGAGAAAGAGAGATGACCCATGGCTTTTGAGCTAGGGTTAGAAATCTCCTAAGGCTTTTAAAGCTTATAGAAGTGAGAGAAGAGTTGTAGTTTTGGGACTATAAGTCAAGGAGTTATCATTAAATTTATGTTCAATGATAGAAGTTTAGTCTGCTAAATATAGATAGAGCAAACATAAAAGATGATATGTAGGTTTGGGCAACAAACTAAGAGACCTTGAATTTTTGTATATTTAAAGAGGGAGATTCATTTGCTTGATTTAGCTTAAGCAAATAAAAATGACAAATCATTGAATTTTATTTTCAATGATGAGAGTTTAGTTTGTTAAATGTAGATAAAACAAACATAGAAGGGTGATATATAAATTTAGCTTTCAAATCACAAGGAGTTTTTCTTGAACTTTTAAATGTTCACTCACCTAACTTGGGTTAAGTAAATGAGAGAATTTCCTACAACTTTTAAGTTGTAGGAGAGAGATATATAATATGCAACTTGGAGGTTTATAAACCAATAATGGATAATTGAATTTTCTCTTCAATGAGATGTTTTCATCTACCTAAGTCGGATTAAGTAAATGTAGGAAGATGAGATGTAAATGTGGATAACAAATCACATGGACTTTCTTTGAACTTTAAGATGTTCAAAGAAAGTTGTTCATTCACCCAATTTAGGTTAAGAGAATGAAGGAATTCCCTACAACTATTGAGTTGTAAAGGTAGGGAAGCAAAATGCAACTTGTAGGTTGCAAATCGGAGAAGGGTCTTTAAACTTTTGATGTTCAAAGAGGAGGATTCATTCATTCAATTTGGGTTGGAGAGATGCGAGGAGGGGAAGATGCAATTTAGGAGTTGCAAATTCATGAATATTCTTAGAATATTTGATGTTCAAAGAGATCTATTCATTTGCCCAATTCAGGGCTAGGCAAATGAAGGAGAATTTGGATGTTATCCTACAATCATGGCTTATAGGAGATGAAGAAAATGTAACTTAGATGTTGCAAATTGGAGGAAGCTCTTTGAACATTTGTTGTTCAAAGAGGAGTGATTATCTACCCAATTTATGTTGGGCAAATACAAGGAGGTGATATGCAACTTAGGGGTTGATTTCCATGCTCAATGAAACATGATATTTACCAAATTTTGTATTAGGTAAATATAGGGAAATGGCATGCATCTTAGAGGTTGTGAGTTGAAGGAGATTCTTTGATCTATTGGTGTTCAAAGAGAGATATACACTCTCCTAATTTAAGCTTAGGAGAGTGAGAGGGTTTCCTACAATCCTTGAGTTGTAGGAAGGGGGAGGCAATGTCCAACTTATGGGTTGCAATCTGGAGAAAATCCCTTGAACTTTTAGTGTTCAAAGAGAAGTATTCATTCACTTGGTTTAAGTTAAATGAATGGGGAAGGAAGACTAGGATTTGAATAGGACTTGAATCTTATGTCTAAGGGGATTATGTTCCAACAAATAAGATATGAGAGCTTAAAATTTGGTTCCAAGCTCAAGGGTTTCATGCAGTGATGTGCTTGAAATCTTGGAGGATTTCAAATCATCATGCAAGCAAGAAGGAAAGAAGGAAAGATGATTGTTTATTAATTTTGTGTCTCAACAAACAAGGGATGTATGACTTGGAATTTATTTCTAAGATTCAAAGACTCGTGTAATATAACATTTGAAACCTTGAGGAGGCTTCAAATATCATGCATGCAAACAGAGAGATGATTATTTTTTGATCTTGTGTTTCAACAAACAAGGGTGGAATGAACCTAGGATTGTGATCGTAAGGTCATAAGGTCCATGCAACGAGGTGTTTGGAGCGTTGGGGGTTCCAAATCATTCATGCATAACAGGCAGGAGGCTCTACAAGAGAAATCCTAATGTGGAGCCAAGATTCATGCAATCTAACACTTGGAGCCTTGAGGAGGCTCCAAACATCATGCATGAAAGAGATGTGCATATGGAGAGTTCCCTATTCTTCTATGAGTGTTTTGAATTCAACGGAAAAGGGGAGATTGATTCCTAAAGCATTGGAGAGATTTCTAGATCAATTTTGTCATGATTAAGAAATTTGGAGGCCTTATGGAAGATATTTTAAACTCAAGATTTCTCTTGACGATTGCTTATGCTGTTTGTTATTACACTTGATCTTTTCAATTTGCAAATTGATCAAAATAAGCTTAGGTAGCTTCTAAGTGTAATGGGGTGTTTAGCTATGTGCATTTGGGGGCCCACGAAACACTCCAAATGAATTCCACAAACACTTAAAATTAAATGAGCATATTTAGGACACTTGCAAATTTTGGAATTTTAGTGATCCAACTAAGAGACCTATGATACATGATTTTGACTCATAATGAGATGGGGAACAAACATCTAAAACTTTGAAGAGGATTTTTAATCAAACATGACATGATGGGTGCATTGGGGATATGAGTGAAGGTCTCCGATTTTAGGAATTTTGATCATTTTACTTCAATCCCCTAGGTTGGGAGTTTGCACAAATAGAATTAAATAATTCCAAGATGTGGGGGTTCATGGGCCTTTGGAGGCCCATAACACCCTTCAAGTTTGTTCTGGATTAAATAAGTCTATTTGATTATTTCCCACAATTCCACAAGTTAAGGATTACGATCTAAATCATGCAAACTAATTTGGTTAAGTGTGCAATCATTTGGATTTGAGAATTTTTCTTGCTTCAACTCTCTAAATTTGGAAGACCATCAAGGATGGTTTCAAATCAATCTATACACCATAGGATTTGAGACATAAACATGCATGTTCATGAAAGACCCCACCAATGTATAAATAAATTGAAGCACACACTTGAATGTTTAGCAAATTTGGAGAAAATCACAAGTGTTATAGCAATGCAAGCCTCTTAAATATGTGCTAATTTTGTTATCACACATGACCCAAGAGAAAAGAACATGAGATGCGACGCATGGAGGGAAACTAAACCTCAACATTCGATTCGGCGTCAAATGAAATCACTTATCCTAGGGTTTGATCGTAGGTGATGGCTAAGCATGCAATAGAAGTGCAAAACAAGCATTTGAAATATGTTGGATACCGATCCAACACCTCTACGCGCAACAACGTGCTCTTTTGGCTCTCATATGAGAGAAACTTAATGAAAATCGCCGGATTTTCATGAACTCGCCAAGGGGACAACGAACATGGGATTTTCTTGGGTTTGGAAAGTAAAATGTAAGGGTTCACTAGGATCCTAAGGCTTGGGAGCGTCAACCACACATCAAATGGCCAAAAGACCCGGGGATTTTCTAAATTTTTGAGGGATTTTACCTCGGTGGATGGTCACGGTGCAGCTCACTATCCAATCTTCTTGCAAAGGCGAGATCGACGGAGAATGGGAGGCAGATTTGCTGTTCAAAAGCTCCGGAATGCTGCCTCCACTTGCTTGAATGCTCCCGAAAGTCGATTTCGCTGTCACGAGCTTGTCGGAATTACGGAAGAGGAAAAAGTAAGCTCCCAAACCTTCCTTGATTGCAGAAATGGAAGTCTGGACTGCTGGATTTGGTCCAGATATACGTAGAAGCCGTCGGTTCTGAAGGTCTCGACCAGGCCAGGTCGTGCGCAAAGCGGAAAGTCCGCTCTCAGCTGCTCGGTCGCAAGCAGAGGGTTGGCCGCACGTAGGAGCCGAACGAGATCTCCTTCTCGGTTTGGAAGGGTCGGACGCGCGGGAGCAACGGGGCCGCCCACTCGGCTTCGTCTGGGTCGTGCGACAATGAGACAGCCGCAGGCTTGGGCTCTCTCCTTCCCGCTCCTCTCTGCCCTCTTGTCTGGATCGGACGGACACACGATGGAAGAAAACCCACACGGACACAAGGATTCGCCTGGCTTCGCCTTCGCCCCCCTCCCTCTCTCTCACGCTCTCTGGAACGGATCCGACGAGCAGGACGATCTCTCCCCTTTTCGATCGAATGCCAAAGCAAGAGGCCAAAAAAAGAAAGAAAGAGTTGTCTCTGCCCTTTCACACTCTCTCTATGCATGAAACGAAGATTCTGATACGCGATAAGATTCTCCTGCGCTCGATCCTTGCTACAGCCGCGCAAATGAGAGGGAAAAGACGTGCGAACGACTGCTCTTTGGATTTCAGTCGCAGGATTTTGATTACCTTATTTATGAAGTCAAATGACTCAGATTTGACAAATTGGGCTGAAATTGAATCTGAATGGGATCAATTCAGTTCCGATCGAGAAATAATTTTGTGAAATTGGACTCGAATTGGCACCGGATTGTTTAGAATTTAGTTCGATGATGCTGATTTGGGTTCGATTTCGACCGCTTTGGTTTTAATTGGATTTAATTAAGTTTAATTTGACTCAATTGAGGTCCAATTTAGATCAATTTTAGTTCGACAATGCTCGATCTAGTTGATCAAGTGCGATCAGGCCCAATTAGGCTAGAATCGGCTCCATTGGAAACGTCAACATGAAGGAAAATTTATTAATCCTCATTTATAATTGAAGAAATTATGTCGGGATCCAGCAACTTTTTTGGCTAGGATAATAAGGAAGAGTTTGCAATTATTGAGGGATCCACAAGCAATTACGTTCGTACATGAGCAAGAGGGAACGAGGCTACAACAGAATGTCGATTCGATGCTAAAACTCCAGGTCTTGAAGCCAGGATTATCCGCAAGTGTGTTTGGATACAAACTTTAGATTAAATTTACAATAGAATATTCTGACTTATATTTGGCGAGATGTTATTATTTGTTTTTTGCTTTGAGATGATCAATTAAATTTTGTATTGTGTTCTTCTCAAAATAAAATTAATTCAACAATGATATCAAGTCTTTATCTCACTATGTGGTGTCTGCTGCATGAATCTTTTTTCTTTATTGTATCATGTCAAGACTCAAATTTTCATTTAAATCTTATAAAGAAAGGTCATTTCTTATATTTTCCAACCAAGTCTTTTTAGGTCTACCTATATCTTTCTTAACATAAGCCAAATATAATACATCTACTCTCCTAACCGGGTTATCGAAATGCGGCTATTTTATGTGATAGAACCATCTAAGGCGACTCTCTAATCTTATCTGTCACTGGAGCTACTCTATCCTTTTCACATATATGCTCATTTTGTATCCAATCTCTAAGCCGCTCATCCACCTGAGCATCCTCATCTCTGCAATACTTAATATTATGCTTCTCTTTTAATGGCCAATATTCTGCGCCATAAAGCATTGCAGGTCTCACCATCATCTTATAGAATTTTCCCTTACGTTTGAGTAGCACTTTTCTATCACACAACAAGTCTAATGCATTCCTCCACTCAAACCAACCAACTTGAATTCTACTAATAATATCCCCATCTATTTCACCATCATTCTGAATAATAGACCCAAGATATCTAAACCGTGTACTCTTATTAATGACTTGATCACTTAAAATTACAAACACCCCACTAGATCTATTACTACTAAAATTACACTCCATGTATTCGGTTTTAGATTTACTCAAACGAAACCTTCAGACTCTAAAGTTGACCTCCATAATTCAAGTATACCTTCAACTCCCTCTCTAGTCTTATTATCATTAGCAAAAAGAATACACTAGGGTACATCCTCTTGCAAATGTCTAGTAAGAACATCCGTGACTAAAGCAAAAAAGATATGGGCTTAAAGTTGATCCTTGATGTAATCCAACTGCAATAGGAAAACACTTGGTCAAACCACCTTGTGTTTTAACTCAAATAATAGCTCCTGTATTCATATCTTTTATGACTTGAATATAAGCATTATTAACCCATTTCTTTTCTGAAACTCTACTTAACACTTCTCTTAGAACTTTTATATGCTTTCTCTAAATCAATAAAAATCAAAAGTAGATCCTCCTTATGCTCTCTATACTTCTCCATCAAACCTCTCAATAAATGTATAGCTTCCATAGTAGACCTACCCGGCATGAATCCAAATTGGTTTGGAGAAACATTAGTATCACGGTGTAACCTATGCTCCATAACTCTCTCCCATAGTTTTAAAGTATGACACAACAACTTAATTCCTCTATTATTTGCACAATCTTGTGCATTACCTTTATTCTTAAAAATTGGAATCAACATAATCATTCTTCACTCATCTGAAATCTTTTGTCTTAAAAAAAATATTAAAAAGTTTAGTAAGCCAAAAAATTCATTATATCTCCTAAACATTTTCATACCTCTATAGGAATATCATTAGGTCCAACAATTTTTCCATATTTAATTTTCTTTAAAGCCTCTCTAACTTCAATTTTACTAATATACTGATAAAAATAAAAATATTTATTTTCATTTAGAGTGCTAATGTCACTAAAGTTAATCGTATTGTCATAGTCTTCGATCGGCTACTATCTGAGGGCCGAACGTTCGTTTGCCTGGGGCCGGCATCGAAAATGGCGGATAACTGGAGGTGTGCTCGTGGATTTGAGACAGGGTTGGGGCTCTCGTGTGCGAGAAAGAAAACGAACAGAGAGCCTCGTTCGTTTCTCGCTTTATCAACACAAACAAAAGGCGCGGTTGAGAGCAGGATTTTTGCACGCGGGAATGGGCGACTGCATTTGGCGCCATTTGCGGGACTGCAGGATGGGACATTGTAGCAAACGGCGGGATTTGAGCAGGCTTTTGTGAATGTCAACACATGCAAGAATTTGTAGATCTTTCAGCATATGTAATCGCCATTTTTTTAAGTGTTTAGTACTTGGTAGAGTAAAGGGAGGAAAGAGCAGAATTTTGAAGGCATGAGATCCTCTAAATACAATGAAGTTTTATTGACAATATTTCTATTAGGGTGCAAAGTACAGTGCTTGTGCCTGAGCCAACAAGAAAAAATTGAATGAACACTAAATTTCATGACCTAGTCATTTTGAATTTATGAAAATGAAAATACGCGATCAAGAATGTGTTACACTTTTCAAGATTTGCATGATCGTAATATAAGTGGAGGTAGTTGGGTGTCACTTTGATAAATAGTAACATTTCGAATACTATAATAATACACATCCCAATCACTTCACGGACAAAGATAATTGGGATTCTATAAAATTACTGCAGGAATATTAAAACAAAATGAAAGTGTCCGTTGAGTTTATTACTCTCAAACTTTGTGAAATTTATACTTTTGAGCCAAGTTGAATCTGCTAATACCCGCATCGAAGCCCTTCAGGACAAGAGTCCTAACAGCCTCCACCCCTTGCTCAAGGGCAATATCCACCTATAACAACAAACCAAATGAAGCAGACAAATTGATATTAGGAAATTTAATTTTAATTTATTTTACAACCATACACTTCATAATTTCAAAATGTGAATAACAAAGCCTAAAAATTGCGGTATAGTTTAAAGGGGATAAAAACGACTTGAAATAGTAAAATGCATAGGATGGAAAGTGGAGACTCTACTTTTACCTCGAGAAACCATCCGTTTTATACAAAAAAAGGAAAATGTTAATTGGATTGCTAACAAAAGAATATCCAGACATATGGATTTGTGTTACAAGATCAAAGACTATTCTAATCTTAAGACATATTATGAAGGAAATTGTAGCAAATGCAATAATAAGATAATTGTGCTATGACATGCAAGAGAGATTTTCAAAGTTAGGGACTCAGGCTAAACAAGTTAAGTAACATTGATGAATGAACTGAAGAGAAATAAAAAATATTTGTTCGTAGGCAACTATTTGAAATTAGCTGGGTGGCTTTCTCTTCCCTTGGAGCTCTCCATGACTTGAAGACTTCATAGATGTCCCTTTTTATTATTTGTGTTTTCCCTCTCTTTTCTACTCATATAGCTCTCGGCCATCCTTTGGTCAAAAAGACTCGGCTTACCACATCACCATGCCCCAACTCTAAAATACTCCTCACAAGTCACAATTCTATAAACCCATAACACCATTCAAATCTAGATTAATCATAAGGGATCCATTAATCTGTTCACTGCTAAGTTTGGGAGGTTTCCGAGGGATCGCTGCTGATATGATGAGGCACATGAGGAAGAAAAAGACCTAGAAGATGCTCAGTTTGACTCAAAACTCTAAAAGTTTGTTCAGAGGAATAATCCCATAGTCCTTTAAGAAAAGTTAGAAGAACAATCACAAGTCTCAAGCCCCATCATGCCTTCCACGTCAAAGAATTCCACTTTGTTTCTGTAGATATATATCATCCCAAAGAATCTCTGATCTCCACTAATCATGCTCCTTCTCCAGTAAAGTTGCAGTGAGTAACAATGTGGTAACACCAATCATAATGTAGACCCTTAAAGAGTAATATAGCCAAGGTCATTTGATGCAGGACTACAATGCATTAAATGTATGTGATAAGAATTTTACACGAATTAAAAAGAACATGAGCAATTATTTTTATTCGCTAATCCAAACGACAAGATAAAACATAAGAACGGTCACTTTCGTTTAGACCAAATCATATGAAAGAACTTGAACTATTACAAGTAATATAGAAATTAACGACATACAAATTAAGGAGACTCTCAACAAAATCCGTACCCTAACAATAAGATTAGTACATAGAAAGTGAAACTCAAATCCTACGTTTACTAAGCAATGACATTTAGCATAGCACAATTCTTCGTGATTCCATCAACCCCTACAAGGTTAGTGAATTTAAAGATAAATGAATAAGGGGTAGAGGTTCACCCTTATTGAGAACCGGAGGTAATGTACCACTGTGCATTGCCCAGCTGTTCTTCAATGGCTTCAACAAGAGAATCCAGGATTTGCTCTACGTATTCTTCAACCGTGTGATCGATCCTCGGGTTGACGTCAAAAAAGGTTGAATAGAGGACGTGGACGAAACCTTGCTCGTCGTAGGCGTAGCCGAAGTCAACTTCGGGATCCATGCATCGATCTTGCTTTGTTGAAATGAGGGGAGAATATTCTTCTTGCTGTCCTTGTTGGTTTTTCTTGAGAGAAAGGAATTTCTCTTCCCAAAAATCCAAGTGGGAGGAGGCAAGAGAAGGTGGCCGGCCAAGGGGAAAAACCTAGGGAAATTTCGGTTTAGGTTTAGAGAGGTTTAGGTGGAGCTAGGGTTAGGGTTTAAGGAGGAAAATGTTCTAAAATCTGAAATTGATTTCAGATTCAGATTTGGAGGAAAATTGAGCTTTTAATTCCTCTAATTAATTCCCAACTTTGGAACTAATTAAATAGGAAGGGGTGGGGGAAGGTGGCGGGTAGGAGAGAGGGAAGGGGCTTTGAATTGATTCCAATGGGAGAAGCTTTATTTTTGGAAAGAAATTAATAGGTGGGGCATGGGGGGTTCGGCCAAGAGGGGGAGAGGGAGGGAAGATGTGACTAGATGCAATGTATGAGGGAATTAGTTATTTAAATAATCAATCTCAGATTTTGATTTTTATTAAAGGACTTTCCAAATTTAAGCATCTTTAAAAGGCAAGGAGGGGATTTGAATTCATTTAAATAATCAATCTGGTATTGATTACAAATTAATGGACCTTCCAAACTTAGGCAATTTAAATTAGGAAAGCTTTGACTTTTCAAACTCTTTTAAAATTTGAAATTAAATAATTTCCAAATTCAAATGAACCTAATTTAGGAAAGAGCATGGGGTGTGGCCGGCGGCTTGGGTGAGGGAGGTGGAGCCGGCGGCTTGGTGTGGTGGAGATGGAGGTCGGTGGTGGGATGGAGTGTAGGGGACGGTGGGGAAAAAGGGGGGGCGGCGGTTTAGGTGTGGGTGGAGCTTGGGCCGTGGGAGGAGGAGAGGAAGGTGGAGCCGGCGGTGGTAGAGGAAGAAAAGGGGAAGAGATAGAAAATAAAGCCACGAACTCGACTCTTCAAGGTTGGTGGGTGATGCACGATTCTCCCTCTCCAAGGGATCTTTCTCCTTAGCTCTCAAACTCTCACAAGAAAGTAGAATGCAAAAATTCTTTGATAGTAATTCATTAACCATCAAAAGAAGTCATGAGGGCTATAAATAGCCTTGATACAAAGGACTCAAAAAGCAAAAAACAATAATGCCCATAGGGCTTACATACGACCTCCCTTAAGTAAGGGTATAAACGGAAAACAAAATAAAATAAATACAATATAACTAATAAATGACAAATACATAATACGACTCAAAAGTACATCGACTCAATCGTGGCCATAGATCGTTTGCCACGTCGCTGATAAACCTTCCATGATCTGAAGTCTGATCTGATGTCCCCATCATCATTGCACCTGACCTATATTCCACAAGTCAACGATCCTATTAAAGAGAACTATAACTTAAGTACATGTCCATGCATATTCTTTACTTATTTGTCTAGCTTATGCTTCTAATTACATGCTTGTTCCCAACTTCTTCGTATAGCAAATACTAAGAGAAATTCAAGTGATGCTCAAGTCCTTCCCATTAATGTTGAATAAACAAAAATATGTAACCATGTTCACTAACTGAACAAGACTACAAGAAGATCCATGGGAAGTACCATGCTCAAAGAGCTTGTATTTTTGTGCCCCTTCTTCTACATTCCCCATCTCTTTCTAGTCCAACGTACTCTGTTTCTACTTTACTATAAGTGTGGCTTCTCTTCATCCACCAACTGACATTGTTAACATTTACAACAAGTTATCAGCTTCCTTAACTGTAATTATCAAAAAGGTTACCCAAGTTCATTCAAGACTATTTATTAAGCCCCTATTAAATTCAATATGAATTCTAGCCAAAATAGACGATAGCTTTTCAAAGACCGGTTGAGACCTATATAAAATACAATGTATTTCTCTAATAAAAATAAGTATAAAAATTATTTAAAAGTTTTAAAAGTGAATCAAAATAAATTGAAACACGATCGGTCAAGTTTCAAGCGGAAGTTTCAGGCTTGAAAATTATTCTAATTTGACTTCCAGTTTATATATATCGATTAAGCCTATCTCCATTAGGACTACCTCATTAGGATATGTAGGGCCCTTTTGCTTCATCTTTTTGCCTACTTTTGGAAGTAGAAAACTGGGCCAAGAAAGTTTTGAGAAAATATGTGCTACTAAGAACAATGAAGTAATGAGAATGAGAGAATAATAATTTGGAAGGAAAACATCAGTTAAAAAATATATGAGCTTATGAGGTTTAATGAGATCCATCTACGTCTACAGTGTCACATAGATATAAATATTCTCTGGTCAAGAGCAAAACTATGCTACCAAAATTTACCCACAAATATTTTATTTATTTTTATTTTACTAGTATTCTTTTCTCTCTCTCCCCCCACCTAGAGCACAATTTCTCCACAAGTAATATTGAATAAATATAGAGAAAAGTTTAATGCTTCTTACATCAAACTACGTTGTCAGTCACCAATTCTTATGAAAGTTAAAAAAAAATGAAGAGAATTAGTTGAATATTTCATTGCAGCGTTGCAGTATTTGTTCAATCACAAGAAATCTTCAAATAGGAATGATAAAAAATTAAGAAATAATAATTACATAATAATTGCAATAGTTTACAGATTAATAAGCTTGAAAAATAATTACAATACTCTCCGGATTGATGAGTAGGGAATAGGGATCTCATAGATCAATAAGATCACAACAAAAGTGGAAGGAAGACGAAAGTCTTGAGGAGTGTGGGTTCCAAAAGGTGAAAATTGCAGGCATTTCACAATCCCCCTTACGTGAATAAATGGTTGTCATCCATTCCAATCTTGCCTGATAATTTCTAAAAGACTGCCCCCAATAATTGTTTTGGAAGAAAGTCAATAAGTTGTTTACCTGTGGTTGAGAATGGAGTATAATTACACAATTATCAACTTCTCCTTAATAAAATATTTATAAACTTCAATATGCTCTGTACAGTCATGTCGCACATAATTATATGCAATATTGAGAGGAATACTGCTATAGACGCTTTGTAAGATAAGTTGGAAGAACAAGCACAAGGCTCAAAACCCACAACATCTCCATCTTGAAAGAATTCCACTCTTGTCATGTACGTATCTGTCATCTTTCCATCAAGCTTTTTCTCAAGCAAAGTTGCAATGAGTAATGATGAAGACTCACCAATCGCAATGTATACCCTTGAAGAGTACAATAGTCAAGGTCATCGCACCTAATCTATATTCCACAGTTCAACGATCCCATCAAAGAGAACTATAAGCTAACTACTACTTTTGCTTGTTTCTTTTGTCAAATCGATTCCCCTAAAATGCTTATTCCAAACTTCTTCCTGATTTCAAATCCTGCTCATGGAGAAATTCAAGTATGTTCAAGTCATTCCCATTATTGTCGACTTGGTAAAAAATATGCAACCATGTTCACCTATTGAACAAGACTAAAGTAAGATCCATGGCAAGCACCATCTCAAAGTGTGTGTTTCTTGCCTCCCTTCTTCTACATTCCCCAACTCTTTCCTATCCAATGTAATCTATTTTGATGGACCGATCGATTTGATTGGCAGGAAATTAAGAAGTTTCCTAATCAAGAGGGAGCTGTTTAGGAAGGTTCTTAATCAAAGGGAAATTGTTTAGGAAAGTTTTAATTATAATTGGGAGGGAATTATTTAGAGCAAGAGATCTAATTTGAATTCAAAATCTAAGAGGGAATTTAATAAGGACATCAGCAGGAGGTTCTAGCGCGTCTATCAGAAGAGGCATCGTAGATTGACGGCTACGATTAAGAATCTTTATTTGTGATGCATTTTATGTATTTCTTTTATTTGTTATTTTTTATTTTTACCATTGTACCTCTGAGAGGAATTAGTTCGTGTTGTAGCTCAAAGGGCATTTTAGTCGTTATATTTTTGTTGCTTTGAGGCCTATATATGAGGGCCCTCACTAATGTATTTTTTTATGATAGATTAATGAAATTTCAACTCTTGTTGTTCGTTTTTCCTTGTGAGCTCTTGAGAGAGGAGAGAACCCTAAGAGAGGGCCAAGCAAGTCCCGTCAACCGTCAGTAGAGTCCGGGCTCGCGGTTTGTATCTGTTCTTTTTCCTTATTCCCCTTCCCTCTTCCCCATACCGCCGGCTACCCACTTCCCCCTCCTAAAATCCAGCCAAACCCTCTCCCTCCACCCCAACCACCGGCTAAGCTTCCTAATTAATAAATCTATTTTAGGAAGCTCCCCTAATCACTCCCAATATGAAATTAATTTGGATTTAATTTCAAATCCTACATTCATTGCATGTAGACACATTCGTTGAATGTGGACACCCTTCCTTTCCCTCCTTTGGCCGGCCCCCCTATTCCTCTCTCTCTTAATTAATTTTCCCTATTAATGCTCTCAATTAAAGCCCTCCCTTCAAGGTGTGCTGCCCACATATTCCCCAATTAGAGGAGGTTCGAATTTCAAAATTACTCCCTCATTTCCAACTCTAAAATCTGAAATTAAATTTTACATTTTAATTTATTTCTCCTCCACAAACCTAAACCAAAATTTGAAATTAAAGTGGCTCCACCCCTAGCCTAGGTCGACCACCCAAACCTCTCCCTCCTCCTCTCCTTCTCTTCTCCCTTGCTTCATACACCATCCAAGGAAGAAGATACACAACCCCGGCCTACCTCCCAATGAATGGCCGATCCTGAACAAGACCATGGGTTCATATATGATCATCAAGGACGAGTAGATGTGTTGAGATCACCCTTCTTCGACATCAACTTGGAGATCGACCACACCGTCGATGACTACGTTGATCGAATCCTCTTCACTTTGACGACTGCCATCAACGAGCATCAAACCTCCGGACAGTAGCAAGTACTCCAACATCTACCGACTTCTCCCCCACCGGACAAATTTTCATTGGGTAATATTGTAGGGGTCTTCTGTCTTTTGGTGACGTCATTAAGTTTGCTGAAATTATTCTTCCATTAAATAACCCTCAAGAGTGTGAGTGAGGGGAACTCAAGGTGAACTTTCTAATTTTTAACCGGTAGATTTCTGTTATTTGTGCATCTAGCTTTTACTATAATTTTGTTGTTATTTTAAATTTCTCTTCTAATCTAGTTTGTAACCGCATGCCAAAGCAAAACAACAACTAAGAAATCCTAGAATCCAATCTTGTGAAATACTAAGTTTAAAATTGGCAAGCTTAACTAATTTTATAATATTCCTGCAATTCCTGTTTGTTTCACATCAGAATTATTTAGGAAAAGAGAGGAGAAATCAATGGAGAATTGTTTAGGAAAGTTTTAATTACAATTGGGAGAGAATTATTTAGGGCAAGAGATCTAATTTGAATTCAAAATCTAAGAGGGAATTATTTAGGGAAAGGGGGCAGATTTTGGGAGGAATTACGGGAAGCCTATTTAAGGCTAACTATATAGTTATTTTGGAGGGAGGTGATTTGTGTTTACTGTAATCTTTTTTGAGAGGGCACTAGCCAGCGGCTAGGGATTTGGGAGAGTCGGATTTTCCTTTTGAATTGAAGATCCAATTGTATCTTGCTTTTTTCTTTCATATATCTTTCGATAAAAAGTTATTGTGTGTTCTTCTTCCTAGTTTTCTCGATTTCTACATTCACTCCCTATAGCCATCATTGAAATTTACAGGAAGTTCTTAGTTGTCTTTACTAAAGGGTTACACAAGTTCATTCAAGGCCATTTAATTAGAACCCTATTAAATTCATTATGAACTCTGGCCAAAATAAACGATAGCTTTGGTGGGGTATTCAAAGACCAGCCAAGACTAATGTAAAATGCAATGTATTTCCCAAACAAAAATCAATATAAAAATTCATTCAATTTTTTAAGCGAATCAAATAAACTGAAATATCATTAGTCAAGTTTTGAGTGAAAGTTTCAGACTTGAAAATAATTATAAGTTGATTTTCAGTGCGTGCGTGCGTGCGTTATAGGACTAGCTTGTTAGGATATTTAGGGAGTTTGCTTCATTTTTTCCATACTTTTAGATGTAGAAAGCTATGCCACAAAGCAATGCTGAGGAAAGGTCTGCGTCTAAGAATAATGAACTAACAAGTTCTAGGGAATAATAATATGTGTCACGCCCCCAAAATCTAATTTTATCGGATAACACCAAACCATAATATTTAACGGAAAGCATGTTGGCCCGCCATCCTGTATAGATCAATCTATCTTCAACCAACATGTCAACCAGTCTTTACTTGTCTTTCACACACATTCCAACAAAAGCAATAATGACCAGTTATTACCCAATTATATTTTCATTTCCATTCTCAAAGCTTGTATAACAATATGCATAAATAGAATACCTACTGAGTAAAAATACACATTTTTAAAACATAATCAAATTATCAAGGATTGTGTAAAATATCATTTCAAGACTTTAATCATACTACGACATTATTATTTGAAGTCCGGATTATTTTCTATTTAATAAATACCGCACAAATTCCAAAATACTCGGTATAAAATTTCCATAAAATACTCAAAACGTTCAGAATCACGATCTTAATAACATATAAAAAATTACACGGTGAAAGTTTTACCAGTACAAAGTTATCAACATTTTTTTGTAATGAAATAGAAATTTAATAGGAGAAATCACAAAAACATCGAATTTTTTAAAACAGAGATAGGCATAATATGACCTACCTTGATCCAGACAACTTTACCAATTGGCCTGACGTCTAAAAACGACTCGAAGCGGCTCAAATTGAACTTTCTCTCTCTTTCTCTATACTTCGGCTAACTCGACGTTCAAATGAATCAAAATAGTGAATTTTAAAATATATAAAAATAAAGATAATGGCCTAGCGCTGTGGCGCTACCACCTAGTGCTGCAACGCTAGTTTATTTTTTCAAATACAAAGACTAGAGCACTGCAATGTCACTATTTAGTGCCTGGTACTATAGCAGTGTTGAGGAGCTTGGACACGCAGTACTGAGGCGCTCAAATAATAACATTTTTTAGATTTTGTCGAAATTCACTCCAGACCCTTGAGACTTATTCTAGAGGACACAACCATTTTTCAAGCATTAAATGACTTCCACATACATGCAAATGAATTCAAAACACAAATCTTCAAATCTTAACCTTTTAAAATTTCAAATCTTTACTTTTTACATTTTCGAGTTGCTACAATATGTAAGGAGAACATCACGAAAAGAACATAAGAGAGTTAATGAGGTTCAGTGTGATCCAACTGCCTTTCCAATCATACAAAGACATAAATGTCCTCCAATCCTGAGACAAAAATAGGATACAAATATTTACCCATAGATATTTGACTTAATTTTATTTCCTCAATATTCTTTCATATCTCTCTCTTATTCCATCTCCAAACCTAAACCACAACTCCTCCATCAGCTACGTTGACCAAAGTTAGAGGAAAGTAGAATGCTTCTTATGTCGAACCATCTCATCCCTCACTAATCCCCATGAGAGTCGTCGATCTCCTCTTGAGGAGGTCTCTGACTTCTAAATGTTATCTCTAATCCCTTTAAGGTTATTGTCAACCACCCAAAGGAGAAATCTTTTTAAATATTGTTCAAGATAACAATCTGATCACTCCACCACCCACTTCTTCGACCTCCACCCTCACACATGATGAATGAATGAATGAGAATAATGAGTGACGCCTGACAAACATTGGTTTCTTCCCATTTTATATGGCATCATGTTGTGGTAGATATGAGGGAATAAATGTGAAAAGGATCTAAAGTTAGATGTCCACCAATCTTATAAAATCAAAATCAAAATCAAATTTTATCCAAGACTTTGAGATCCAAGTGACTGAAAGAAATTTGACTACGCACTTAACAAACAAGTGCACTTATTTAGATAAGATTGTCAAGCTGCTTTCCAAGAAACTTTCCTTCAAAGATTTACTTTTACAAAGCAATTTTGAAACAGTTTCATAAAATTTTTTTGATAATATTTTTGCAACATGTTTATCAAAAGGATAAGACACCTCTGATAGGAAGTGGATACAATTTCCCCAAAATCAGCGAACGACAATAAAAAATTATGAAGAATAACATGACAAAACTATTTTTATTACAAGATATATGAAATAAAATAACAAGATACAGTTGGATCTTCAATTGGAGAGGAAGATCCGGCTCTTCCAAATCCCTAGCCGGCAGCTAGAGCCCTCACAACCTAAGAAATTTTAATTTCAGCAAACTTAAAACATAATCCTGAAATTACCCTATTGTTAGCCTTAAATAGGCTCGCCTAATTCCCTCCCAAATCTGAATTCAAATCAGCCATCTTTCCCTAAATAATTTTCTCCCAAATCGAAATTCAAATCAGTCCTCTTTCCCTAAATAAACCTTCCTAATTTCCTTCCAAATCTGAATTCAAATTAGCCCTCTTTCCCTAAATAAATCTTCTTAATTTCCTTCTAATCAAACCAGCCCTCTTTCCCTAAATAAACCTTCCTAATTTCCTCCCAATAAAATTAACCCTCTTTCTCTAAATAAACCTTCCTAATTCCCTCCCGATCAAATCAGATGGTCCATCAATACTCCCCTCCCAAAGACTCACCTTGTCTGCAATGTGGAAAGACAGCTCCTTCCCCAATTTCCTCCTCACCACAAATGGTAAGCACTTGAAGAGTTCGATCCTTATATATGTGCCCTGGTGTATACCTCTCATCACATCTGAAACACAACCCTTTCGCCTTCTTCTCATGTAACCCCGTTTCTATGAGCTTCTTGAAGTTTTCCCCATGTCTCCCTTCTACAGTCTTCTTGATGAGACTAAAAAATACAAAGATTGCAAACTAACAAGTCTTCCCTTCAATATAACAACACAATTTATATATTAAGAGAACTTCAAATACAAAACATACCACTACTTTCAACTTGAAACAACACAAACAACTTAATATTAATAAAGTTTAGAGAAGAAGGATACAATTGGAAGGGATACCGTGGAGAGAAGAAAGAGATAGGAGACAGACGAATTATTAGAAGGTAGAGAGGATAGGAGACTAGCTCGCAAGCTAGAAAACCCGCAGGTTTTTACATTCCAACAATTATCACATAACTCATCCTAAAACAGCAGCAAACAGCCCTATAAATAGGTAAAAAATGGAAACCAAACAGCCTCCCATTCACCCAATCAAAACAGGGAAAAAACTCAAAGAACAAGGCATGGCCAGCCCAGGAACCGAGTAGCCCAGCTTCCCAACAGCCAGCCCCAAGAACCGAACAGCCAGGAACCCAACAGACACCAAGAAAAAGCAAGGCCAGCCCAGGAACCCAACATACACCAAGGAAAAGCACGGCCAGCCCAGGAACCAACAGTTGAGAACTCCAAACACCAAACAGCCAAGGGTAAATGGGCCAAGCCCAATAGGAGACAAAACAACCCACAAAATAAATGCCCAAATAACTTTGATTGCATCAATTCTCCCCTGGCGGAAAAATCTCATCTCCTGATGAGTTCGAGTCAAAATTTTGAAGATCTAGCATTTTGACTTTACATTTTTTAAAATAAAAAGATACACGATAACCTAGATGCTCTAATACCAAATTGATGAGACCAAAAAATATAAAGATTGCAAACTAACAAGTCTTCCCTTCAATATAACAACACAATTTATATATTAAGAGGACTTCAAATACAAAACATACCACTACTTTCAACCTGAAACAACACAACAACTTAATATTAATAAAGTTTAGAGAAGAAGGATACAATTGGAAGGGATACCGTGGAAAGAAGAAAGAAATAGGAGACTGAGACGGATTATAAGAAGGTAGAGAGGATAGGAGACTAGCTCACAGGCTAGAAAACTCGCAGGTTTTTACATTCCAACAATTATCACATAACTCATCCTAAAACAGCAGCAAACAGCCCTATAAATAGGGAAAAAATGGAAACCAAACAGCCTCCCATTCACCCAATCAAAACAGGGAAAAAACTCAAAGAATAAGGCACGGCCAGCCCAGGAACCGAGCAGCCCAGCTTCCCAATAGCTAGCCCCAAGAACCGAACAGCCAGGAACCCAACATACACCAAGGAAAAGCACGGCCAGCCCAGGAACACAATAGACACCAAGGAAAGCACGGCCAGCCCAGGAACCAATGCTTGAGAACTCCAAACACCAAACAGCCAAAGATAAATGGGCCAAGCCCAATAGGAGACAAAACAGCCCACAACATAAATGCCCAAATAACTTTGATTGCATCAATTCTCCCCTGGCGGAAAAATCTCATTTCCTGATGAGTTCGAGTCAAAATTTTGAAGATTTGGCATTTTGACTTTCCATTTTTTTTAATAAAAAGACACACGATAACCTAGATGCTCTGATACCAAATTGATGAAACCAAAAAATACAAAGATTGCAAACTAACAAGTCTTCTCGTCAATATAACAACACAATTTATATATTAAGAGAACTTCAAATATAAAACATACCACTACTTTCAACTTGAAACAACACAAACAACTTAATATTAATAAAGTTTAGAGAAGAAAGATACAATTGGAAGGGATACCGTGGAGAGAAGAAAGAGATAGGAGACAGACGAATTATAAGAAGGTAGAGAGGATAGGAGACTAGCTCGCAAGCTAGAAAACTCGCAGGTTTTTACATTCCAACAATTATCACATAACTCATCCTAAAACAGCAGCAAACATCCCTACAAATAGGGAAAAATGGAAACCAAATAGCCTCCCATTCCCCCAATCAAAACAGGGAAAAACCTAAAGAACAAGGCATGGCCAGCCCAGGAACCGAGCAGCCCAGCTTCCCAACAGCCAGCCCCAAGAACTGAACAGCCAGGAACCCAACAGGCACCAAGGAAAAGCACGGCCAGCCCAAGAACCCAACAAACACCAAGGAAAAGCACGGCCAGCCCAGGAACCAACAGTTGAGAACTCCAAACACCAAACAGCCAAGGGTAAATGGGCCAAGCCCAATAGGAGACAAAACAGCCCACAAAATAAATGCCCAAATAACTTTGATTGCATCAATTCTCACCTGACGGAAGAATCTCATCTCCTGATGAGAATGCTTCAATCATCCGCTGGTAGATATCATGATGATGAAGCTGCAACTCCTCATCTTCAACAGTCAGTCAGGGGGACGTCCATTCCATCCAACCAAGAGTTGTCGGTGCACTCCATGTCTTGTTTGGATAGTATAGATATATACAACATCATCAGGAACAGTAAGTGGCAAAGTTCCACACAACTGTATGCTTTTAGTAGCACCTGTTAATATCTTTTCAATAATTGAAGGATTTTTCTTAAAATAAAGTTTTACATGATATGTGATTGAACCAACTCTTTCAAAAAGCTCAACATCTTTTGATAAAATATTGCTAACCAAAGTATCCTTGTTAAGGAAAATAATGGATGATAAACCTTTACTTGACGCAGCTAGATTCATTAATTCAAGTTGTTCATCCTCTATAAGCTGCATATTCCCTTCAATGTTTTGATGAGCTATAAAGGTTTTATCAACAGCTTCCTCCATGGCCGTTATCCCCAATTGCAGTTCTTCTGGCTGCCTCACCTTCTCTTCTTCCATGTTTACTTCATTCAGCGGCATTTTGCAACAGACAGGTTGATCAACATACTGTAATGTCACCTCATCATATCGACTTTCAAGAATAACTTCTCCATTGTGCTTTTCATGGTCATGCATCTCTTTGTCAGTCGGTGTTTGCACCTCACTCTTTCTTTTAATATAGTGTTTCTCACATGCTACCAACTTATCCATGACTTCAACTTTGTCTGTTGTTTGAGTCTCAAATTTATCCACAATATCTTTGACTGGATAACTGGTAATCTGAGCATCTTGAAGAGCATAACATAGTTGCATTTCTTTTTTTGATGATGTTGCTTCCCATAGGAAAACAGGGTAACTTACTACCAAGATTATGAACTGAATCAGGATTAGGCGTTTTGCAAAATGAGTTTTGCAGACAACTAGAATTTGCTCGTTGGAATATAGATGTCACCTTATTCGATCCCGCATTTTGTTTCAAAATAGATTTGCCTTTTGGACTTAGTGCAGCCAGGGTATTAGTCATTACTTCAATTTGTTGCTGTAGGTTAACCATTTGTTGCATCATCATTTGTTGCCAATCCACTTGATTATTTTGATTATTCTGACTATCCATTTTTTTTTAATAAAAGAAAGTGAGACACTCACAACAACCTAGACACTCTGATACCAAATTGATGAGATCCAAAAATCTTAACACCAAAGGAGAACACTATAAAGAAACGAGACACAACTCAATCCAAACAGACGAACAAACCACCGACAAACAAACAAGATGCAAGAAACTACAGATGCTTTAGAAGTAAAAAAGAAGAGAAAGAAAAAACAAAAAAAAATTAAAATAAAAAAAATCCCCTCAGAACAACCAACAAGTGGTCACCTCACATGAAACGATAAAATAGGAAACTAGAGTGCTCTTAAGAACATGCAAACCAGTGGTCCACCACAGCAATCCTGATCCAACACCCGTCGAAACTCCTTCGACAAATACCAACAAACCGGCCAATCAACACCTCACACACCTTTTGTTCGGGGTCTCCTTAAGAATACCCGATGTCGGCTCCTTGGATGCTAAAAAGGTAGTGGTCATCCTATACGAATCTCTTGAGTTGCTTCCTCCAGCCACTCTCTCCAGGTGCCTCTGATCCTCCACTAACTGGGCTAGCTCCATAGCCTCTCCCAAATCTCGGGCATCATCACTCTAATTGTCGTCTGAATCTCTAGTCTGAGTCATTTCATAAAATTTTCCTCCAGTACAATCTCCGGAAGCCGGTCCAGTCAGCTAGCTAGTGCTCAAACTGCTCACGGTACTCCACCACTATCCCCTCCTACACTAGGGCGAAGAACTGCTCATAGAAGCCCCCCCTGCTGGTTTGAAAACATTCAAACAAGCAGAGTACCTAAACTCCCTCTAGGTCTATATGGGTCACCTCTTATTCCTCCACTGGTATCATGCCAATGCTTTCCCCTCCAAGCACATCCCGGCCACCATCAATCTCTCTTCCTCTGTCAACCTATTGATGGTAAAGTATCTTTTCACTCTGTATATCCACCCATGTGTATCCTCTCCCTCAAAAATAGACATCTTCAACTTCCTCACCCTTGGATCTCCTTTATTCCCCCTATTTTTTCCATAATTTTTCATTCCCCAAGGGGGTGGTTCCCCCAAGTGTCCCAATCATCTCTTCTACACTCGTACCCCTTCCACATTTCGTCAAAATTTCACATTCTCCTTCCAAATTCAGCACCCATTGGATCATAATCAGTCCTTCTCCTTACAATTCAGCCCCTCTCTTTTCAAATTCCTTCACTCTTTTCAAATTTAGCACCCCTTCATTCATGCCCGACCCCCTCACACCTCTCCCCATACCTATACCCGACTCCTCCCTAGCAATAGGCTTCGGGGGAAGCATTCTCTCTTCTCCCTCCAAAATCTCCACCTCCTGATCTTCCTTTCGCCTTATCAAATTAGCATTTTTCCCACTTTCTTGGCTGTCGGCGGCTTCCCTCGCCTACGACGACGCCGTCTTCGGTTGGACCTCGAGCAACTTCTTCATCATCTCCCCAGAGATAGAAAATTTCCCATCGATCTTCTCATAGACGGCTGAAATTTGACTTTTGAAATATGAAAATTGAGTTTAGTGATTCGAAATTTTAGATTTCAATTATCCGATCTCCCTCTTCAACACTTCTACTTTTCTTCCCGCCATAGGTACCCGGATCAAGGCTCCAAACCTCAAAAAAACAATAATTATGGTCTTCAAATAGCAAAATTAGCACTTTGGAGGGGAAAACGCACCAGAAATTGGCACGAAAAAGGCCTTAATTTAAACCCAGGACACCGCTCTGATACTAAATTGATAGAAAGTGGATACAATTTTCTCGAAACAACGAATGAAAATAAGAAATTAGGAAGAAGAACACACCAAAATTATTTTTATTGTAAGATATATGAAAGAAAATAGCAAGATACAGTTGGATCTTCAATTGGAAAGGAAGATCCAGCTCTCCTAAATCCCTAACCGGCAACTAGAGCCATCACAACCTAAGAAATTTTAATTTCAACAAACTCAAAAAATAATCCTGAAATCACCCTATTGTTAGCCTTAATAGGCTCCCCTAATTCCCTCCCAAATCTGAATTCAAATCAGCCATCTTTCCCTAAATGAATCCCTCCCAAATCCGAACTCAAATTAGTCATCTTTCCCTAAATAAACCTTCCTAATTCCCTTCCAAATCTGAATTCAAATTAGCCCTCTTTCCCTAAATAAATCTTTATAATTTCCATTTAATCAAATCAGCCCTCTTTTCCTAAATAAATCTTCCCAATTTTCTCCCAATTAAATCAACCCTTTTTTCCTAAATAAACATTCCTAATTCCCTCCCAATCAAATCAGTCGGTCCATCAAACTCCTTATTGAGAATCTTGTCAGGAAAAGAGTTTGCCTCAACTACTTTATGGCGCCAGCGATATAGATTGATGAATAATCAAAAGTCGGATCAACCTCATTTTGCTCTTGGGTCAGAAACTTGGCAAATGGTCATCTTGATCCGTCCTTTCACAGCCACTTCTTGTTGTCACAGAAGGTAATTGAGTCATGTTTAGTCGCACAAGGTTTGAAAGCTGTGCTTGTGTTGCTTGTGACATGCATAAGCACGCACATCTTCCACCACTAATGAAGTTGGATTCCGCCGAGCTGACAACGTGAAATGCCCTTTGCATCACCGATCATATTTTTGTGTTCCTATCATCTCTAATGAAAGCACCAAAAAAGTACATGTCTGAAAACATTTGAATCAGATATTGGAACTTGCAGATACTTTCAGAGATCGGAGGGAGACTTCTACCAATGCGAAAGAAATCAATAATCGAGGGAAGAGGAAATCACAGGTAAGGGGTTAAAGTCAATGAATTTTATTATGTGAGTTTTTAACACAGAAATTTAACCTTTTTCCCTTTCTTCTGAAACCTATTTAAAGGCATAAGAAATCTTCTAGCTATAGGAAAAGCTCCATTCTTAACGAAATATGCCAGGTCAGTTGAACATTGTTAGGCATAGTCCTGAGGGGAATGGAATTCTTTCCTTAAGTTAGTGCACCTGACACCCTTGATAAACTTACTTATGTTGTATATAGCTCAAATTATGGGCCGCGGCTAGCAAGGGCTGTGACTGGTATCTGACAAATCTACCAAGGCTCTGCCCGGTAACTCTCAGTACCTTTACAGCTTTATGCATTAACTGGGCTTTAGGGTACTCGACAGTTACAAAGGTAGGACTATAACTAGGGAACACATCATGAGATAGAACGGCCGTGATATGACCATGACGGCTGCAACCAAGGTAGGACTTTAAGAACAAGTGTACTTTCATTGTCTTGTTCATTTCTCTATGACATTACGTGGTGCGTTTGCCAGTCTTTGTCGAGCAAAAACAATTTGTGTATGGTCATCAAAGACTTTTGAGTATAAAAATTAATACATCAGAATCATAAATCTTAAATTTATTTCAAGGCACCTCTAGTTTGGATTTGTTATATTGCAAACAATAATCTCACTTATTTCATAAACATAGTTAATTGTCTATGTTGTGTTAGTTAATGCTAAACTACATAACATAATTGAAAAAATATATATGTTATGAAAGCAAATACCTGTTCCCGCTCCACCGAACTAAATTTCTGTAGCAGAAAGGCCCGCATATCCATTTTCCCAGGCGGGTTCCCAACACCTACAGAAATTAGAATGTTCAGCTTCTACACTGGATAATATAGAATTTGATTCTTCAAACAAATTGAAAACAAGAAAACCTATGCATAAGCGGGGGAAGTCCCGACAACCATCCAAGTGATCGATGACACTCTTAACTCTGCAGCAATAAGAAACACAAATGTCAAATGACAACTCAAATTCTGGCGTCATAGCATGCAAATGAATTTACATAAAGATAAGCTTTCAGAATGCATTTTTATGACTATCTTCATGTTTGTGGAATTTGAGGAGGCTACATGTTGGCTTCAATAGAGCTCATGATGCCAAAAGATTATATCGGATCATGTTGCCCTGACAAAATGATAAATTATCATGGCATATTCTCATGAATACGAGAATCATTAGACGTTATGATGGAATATGTATCTCAAATATTTCCTCTGGATGACAAAGACTTCTAAATCAAAGATTATTTAATTCTAATGGATCAAAATTTTCATACGTGCAAACCCCCCATGATTAATTATATCTTGAATTAGAGACTCACGAAAACTCTGAATTAGTGGTCTTAATTTGTATTTCTCGTTCAACAAAAAGGGTTTTTAAGTTGTTTTCTATTCAATGATAGAACAGTTCAAAGATATCAGTAGCATGCAAAATAACCAAGACAAATCCCTAGTACAAGAGAGACAAGATGGCACCATCAGTTATAACGTGAAAATGTAGGTCACCAAAGGTGAAAATTTCTCAACAATAGCAAAAGCAACTCGACATCAACCCTTGAATGTGAAGGAGAAGAGCTATTCCAAGAGAAAGTGGGCTTATATTTTTTCGAATACCTAAGAGAAAAATGCTTAGGAAAGAATGGACCTAATATTAGGCAAGCCCCCCTTAGGGAATGGGCATTAAGAGTGCTGGTGAAAAGACTTATACTCTTTGGACAAGAGATGCCTTCTAACTCTACTTAAATTGATTTTTAAACCATGCTATCAAGTCTTGACGCAACACAAGAAAAGTTGAGATAAAAAAGGAAAGAAATGTGGATCTTAGAATTCACCCTATAAGCAAGAAGATATGACTGCATAGGAGGGTCGATGATGAATAGAAGATGCAACATAATCTTGGCCTTATATGCTAGCAAAGGTCACGTTGTATGAATATGCATCAAATTAGAGGTGTCAATTATTGACATGACCCGACAACCCGACCCGAACCTGACCCAAAAAATCCGGGTTAGGATCGACCAGTTTAACAAACAGGCCGGGTTCGGCTTTCAATTTTCGACTCATTTAAAAAATGGGTTAGGTTCGGGTCAACCCGGTAACCAGAAATTCACTCAAGATTCATCACAAGTCGCATCTGCCCATCCGCGTTTGGCCGTTGGATGTCCGTTGTCTGCCATACTCGCTCAAGCGTTAGGCCATCACCGCGTCACGCGCACTCGACGCACTACCGCCACCGCGCACCCGCTGGCACACTACGCTCGACCGAAGCAGCCGCGCACCCATTGCATTGCGTGATCGCGTCCCGCACGTTGACGCCGCACCCCATCCGGACGACTCGGGGGATCGGCCATCCCACCTAGGCCTCGCACAGTCGCACCCACTGGCGCATGCGCTGTCGGCTGGCCTCTCCTCAGTCACACCGCATCATGCGGCTCGTGCCCTCGCGTACCCAACTTCACGGGTCGGATCGGGTCAACCCGACAACCAACGCGGGTCGGGTCTGGGTTGGATTTCCTGACTCGTTTGTAAAAACAGGTCGGGTTAGGATCAACCCGTTTAAACCCGAGTCAATCTGGGTTCGACCCAAACCCGACCCACGGATCCATTTTGACACCCCTACATCAAATATACCCTTGTTAACTAAGTTCAAAATTTATGACTTAAAGGTACATAACCAAATGCTATAATACAGTTCCATTTTCATGTCCCAATGGACAAAATTAGTTTTAAGATTTTCTTTAATAGAAAGATAGGAAAGCTGAAGAACACAAGAGGCAATTTTTATAAATTTTATCTTTTGGAGGTATCTTAGAGAGTAATGTGTGATGCCCAAACAAAAAGATAAAGCAAAGTAAGCACATTCTCAAATAGTTCATAATAAAACTTTATATAGTTCTTAAAAAATAGTAAATAAATGGCATACAAGGTAAAATGGAGTCAACGATCAACATAGGAAGCGACAAAAGTAATTGTTAGATGAAAGGCCTCTCTAATCTCCTAAATCATGCAATTAAGGCCCGCCTCCAAGGATTCCAAAGGAAACCTAGAGAAGACCTAAGTTCAGTCTAAGGAGAAGTTGACCCTTCTCCATTGCCTCAAAGGATGGCGACTAAGGAAGGGCCACAAATTGGAGGACTTAGAGAGGAAAAAGTCATAAACACACCCATAGAGAAAAAAGGGAAGGTGGCAGGAGGATTATAGTTCATCTTCTCCTTGTCTTTTGCCTTCCTTCACCTCTTCATCATGTGGGCAACTATAGAGCTCTCTGGAGGAGGATTGATATTGAAGACTGATATTGAAGACGAAAGAAAAAGGCTTCTAAGTAATTTGGCAAAGATGAATTAAAGAGATTGAGCTCCAAAGCTAAAGCCAAAAAAGAAGGAAATTTGGGAAGCTAAAGACTTTTGATATACTGCACCAAGCAGATCAAGAAAATGAAGTTAAATGTCCAATTACAATAGCCCAAGCCCTTAGTAGAGGAGTTGGCACCTTCCTATACTAATGGCTACCCACTTCCTTCCCTCTAAAAGCTTCCTCTTCTTTTTTAATGATTGTAATACAAGTCATTGGAAAATCTATAAATAGTGCTCGTACAAAATAAAAAAATTTCATCCTTTGAATGATACAATTTTGGAGAAATTTATTCTTTTTTAGTTAGTGCTTGGTGATCCACCTTGATTTATCTTTAGTAAGATTGATTAATTCTCTTTTATGCTTATTTTTACTCTTTTCAAATCTTCTTTCAAATCTCTTTAACATCTTCCACTACACCCTAGCTCTCTGCCAAAACTAGACATATACAACACAAGCCATCACAACTAACATAAACCCCACTTGAATGCTCTCACTCTAAACTAGGCTCTTTTGCACCTAGTTTTGTTCTCCACCCTTTCAAAAGCCCTTAAATCTTATAAAACACCACAAAAAATATTAGATCATAAATTATTATCCTAACCTAACTATTTACATCCATTTCCCTCTATTTATCCTTCATTAAACCTATTTCCTAAAAAGCTAAATCAAACAACCAAAATTAGCGCAAATCAACCCATGATGGGTGATTATTTTATGATGTGAAGATGTAATCTGAACTTATGTTGGAATAATGAAACTTTAGAGTTCTAGTGGTGGAAGAGCCAAGACTAGCTCAGTTTGAACTAGTTTGGACTGATTTGACTAAACTCTTTAGGTGAGTTTAATGAATGATAAATGGAGGAAAATAGATGTGAAGGGACCCGTTAGAATATAAAGTTATAATATAGTGTCTTTGGTGACTTTTTATAAGTTTTAAAGGTTTAAAGAAAAGTGGAGAATAAGACTGAGTGCAAGAAAGCCTAATTTAGGTCTAGAGCTTCCAAGTGGATTTTGGATTAGCTTTGATTACTTGGGTTGTGGATGGATAATCTCATGAGATGGCTAGGCTATAGAGGAAGATAGAAAATATGTTTAAAAGAAGATTTGAGAAGAGTAACAATACCATAAAAGACAACTAATGAATTCCACCAAAATTGGTCAAGTTTAAATATCAAGGACTAACAAAAAGAGAAAATTTTTCTTCAAGCCTTTTTATCATTGAAAAGTTAAAAATTTTCATTAAATACTACACTATTTATAAGTTTATAATGACTCTTAGACTACAATCATTCAAAAAGAAGAGCAAAATTTTAGAGACAAAGGTGGGTGGGTGGTCATTAATGGAGAAAGGTGCCAAAAAAATTTGTTAATCTATTTTTTGTTCCAAATTTTATTAAATGAGCAGCCCATAACATATTCTCTAAAATGAAAAGTCAAACTTCTAAATTCTAAATTTGAAATTTGAACATCAAAACTCAATTATTTCTTCTTAGTGGGCTCTTGTGATGGACTTTAAGTAGGCTCTTGCTTTGGCACTTTAATGGGCTATTGCTTGGACTGTGTAATTGGATACAGCTTATTTTTCTTGATACACATGATATGGTACATCGCCATTGTTCTATATTTATAGATGTTCATGATGATGATGTGCATGGAGAAGTCAAATCAACTTAAATCAACCATAAAAGATGTGACTTTTTGCCATAATGATATTTAAATCCTCTTTTTTTTTTTAAATTCTTCAAAGAGATAAAAGAATCAAGGAATTAAATGTAAACCCAAAACTGCTTGAATTGAGTTTGAGTGAACTTGATCAACTAGAAGGAGTCGACATATAAAACTTATAAGATTGAAGTTGCTAGGAGACAATGTTCCATTGGTTCAAGATTGAAGTCTCCACCATCACGGTGAATTCAACAATGAGATCAAGTCACCCCTGACAAAAGCAATGTAAAGTCATCAAAACAATTCGCCTACCTACACCGCCCCAAAGACCAACTAGGAAAGTTTATTCATAACTCTTCACATAGCAACTTGTCAGTACTCAATCAATGCAGGTGAAATCGGTTAGTAACTTTTCATGGGTCAGTCATATATTTGGAAAATCGTAATGCATATCTAATGTAGTTCAAAGTTACACTTTATAGATCTTTGTTTCAAGATAAGTCTTCATCAGAATAAAGGTGAGAGGAGAAGCCTATGTCACAGCTTATTATCTAAACATCTCTACTTTCTGGCAATATAAAATCACAAATTTTTTTCTCCTAACTCTCTCTTTATTTATCACTCTCGTTTCTCAATCAATCTCATCAATAAAGTTTAAGTATAGCTCATGATCAATAAACTTCAAGCATCGCTCATGAACAAATTTGGATCAACATAAATCAATAATAGAGAAAATATCTAATACACTCAACCTAGTTTTCTGATAAAACAAGTATTAATTGTAATTTTTGTTGATATTCTCCCATAAGCAATTTTTGTTGATTCATGTAGGAATCATTAAGTTGTACTCAAGTTCAACAAGTTAAGAATAGTTTCTTTTCTTTGCATGTTCACATAGCATGTGTTTACCCATAGCACTACATTATATATCAGGTTAGTAAGGTTCCACCATAGGTCAACCAAATTTGAATTATGTTGTGTAGAAATGAAATACCGAGTAGTCAAGTAAGTCATTTCTATAAATTCAAAAATAAGAAAGCAATAAAAATCCTATGAGGAAGAATAACTACCCACTGTGATGTCCATGACCGCCCTTTGGCGAAAGCCTCAAGACACCATTAGGCAAGCTCATTTCATCATATATCTTCACCAAAGAAACCATTGCACGGAAACAAAACCTTGTCAGAAGACATGAACAGTGCAAGAAACATCCATTAAAGTGCCATCAAGTTTGAACTTTGGAGCGTACCAATAGAATATGCCGCAAGGGGACTTGGTAATATGCAGCAAGTGGTCCTATCTTCACATGGAAAATACATGATTAGCTACTGAACTAACTATTAATTTGGCTGATGCTATATGATTTGATATATAAGTAGAAAAATAAACCATCAAACCTAACAATCCCAGCAAAGCATTGAATAAGACTTTGATTTACGACTGCCCTTGACATATTAAAATGATTCTTTACTCATGTTAGCTAGTTCTGGGAATTCAGTTTTCCATAATAAATGGCATCATTAATAAGAACTAAATTATCCTTTCCTATCTATGTGGGATTTATAGTTTTTTCTCATTGATCAAACAAGCTAAAACTGTTTGAACTATGAAGTTGGCTTCAATGCTAGGCAATATGAATGTTATAAGGTTGCTATTTTTTCTTTAATCCTTGTTCCACAGCAAAAATCCAATAAAAGAAGAGCGTCTCTTTAACAATTTTTCCACCAAAAATACATCCAGCCCAATACCACCCACCAGGTTAAGAAGAAGAAACTCAAATATTTAGCAAGCTACATGCAGAAGCTAGATAAGAAAAAAAGAAAGCACTGACCGATTCTCCTATAAAATTCATGTAAGCCTGCGGCTTCACCAACAAAATCGGCACCTTACCAAAAGAACCTAAACCGATTCGGGCGCAAATTAAAAAAAAAAAAAAACAGGAAATAAACGTGATGAATAGTTAAAGGAAACCAAGTATCCCAGTTAGGCTAGTACCAATTCCAAACAATGCCTTGGACTGAATCGTATTCAATCTGATCCCCTCCGCCCGAGCTATGCAATCCACCATCTCGAACCCCACCTGAACCAAACACGATCCAAATCATAAATCGATCAAAGATATTGAGTGCATAAAAATCGAAGCATTTTGCTGTGGTTTGATTACAAATGGTAGAGATCATTACGTTGTGTCTGGTTCCGTGATACTTGTTACCCGGGTTTCCAAGCCCAGCGATAAGCCATGGCGTGTACTCAACCTTTGCTCCCTCCGTGGGGTCGGGCAAGGATCCGACGACGCGACAGCGGCATTTCAATGAAATTTGTAGCCGGATTGAGAGTTCAGGGTTACTGTTTCGGCTCTGGAAGATGTTGCAGAAGAAAGGGGATGGGCGAGGATAGGAACTGGCAACCAACATCGGTGGGAAGAGACGGAGTCACGGAGAGAGAGAGACGATACTAAGAAGGGAAATATACCTGCGAGCCTACGTCGATGGGTTTGTTCGGACTTCGGATTGTAATCCCTCTTAACCCAAGGCTACGGGCTACAGATATTGCGGCTCGTGCTTGTAACGAGCGGTTGAGGGCATTAGTGTCTCCCCCGCGACAGAAGGAGCGTTCGAGTTACTCAACCTGTTCAAAAAAAGCTATAGATATCACGGCCACTTGCAGAAGTTTTTTTTTATTATTTGATGCTACAAGTCTCAATACACTTTGATCTCTATCATCTCTAAACTCTCAAGTGTCTATTGTATCAAATATGGATAATAGGGAGTTTTGTGGAATTTTTTTTTTTTTTTTTATGCTTAGTGATACAAAATAACTCAGATTTTTCTAATAGATTTTTATAGGTTGTATTTTATGTATGGAGAAAATATTTCTTTTATGATAATTAAGAGTATTATTGATTATTAGAAGAGAAACTGATGTAGACTCTTCTTAATGATTTGGAATGGTATTGTCTTAAATCTCAATGTAGCTTCTATCTCAAGATATGGAGTGGGCATGAAATAGCTTCTCCATGAATACTCTTAATATGATGAGATAAAGGATGAAGAAACTATTGTTTCGTATTTCACAATTCATATATTTATTTGATGGTCGTCATTTTTTATTCATTTATATATTTTCTTATTGACCTTTGATAATCATATGGCTTTTGAAATTCTTCATGAATAGTCACAGAATTCTATCTTATTAACAATATTATATTTGATACATCATCAAAAAATTATCATGATCGAGCACGAATCTCGAGGCAAAATAAATTTTGAAAATTTTTAAAATTAAATTTGGGATCATCTGAACTCCAATTCCAGCAAACTTACAGTCGAACTAAACGTCTCAAAAATACAAACCCAACGACACCAAATTCGACTCAATCCGAGCCCAAATGGATCCAAATCAAGGACCTGAAGCGCTGTTGGAAGGTTCGAACCACAATTTGGTTTACCAAACGGTTTTCAAACGTGACATGCTTATGGTCGAATCGAGCAGCTCGATGAGACGAATCCAACAAGCTCAAGATCACTGAATTCTGATATCATCAAGAAGTTCAAATTCCCAATAAACGATCCACGATCAAGGGATTCAACATTGGTCGTCCATCCAAACCACTCCCAAAAAACCCTTGATTTTCCATCTATTTATAAGCCATGCCACTCTAGAAAATCTATAAATAGAGCCTCCCTTTCTCATAGAAAAGGACCCCAAGCCAAAGGAAACAAGAGAGAAATCGGAGATCGCTCTTGCCCCCTTTGCTTCTCCTCGACCATCACCTAGAGTTCCGCCGGACCACCGCCTAACGCCTGAGTTTCGCCGGACCACCACCTAACGCCAGAGTTTCGTCAGACCACCACCTAACACCCGAAGTTCCACCGGACCACCGCCAGATGCCAGACTTCCACCAGATCACCGACTGACGTTGGGACTTCCGTCGGACCACCAACTAACAGCCGGACTTCCGTCGGACCACCAAGTGACACCGAACTTTCATCCCTGTTTGTCACTAGACTACAACCATAAGGTTAACATTTATAATCTGATCGCCCTCAAGGACGAGTCAGCCCATTGTACTCAACTCAAATTCTAGTTGAATCATTTTCAATTGGGTTAAGCCCAGTAGTTTTTCCCCTTTCCAAGGTTCTCCACCTAAAAAATCTTGTGTTCTCTATGTGTGAGCTGAATATTCCTGCAATGCTAAGGCGTAGGATTATAACTCTATTATCACATATATTCTAGTCCGCAACAGTTTGGTGTCATCAGTGGGAAACTTCAATCCCACTATCCTAAGTACCATTTTAATGGCCAACAAGCATAACAATCGTATCTTGGGAGCCTCCCACTCCAACTCGCACCAATACATGAATCATTCCATGAACTAGGGACACCAGGCGTTGGCCTCTTTCCACCCTGGTGGGTGAAACCCTGTCGAGGAAGGAACCTCAAGACCATCCCTGGAAGATCGCATCTAAAAAATGGAGGAATCTCATGATAAGATCATTCAACTCATGCGAGAGAATCAGCAACTGGCGTTAGCACCACAGAAAGAAATTCTTCTCCCTCGAGATCCACCACGGGTAGAAGATGTTTAACCCGAACATCTTCATATCGAGATTCCTCTTCCTCCGTCAATGATGCATCCTCTGATACATCAAGATAATGAACTTGCTGACACATCAAGCTTTACATATCCTTCGCACGCAGGTTGGCAACCTCACATTCCTTCGGACGTCCCCGAGGACTTAGCCCGACAACACATTGCTGAACTAGCTCGCAATGACCTACGATATGAATTGCAAAGATTGGTCCGATAAGAGTTCCCCGTAGGATGTGTAAGACAATCTCTTTGTTAGTGGGACTTCTAGGAGTCATCACCCCTGACTGAAGCCATCTTTCAACATCCCATTTCGGCAGGATTCAAACTACCGAGCATCGATCCCTACAACGGAACATCCGACCCGTATGAGCATATCGATCACTATAGAACCATCTTACATATCCAACGAGCCTCAGATGCGTTCCTCTGCCAGATTTTTCCTACCACCCTCAAAAGGTAAGCTCAAACATGGTTCTATTCTCTTCCAGCCGGAACCATTCCAACGTTCGTCAAATTGGTCAAAGTGTTTGTCAAATAATTTGTTGCCAATCGGAGAATAATTAAAGATTCTTCCCACCTCTCAGGAATTCACCAGAATGAAAGTGAGTTCCTCAAAGAATACTTTCAAAAATTTTCTACTGAGACTCGATAAATTCTAGGGGTGGATCCCGAATTACTAAGAGGAGTTTTCCTCGGAGGACTTCATCCTGACCCCTTTTACTCAGCACTCATACGAGATACGGTCCATGCATACGCTGATTTGATCCCTTGCGTGGAGGCACAAATCTTCACCGATGAAGTCATTAATGCTCATAGGAAGTAATTTGACCAAACAAATGTGAAGCATAGAAGTACATCAGGGATGGAAAATTCATCCTTGCAGCAGAAGAAGCAAGGAAATTATAATTTGCCCCATTGGCCCTCACAGTCGCGATGAGAGCCTCACCAAGAAAAAGAGTATACGCAACTTAACATATCTCGAGCAAATATATTGATGGCCATCCGAGATCTGGAGAACGTGAATTGGCCAAATCCTTTGAAGCCCGACATGAGAAATCATGAGCAATACTGCCACTTCCACCGTAGCTGTAGATACATTACAGAAGCATGAAGGTAACTCAAGGAAGAAATTAAGAGACTAATCTGACAATGATATCTTCGACAAGTTATCCAAAACCCACCTACTCGAGATGAAGCTGGTTCCACTGGGGGGCAGAATCAATAGCAAAGGAAATCGTCGAATAGTCGTCAAATGGTTGGTGCAATTAAAACTATTGCTGAGGGCCCCTTATTGCCTAGTTAAGTCTTAATTACAGTCAAAAAGGAGCCAACACCAAAGAAGTCTCGCACTGATCACTCCATTGCTTTTGATGATTTTAACTTAAAGGGAATAAAGATCTCTCATCAAGACCCACTCGTGATTAGTGCATGGATTGGTAACCCATGTTACAATATTAAGAGGATCTTGGTCGACAATGAGAGCTCTATAGACATCCTATTATACTCCACTTTTCTTAACATGGGCCTCTCCAGAGAGAAACTACAGCCTGTCGCAAGTCCAGTATACGGGTTTGATAATCGACTTGTACGAGTAAAAGGAACCATTAGTCTCCCAGTCGTACTTGGAGAGTTCCCTCGATAGGTTATACACTCCATCTAGTTTATTGTAGTGAAATCATAGCCTATAATGCTATCTTTGGAAGGCCACTCCAGTCGATCTTTAGGATTATTGCTTCAATCCCTCACCTCAAATTAAAATTTCTCACACCAGCAAGAATCGGTATAGTATGAGGAGATCAATAAGTAGTACAATCCTGTTATCTTAAGCAGGCTCAACCACGCCCATTGATTACCCTAAGTATTGAGATTTCAATCTTCAGAATGAGGACATTCCTCAAAAGGCCTCCCTTGTGGAGAATCTTGCTTGCATCTCTCTATTATATGAACATCCTTCAAGAATAGTGCAAATCAGATCGTTACTCTTGGAGGAAGAAAAGACAAAGTATGTCGATTTTCTATGAAGAAATCAAGATGTCTTTGCTTAGAGTCCAGCCGATATGCCTGGAATCAGCCCTAAAGTAATCATGCACTCCCTCAAAGTAAAATCGATGTACAAGCCAGTCATCCAGAAGAAACAAAATTTTGCACTGGAACACCAGCAAGCGATCGAGAAGAAAATTGATAAATTCTTAAAAGTTGGATTCATATGGGAAGTGCACTATCCCACCTGGCTAGCAAATGTTGTTATAGTTAAGAAAGCTTGCGGAGCTTGGAGGATGTGTGTAAACTATATGGACCTCAATAAAGCTTATTCAAAGGATAATTTTTTGCTCTCTCGTATTGACCAATTAGTTGATGCCACATCTAGGCACCAAATGCTGAGCTTCCTGGATGCCTACTCAGGCTATAATCAAATAAAGATAAATCCCGTAGATGAGGAGGCAACAGCTTTTCAAACTGATAAATAACTATACTACTATTAGGTTATGCCATTCGGACTCAAGAATGATGGAGCCACGTATCAGCACATCATGAATAAGATATTCAAAGACCTTATACGGTATACTATGGAAGTATATATGGATGATATGCTGGTAAAAAGCCTTGTAAATCCCAACATATATCTGACTTGGAACAATGCTTCTATATCATTCGATCTTACAACATGCGCCTCAACCCCTCCAAATGTGCATTCGGAGTTGCATCAAAAAAAATTTTGGGGTTCTTGATTGCCCACCGTGAGATCAAGGCAAATCCTGAGAAGATTAGAGCACTAAGAGATATGATGCCCCCAAGGATTATCAGAGACGTTCAGCATCTAAATGGAAGAATTGCGGCCCTTTATCGCTTCTTAGCTCGCTCTGGTGATAAATACCTGACTTCCTTTAAAATATTAAGAGGAGCCCGTAGCTCGGGGTTCCAGTAGACAGATGAATGCCAGGAGGCTTTCGAGCAGCTCTGAACTTATCTAGCCTCACCTCCACTATTTTCAAAGCTAGTTCCAGGAGAAATATTGTACATATATATGGTCGTCTCCTCCCATATTATAAGCTCGGTCTTGGTCCGAGTAAACAATATTGTTCAACACCCTGTCTATTATATTAGCAAGGTCCTTTTCGAGACGGAAGCATGCTACCCATTAGCAGATAAGACAGCTTTGGCGTCAGTCTTCTCAGCCAGAAAGTTACGTCCTTATTTTCAAGCACATACGATTGAGGCTTATATAAACTTACTATTGAGAAATATTCTCCAAAAGCCCAAGGCATTTGGAAGATTAATCAAGTGGGCAGTGGAACTTGGAGAATTTGATATCCATTTCCTACATAGACCTGACATCAAGTCACAAGTGCTTGCAGACTTTATGGTCGAATGTACTAACCCTGTCTCTGATAAATCACTAGCTACATCTCCTTCTTCCTCATGCTGGACCTTATATGTCTATGGAGCTTCTAGAAGTTCTGGCGCCGGTGCCGTAATCTTGTTAATTTCTCCATAACAAATTACACTCGAATACGGACTTCGATTAAAATTCCCAGCAATAAATAACATTGCCAAATATGAGGCCCTTATTGTTGGATTGAGGCTGGCAATCGATTGCGAAGTGCAAGACTTGGTGGTTCACATCAATTCTCAATTAGTCACCTCTCAGGTGGAGGGAGAATTTGATACCCACAATTAACTGCTGGCCCAATACTACTAAATAGCAAAATCTCTTTTGGCTCAAATAATAAAGCATCAAATCATACATGTCCTCCAGGAGCAGAACGCAAGAGTATATGCTCTCTCCAAACTAGCTACTTCTACAACCGGTGATGTTTTCAAAAGGAAGTGTATTGAGGAGATCCACTTTTCAAGTATTCAAGGCCTGTGGGTTATACAATCAATCAATGAGTCAAAAGAGGCTTCTTGGATCAATCCCATTTTATCCTTCTTATAAGATGGTGCTCTTCCCGAAGACCCGATGGCGACAATGCGACTTTAGAGACAGGCAACAAACTTCACTATTATTAGTGAAGAGTTGTACAAACGAGCCTTCACGATATCATATCTCAAGTGCCTTCCTCTTTCAGAAGAAAATTATACAATTCAAGAAGTACATTCAGGCATTTACGAAGAGTATCTAGGTGGAAGGATATTAGTCAATAAGATCATGAGACCGGGGTTTTACTGGCCAGCGATAAAGAAGGATGTACTAGAGTTCATACAAAAGTATAACAGTTATCAATAACATGCCAACCTCACCCATTTATCTCAATATTATAAAGTCTTTGGCTTTTTACCCAATGGAGGATTGACATAATGGGACATTTCTCTATAGCTACAAAACAATGAAAGTTCATCATTCTGCTTGTGGACTATTTCATCAAGTGGGTGGAGGCAGAGCCTCTGACAAAGATTACTAAAGCCAATGCCAAACAGTTCTTATGAAAGAATATAATATATCATTTTAACATTCTAGCAAAAAATTATCATCGATAATGAATCTCAATTCACTGAAAAGATCTTTACAGCATTTTATAAAGATCTCCATATTCAACTGGTGTATACGATCGTGGCCCATCCTCAGATAAACAGGAAAATAGATGTCACAAATTAGACTATACTGAAAAGGCTGAAGACACGGCTGGAAAAGGCTGGGGGGCAATGAGCTGATGAACTCCCAAATATCCTCTGGGCCTATCGTACCACTACTAGAACTCCAACAGGAGAAACCCTGTATAATCTCTGCTTTGGCACAGAAGTTGTTATTCCTGTTGATATTGGAGTCCCAAGTCACAGAGTTTAATTTTTTGACTTCAATGACAACGAGAAGAAGCTTAGATATAACTTAGACCTTCTTTCAGAAGCAAGAGACGTGGCGATGCTTAAGGTTGTTGCATATCACTAAAGAATTTCATGTCATTATAATCGAAGGATGAAATCTCAACGTATTTCGATTAGAGACTTAATTTTGTGTAGCATCGAGGCAGCAGGGAAAGACCCTCAACGTAAAAAAACTCTTGCCCATTTGGGAGGGTCCTTACTCAGGGGCAGCCATGGTGAAACCCGAAACTTTTAAATTAAAAGATGCTGAGAAAAAGATGATCTCTCAGACCTGAAATGTAGAGAATCTCTGCAAGTACTATCAATAGAGGATAATAGTATTATTTATTCTAAGTATTGTATTTCTTCAGTGTTGAGTGTTATTTATCTCCTGTTTTATCTATGTAACTTCTTTATCCTTAAGTTATAATAGGGAAGTATGATGTTGTTTAATATAGTAGAACTTTGTTCATTCATATTATCTTCTCCAAGAAAGAATACAACGACTATTTCATACATGTTGTGACCTCTAACATCAAGATCCTTGATTCAAGAAGTACGCAATCTTTATTGCATATCAATCACTGGATGATCAGTCCCAGGGGGATTCGATCTGATCTCTTCTATACAGGTTAAAAAGCATCAGAGAATGCTTTGATTAATAACCTCGGATAGGTCAAACATTCTAGGTGGGTGTCACTTAATTCTCAAAATCCTTGATTCAAGAAATAAGTAATATTTATTATGTCTCAATTACTAGATGATCAATCCCAGGGGGATTCAATCTGACCTCTTCCACACAGGTTAAAAAGTATTGAGCAATATTTTGATTAACAACCTCGGATAGGTCGAGCGCCTTAGATAGATATCAATCAAACTCACTTAAGTTGAAGAATATCACTAAAATATTTTTCATTATTCAACTTAAAACAAAAATATTAACAACTCTATATCAAATCATAGAATATCTAACACATAACAATCATTAAGAAGATAAAGTGATATAACTAGTGGAAAATAAAAATACTACTCAATCTCTACAATCTCATCATCCTCCTCAAGGAAAAAAGTCTTCTACAGCTCACTCTCTATTTCATCACCATCAGAATCTATAGGTGAATTATCAGAAGCTTCACTGGGTGTTAAGCCTTTAACTTCCACTCCGGTCTTTCATTATACCAGGCGAACTCCCTTCAAAAAGCCTCAGATGAAGCCCTCATCAATACATTGCTGCTCCATAGCCTTCACTTCTGCATCATATATGTGATCGCGAGCCTCCTAAATGTGATCCTAGATGATGGTCTTGAATGCTATAGACTTCTTAATATCTTCGATGACTCTCGAAGATTCTAAGCCAAACAAAGCGGCCTCCTTCTCAGCTATAAGAGTTTGAGATCTCTTATTCTTAGCTTCAAGCACTGTTATCTTCTCTACAGAAGCCTTTTAATCCTTCAGAAGCTGGGTGATCATTGCTTGTGCCTCCACCAGGTCAATTTAGACTTGATCTATCTGCTAATTTTGAAGAGAAACAGAATGCACTATATTAGTCAGCTCAGTTCTGCACTCGATCAACTCCTCCTCTACCACCTTCACATCTTTGATCTTATGGTCATACTTTCGCTTATACTCTCCTTAGAGATATTTGACCTTAACAAATTCATTATTCCATTCATTTAAGACCTCAGTAAGCTCAACCTCCAGCTCTACGCACCGCAATAACTAAAATAAGGAAGAAAGATACGTAAAAGGTCGTCCCAATTAATGAACAAAAAAGAAGTATTAAAAAATGCTACCCACCAAGTTATCAGCTTTGTGACATCGTATACACTAGTGGTTTAACACATCCTCAGGAATACGTAACTTAACAAGGGAGGAGTCTGGTGGAGCCTTACTAGTACTCGTTGTAACCCCCTCCAATTTTTTCTTCTTCAATAAAGCATAGGGATTGTCACCATTCGCTTGTCGCTTAGGAGAAACCTTTGAAGCTGGGGCAGGTAGCTCAGGAACCTTGAAGGACTTCTTCAACAATCTTGCATAAGACCTCCAAGCTTGAAAAGATAGTCTAACTTTAAGCAGAAACTCTTCTTCTATAAATTTGTTCAAATAGAAAACCTCATATAGAAGATGCTCGATGTTACGAACGTTTAGAATCCTCACAATATCTTCCTCTCCAACGTGTAAAGGTGCAGACAGATCATTCATCTTCCCCCATTTCTATATAAGGTCCTAGTCATTTTTCACAAGCAAAAATGTACTGGCCCAGCTCCTCGAAGGATCTCAGGTACAAACATCTAACCATTTGGATCCGAATATTATACGTCCCTACACATCACTGGTAAATCGGCCCATTCTTGAAAGACATTTTGGCGTCAGAACACCTCCTCGATCTCTGAAGAGGGCAATCAACCCCACCGTTATTGATGTGGCCCTGTAAGAAAATTGGGCTAGACTTACCCCACACCTTGCTAAAATATCGATCAACTCTAAAGGAGGAGGAAACTACAGCCCCGCTCTCTGACTGGTCTCATAGATGGCTAGATACCCTGGGGGAGGAAGGTACGCCCTATCAGATCTTTTAGGGACCGTCGCCATGAGATCGTTGGGAAAGTGAAATTCTTATGGAGCATGATCATAGAATCACTTGATACAACATCATTCGCTTTGGCTCCCTTGTTTGGCCTCCTCTCATCGTCATTCTGGGCAACATGATGCAAATTTCCCCTAACCACAGGATCTCTCGAAGAAGGATTCTCACCCATCATGGCCTCCCATATAGAAAGGGAACTGAAGGGAGAGAAGGAGATGGGGGAGGAAAAACTCCAACTTAGTGAGGGGGCCCTAGATCTGGATAAGGGATACCATCTAAACAGGACTAGGGGAAATCCTTAGCCTGAGAAAGAGAAGGGAGGGAGAAGGTGTGGTTTTGAATACCCTAGGGGATATTTATAGTTGTGGAGAGAAGTTAAAAAAAAGGGGTCAGTTCGGCTCCAAGCTAGCTAATCCTCTCACATGGAGTCAGCTTGGCTTGGCTAATAGGTGGCTAAAAGGGCTCTATTTTAATCAGCCACGACCCAACAGGTCATGGGCCACATCAGCCATGATCCTACGTGTCGTGGCCACGTCAACCATGACCATACAGGTCGTTGACGCCACGTCAGCCATGATCATGTCGTGGCCACGTTAGCCACGATCTTACATGTCGTGGCCACATCAGCCGTGACCCTACATGTCGTGGCCACGTTAGCCACAAACCAATAGTCATGACCACATCAGCCATGACCCAATGATTATGGGCCACATCAGCCATGACCCGGCCCACCAGCGCCACGTCAGCCAGGGCAGCCCTCAGGCAAGTCAGGCAGCACCCGATAGAGCCGGGCAGGGCTAGGCTAAACTGGGTAGCCCGCCTGGCTCAAACTGAGCCTAACTAACCGGCCAACTTACGGGCAAGCCGGGCAATGACCGGGTAGTACCAGCGGCTAGCCGATGCGCTGGCAGGCGGAGCTAGGCAAAATCAAGTTGGAAACTTCCAAATTAAATTTAGGATCATCTGAACTCCAATTTCAACAAACTTACAGTCGAACTAAATGTCTGAAAAATACAAACCCAACAACACCAAATTTGACTCAATCCGAGCACAACTGGGTCCAAATCAAGGCCCCAAAGCATTGTTGGAAGGTTCAAACCACAACTTGGTTTACCAAACGGTTTCCAAACGTGACATGCTTATAGTTGAACCAAGCGGCTTGACGAGATGAATCCAACAAACCTAAGATCACTGAATTATAATATCATTAAGACGTTCAAATGTCCAATAAACGGTCCATGATCAAGGGATTCAACGTCAGCTATCCATCCAAACCACTCCCAAAAAACCCTTGATCTTCCATCTATTTACAAGCCATGCCACTTTCATCCCTGTTTGTCCCTAGACTATAACCATACGGATATTCGTGCAACGCTAAGACGTATGATTATAACTTTATCGCAGTGTATATTCTAGCCCACAACAACATTTTAAAATTCAATTGAGACTACTATCATTTCTTCCGCTCTTTTTTTTTCCAAACTTAATTTGGTGGAAAGTGTGTTATTGTTTTTTTTTTTGTGTGAGGTTGAGAGGGATACATAGCATTTGGTGAGGGCGAGATGATTATTTGGTCTCTCTTCAACTCGTTTTTATCTTTAAATCTTCAAAATTGTAGCATCGCATGATCAATCAGTCCACATGCCTCCCATACCCCATACTAAATTAGTGCATATATGACCAGCAACAATAAATAAAGGTCAGCAAGTTTAGTAGGTGATAATTTTTTTATAATTACATATAGAATATATAGAATATCTAAAATGGAGGTTAGTTTTATTTTCTTTTAAGCCAAGGAAAGTCGTCAAATATCTTGCTTTGAGGTTATGTGTAAGCAATTTGCTAATATAGAGAAAATGAGACCGTATATTATTTGCCCTTAGAAATTTGGTCCAAATCTCGGGGTAAATGACACTCTACTCGTCTAATTTTGAATTGATCACTTGTGAAATTAGGTGATTCCTCCACTTTTGTCCCATTAGAACTAACATACAAAAATGTATTTCTTATAATTTATTTGATAGCTCCCACACCCAAAAAGCTTGCGTGCAATGTTTTTGTAAAAAGATTGGATGGTCCAACAATCATATCCTCTTGGGTAATAACATAATTAAGTAGTATAAAATAAAATTTAAAATTAGATAAAGTCATCCGTTTAACAGATAATTTGCCCAAAAAATTTTAAAAATATTACTGTAGCAAGTTGGCCACTACAGTAACAATTTTTTTTACTTTTTATTTTTTTGACGAATAAATTTAATTAATATATAAATTAATTTATATAATAATTTTTACTGCTACATTATAAAAGGTAAAAAAAATAATGCATTAACACTAGGCAATCGTGTAACTTAAGGAAATATTTATTGCTACAATATAATATATATATATATAATCATAGATTAAAAATCTAATAGCTGCCGTCAATACAAAAAAAAATTTCGCTGCCTCGACGTTACGGTGGTCGTCGACATTACGGTGGTCGTCCTCATCTTCGATCAAATTTTTGCATTGGCATTATCTCATCCGCATCCGTAATTTGTAATCGTGACCGTGAGTCTCTCTCTCTCTCTCCGTAGCTGTTTATGCAAATCATATTAAAAATTTATTTTATTCTCTTGACTCTTTCGGTGTGTGCGAATGGCCATCTCTCTCTAGCATCACTCTAACTGTTATGTATTGCCAAAAAGAATATTAAAAATAATTTTTCTCTCTCTCTCTACTATTTGTATTTTATATTGTTTTCTTTTTTAAAAATTGATTAGTTCTATTTTTTAAATATTTTTTGTTAAATTAAATTATTTTTTTTAAAACTAAGTAGTACAATTTGTTTGATTTTAAATAATTTTGAGATTTTAAATAAAATTTTTTCATATAGTTTTTATTTACTCGAGTAAATTTTAATTTTTATATGAATTCATTTTTTAATTTGTCTAATCATTCACCGATGAGTGTATTATATTTATGTAATCTCTAATCTCTTTGACAGAAATTTTAGATAAGAAGATTTAATAAATTAAAATTTTGTATATTATCGAGAGGACGATTGTAATTTTTGATTCAAGGAAGGTAAAATATTTGCATATAATTACATTATATTCATTAAAAATATTTTTTTTTTTGTTCAAATATGTTTGTCCTCTTTTATTTAATAATATATCATTATATTTTTTTGTCATATATATGGAGAGATATTTAAAAAGAAAGGCTCAAGTTGTTGAGAAAGATGTCAATTGTGTTGATACTAATACAAAGTTCAAATATCTTCATGTAAAAAATTTTGATGATGATTTATTGGTTGACCTTGGATTAAGAAAAAAAATTCTGATTATCATCCTAACGATAGGAATACAATGAGAAGAACATACTTATTAAGAATCAATCTCGAGATTATGAATTCCCACAAATACAAATTGGAAATGAATTACGTAGGTTTAATCCTGCGTGGTTTAATAATTACAAAACATAGTTAGAATATAGTCTCATCATAGATGAAGCTTATTACTTATTTTGTTATCTTTATAAACTAGAAATAAGAAGCAAGCAAGTGGTGATAGCTTCGACACAAAGATTTCAAAATTGGATTATACAAAAAAAATTTCTAGCTTAAAATTTTTTAAAGTAATAAAAAATAAAAATTGTAATTAACATCTGAAGTATAAAATACTAAAAAATATCCTAAAGCTACCCTTAATCTCAAATTAATAGAAAAAAATTAGGCTTTATTTTGAGAAAGCCTTTGGCCGCTTCTTTTTCAGTGTTCATAAAAAATTTTTATATAAAAAAATTGCTATAAAAAAACCTAATGCAGCTATTTCAATAATTTTATCATCATTTTTATCAGAAGTTTAGGTCTCGTATTTAATTTCAAATTTTGATTCAAATATGATTTTAGTCTCAATGTTGCATTTAGACTTAAATGTTGGATTTAGGGTCGTAAGTATGGATTTAGGCTCATAAACATGACCTAATTATATTAATATATGTGCAATTAATTTAGGTTCAACATGCAATATTAAATGTAGATTTATATTGTAAATGCAACTGCTGCATGCATCTACTATATATATTAATTCTACAAGGAAATTAAATGAATGAACTACAATCTAATTAACTTGATCAATATCAACTATACATGATTTTTTGAGTTGGTGTGTCTCATAGCTAGCCTGTGTAGTAGAACAATTGTAACATTCCTCAAAATCTCAAGTTACATATTGATACGTCATCGAAAAATTATCTTGATCGGGCACGAATCTCGAGGAAAAACTCAAGTTGAAAACTTCAAAAATTAATTCGGAGACCATTTAAACTCCGATTTCAGCAAGCTTATAGTCGAACTGAGCGTCTCGGAAATACGAATCCAAGAACACCAAATTCGACTCAATCCGAGCCCAAACGAGTCCAAATCAAGTACCCGAAGTGCTGTTGGAAGCATCGAACAGCAATTTGAGTTACCAAACGGTCTCCGATTTTGACGAGCTTATAGTCGAATCGAGCGGCTCGACGAGACAAATCCAACGAGCCTAAGATCGTAGAATTCTGATATCATTAAGACCTTCAAATTCTCGATAAACGGTTCATGATCAAGAGATTCAATATCAACCGTTCATCCGGATCACTCCGTATTTGCCCCTGATCCCTCACATATTTACGAGCTATGCCACTCCAGAAAAACTATAAATAGCCCCTCATTTCTCTTAAGAAGGGGACCAAGCCAAGAAGAGAAGGAAGAGAAGGAAGAGAAGAAGAAGAGAAGAGAAGTCTAGGAGGGAATAACTCCTCCTCGACCACCGCCGGAACACCACCGAAGCACAACCAGGCGCCCGAGGGATGCCGGAGCTCTGCCCGACACGGGAGCAACGTCGGAATTCTGCCCGACGCCGGAATTCTACCCGACGCCCGAGTGACGCCGGACTTCTTTCCAAGTGACGCCGGAATTCTGCTCGACACCCCGAGTGACGTCGGAACTCTGCTTGTCCTTGTAACTGATACTCATTGTAATCTGATCGTCCTGAATTTAAAGGACGAATCAGCCTCGTGTATTTCGAACAACACTAGTGAAACTCTTTCAACTGGGCGTGGCCCCGTGGTTTTTTCCCTTTCCAGGGTTTTCCACGTAAAATCCTGGTGTTACTATTTCGATTCTGTTTGTGTGCTGGATATACATACAACGCTGAGACGAAAAATTAAAATCTATCGCCGCGTATATTTGAGTCCGCAACAGTTTGGCACCGTCTGTGGGAAACTTATCCCACAACTTCAAGTATTGCTACGATGGTCAACAGGCGTAGCAGTCGCCTCATAGGAGCCTCTCGCTCTCATTCTCATCAATCCAGAAATCAGTCTATGAATCATAGACATCCGATATCTGCCTCTTTATACCCCAGGGGGCAAAACGCACCTGGAGAGGGGACCTCGGGACCCTCCCTAGAAGAGAGAATTCGAAAGATGGAAGAATCTCAAAACGAGATCCTACAACTCTTGCGAGAGACTCGACAGCCGACCCTAGCACCTCAGGAGGAGGTTCTTCTCCCTCGAGATCCACCCCGTGTCAAAGCTGTTCAAATTGAACATCTTCAGGCTGAGAATCCTCTTCCTCCACCCAGGAGGCGTTCACAGTCACGTCAAGAGAACGAGCTGACTGATACAGCAAGTTCTACCCATCCTCCACACGCAAGTCAGCAATCTCGCCTTCCTCAAGACCTCCCTGAGGAGCTAGCCCAACCTCACATTACTGAGCTCCCTCGCAATGCCCTACACCACGAACTGCGACGATTAGTCCGGGAGGAATTCCCTACAGGAGGCATAAGGCAACCTCTTCGTTAGTGGGACTTCCAGGAGTCGTCACCCCTGGCAGAAGCCATTCTTCACACCCTATTCCGGCTAGCTTTAAGCTGCCAAGCATTGAATCCTACGATGGGACATCCGACCCGTACGAGCACATCGACCATTACAGGACCATCATGCATATTCAACGAGCTTCAGATGCACTCATTTGCCAGGTTTTCCCTGCTACTCTTAAAGGACAAGCTCGAACATGGTTCTATTCACTTCCAGCCGGAACGATCCCCACATTTGTCAAATTGGCCAAAGTATTTGTCGAACAGTTCGTTGCCAACCGAAGAATTGCTAAGGATTCTTCTCACCTTTCTGGGATTCGTCAGAATGAGGGAGAATCATTGAAAGAGTACTTTCAGCGGTTTTCTATCGAGGCTCGACAAATCCCAGGAGTAGACCCAGAATTTCTCTGAGGGGTCTTTCTTGGAGGACTTCGTCCTGGCCCCTTCTATTCGGCACTCATGCGCGATACTGTTCACTCATATGCCGATCTGATCCATCGTGTGAAAGCACAGATATCAGCAGATGAGGCAATAAACGCTCACAGAAAACAGTTCGAGCAACCCACTGGAAAGCGCAAGGGAGCACCCGAGATGGATAATTCATCATCACAATAGAAAAAGTAAGGGAAGAGCAATCTACCTCCTAGACCCCCACTGCCACGACGAGAACCCCGACGGGAGAAGGAGTACACTCCGCTCAACACATCTCGAGCAAATGTGTTGATGGCGATTCAAGATCAGGACAAAGTGAAGTGGCCGCATCCTTTGAAGCCGAATACAGGAAACCAAGATCAGTACTGCCACTTTCATCGTAGTCGTGGCCACACTACTGAATCCTGTAGGCAACTTAAGGAGGAGATTGAAAGACTCATCCGTCAGGGCTATCTTCGACAGTTTATTGGGAATCCGCCTACCCGAGAAGAAACTCGTCCTACTGGGGGGCAGAATCAACCACAAAGACAGCCAGTGAATAACCGGATAACGGTTGGCGAAATTGAAACAATCGCAGGAGGCCCCTTACTATCTGACCAAGTCTTTCTAACTGTGGAAGAAAACCCAACTCCAAAAAAGGCTCGTATCGATCATTCCATCACGTTCAATGATTCCGACTTGGAAGGAGTAAAAACCCCCCATCAAGATCCGCTTGTCATAAACGCAGGCATTGGTGACCTGTGTTACAATGTCAAAAGAATTCTTGTGGACAACGGAAGCTCCGTAGATGTCCTATTCTACTCTACTTTCCTCAACATGGGTCTCTCAAGAGAAAAACTTCAACCTGCTGCAGGTCCTTTATATGGATTTGATAATCGACCTGTACAAGCAGAAGGAATAATCAGTCTCCCGGTAGTCCTTGGAGAATTTCCTCGACAGAGTACACACTCCATTCAATTCATCGTGGTGAAGTCAGAGTCAGCTTATAACGCCATCTTCGGGAGACCGCTCCAGTCAATTTTTGGGATCATCGCATCCATTCCTCACCTCAAGCTGAAGTTCCATACCCCATCAGGAGTCGGTGTAGTATGCGAAGATCAACAAATAGCACAGACCTGCTATCTTAGGTAGATCAAGTCTCATCCGACGATTACCCTGAGCATCGAGGACTTTGATCTACGGAGCGAAGATATTCCTCAAAGAGCTTCCCCTGTCGAAGACCTTACTACTGTATCTATCTCTGAAGAGCATCCTTCAAAGACAGTGCGAATCGGATCACTTCTCTCAGATGATGATAAGAAAAACTTTACAGCTTTTTTACGAGAAAATCAGGATATTTTTGCATAGAGTCCAGCAGATATGCCTGGAATTGACCCCGAAGTGATCGTTCACTCCCTCAAAGTTAATCCAACATGCAAACCGATTATCCAGAAGAAAAGAAACTTTGCACCAGATCGCCAGCAAGCAATTGAATAAGAAGTAGATAAGCTTTTAGAAGCTGGATTCATATGAGATGTGCACTATCCTACTTGGTTAGCAAATGTTGTCATGGTACGGAAGGGAAGTGGAGCTTGGAGAATGCGTATAGATTACACTGATCTCAATAAAGCTTGCCCAAAGGATAGTTTCCCGCTCCCTCGCATCGATCAATTAGTTGATACCACCTCTGGTCATCAGATGTTAGGCTTTATGGATGCCTACTCCGGCTACAACCAAATAAAAATGAATCCTGCTGATGAAGAAGCAACAACTTTTCAAACAGACAAAGGATTGTACTGCTACCGGGTGATGCCCTTCGGGCTCAAAAATGCTGGAACAACTTATCAGCGTCTCATGAATAAGGTTTTCAAAAGCCTTATTGGACGTACTATGGAGGTGTACGTAGACGATATGTTGGTAAAAAGTCTGGAAAAAATCCAACATATCTCTGACCTGAAACAATGTTTCCACTTGTTAAGGCATTACAATATGCGACTCAACCCCGCTAAATGTGCTTTTGGAGTTGTTTCTGGAAAGTTTTTAGGGTTTATGGTAACCCATAGAGGAATCGAAGCCAATCCGGAGAATATCAAGGCACTAAGGGACATGGTGCCTCCAAAGAACATCAAGAAGGTCCAAAGGCTGAATGGAAGAATTGCGGCACTATCTCGTTTCCTGGCACGTTCAGGAGACAAATATCTGCCCTTCTTCAAGATACTTAGAGGTGCTCGTAGCTCCGGGTTTCAATGGACAGATGAATGTCAAGAAGCCTTTGAACAATTGCGAAAGTATTTGGCATCCCCGCCACTACTTTCTAAACCAATACCAGGAGAGAGATTGTATTTGTATATGGCTGTATCTATCCAAGCCATTAGTTCGGTTCTGGTCCGAGAAGAAAATGCTATACAACGTCCTATCTACTATGTTAGTAAGATTTTATCTGAAGTAGAGGGACGTTATCCTTTGGCAGATAAGACAGCATTGGCATTAGTTTATTCGGCCAGAAAACTACGCCCTTACTTTCAAGCCCATTCAATTGGAGTTTACACGAATCTGCCGCTAAAAAGCATTCTGCAAAAACCAGAAGCATCAGGCAGGCTTGTTAAGTGGTCTGTAGAACTCGGAGAATTTGATATCCACTACTTGCCTAGACCTGATATTAAATCTCAAGCACTAGCAGATTTCGTAGTTGAATGCACCGTTCCAGTATCTGATGTACAACCGAGTGCTTCACCTTCTTCTCCATACTGGATGTTGTACGTCGATGGGGCTTCAGGGAGTTCTGGGGCTGGGGCTAAAATTTTATTAATCTCTCCACAGAAGGTTACCCTTGAGTACGGGCTTCGACTCAAGTTCCCGGCAACCAACAACATAGCAGAATACGAGGCCCTTGTTGCTGGGTTAAGACTAGCAATTGACTGTGAAGTCCAGAACCTAATAGCCCACACTGATTCCCAACTAGTCGCCTCTCAGGTGGAGGGGGATTTTGATATTCACAACCCACAATTGGCTCAATATTATAGCATTGTGAAGCTACTCTTAGCCCGTATAGGGGAGCATCAAATCATACATATCCTCCGAGAATAAAATACAAGAGCAGATGCTCTTTCTAAACTTGCTACATCAACAACGGGGGACATCTATAAGAGAAGGTGTATCGAGGAAATCCACTTTCCAAGCATTCAGGGTCCATGGGTCATACAGTCAATTGACGAGCCAAGAGAGATGTCTTGGATCGAACCCATCTTGTCTTTTCTGAAAGATGGGGTGCTACCCGAAGATCCTATAGCCGCAATACGACTTCGGAGACAAGCTGCAAATTTCACCATTATCAGCAACGAGTTATATAAGCGCTCCTTCATTGGGCCGTACCTCAAGTGTCTCCCACCATCAGAAGCTGATTACGCGCTTCGGGAAGTTCATTCAGGAGTATGTGGAGAACATATGGGAGGAAGAGCGTTAGCTTACAAGATCATGAGACAGGGATTCTATTGGCCTACAATGAAACAGGATGCACTTGAATTCACACGAAAGTGTGAAAACTGTCAACTGCATTCTAACCTCACTCATACACCCGCTTTGGAGCTTGCATCCCTTCAAAGCCCCTGGCCTTTTGCCCAATGGGGGATTGATATAATGGGACCTTTTCCTATAGCGACTGGACAGTAAAAATTCATTATTTTGGCTGTAGATTAATTCACCAAATAAGTGGAGGCAGAACCTTTGGCGAAGATTACTGAAGCAAATGCCAAGCAATTTTTATGGAAGAACATAATATGTCGTTTTGGCATTCCCGTAAAAATCATCACTGATAACGGGACACAATTCACCGGGAAGATCTTTACATCTTTTTGTAGGGATTTTTACATTCAGCTCATTCACACAGTTGTTGCCCATCCTCAAACTAATGGGCAAACAGAGGTTACAAATCGAACAATCCTGAAAGGGCTGAAGACACGTCTAGGGAAGGCTGGGGGGCAATGGGCCGAAGAACTCCCCAATGTCCTCTGGGCTTATCGGACCACCGCTAGAACTCCTACAGGAGAAACCCCATATAACCTTTGCTTTGGTACAGAAGCAGTCATACCGGTTGATATCGGAGTTCCTAGCCACAGAGTTCAGACTTTCGACTTCAAAAGTAACGAGGAGAAGCTTAGAGCAAATTTGGATCTCCTCTCAGAAGTAAGAGATGAAGCCTCACTCAAAACCGCTGCATACCACCAAAGAGTTGCCCGTCACTACAATCGAAGGGTGAAACCTTGCCCTATCACTATTGGGGACTTAGTACTACGAAGCATTGAAGCCGCTGGAAAAGGCCCTCAGCGAAATAAGCTCTCCCCCCTCTGGAAAGGTTCTTATTTGGTAGCGGCTATGGTCAAGCCTGGAACCTTCAAACTGAAGGATGCTGGTGAAAAAATGCTTCCCCAAACTTGGAACGTGGGCAATCTTCGCAAATATTATCAGTAGGAGTTGATACTGCTATCTGTCTATGTGTTATGTTTGTCTTATATTTTATCTTCTCCTGTAGTCATGTTATAAAGTTTTTCGTATATCCCTTATGTGTCGATTATAGAAGAACTTTTTTCTTGTATCCCTAAGTTATTCTAGGGAACTGCTATCTCATATTACGAAGCAATATGATATTCACTTTGTCGTGCTAATGTTTCTTCTCTCCAAACTCTTTTTCTGTGATTCGAGAAGTACACAATCTATATTGTATCTCAATCACTGAATGATCAATCCCGGGGGGATTTGATCCGACCTCTTCCGCACAGGTTAATGTCATCAAGCAAATGCTTTGACTAACAACCTCGGATAGGTCAAGTATCCTAGGAGGATATCTTGAATATCAAAATCATTTGATGATTAATCTCAAAGGGAGTTGATCTGACCTCTTTACGGATAGGTTAAGGGTATCGAGCAAATGCTTTCACTAATAACCCCGGATAGGTCAAAATCTTTAAAGAAAAGGAATGCCTCACATTTGTTCAAGTCAAAAGAGAGCTCACTAAAGTCCAAACTGAAGTAAAACTAAGTAAATTTCATTTGCATGTGAGAAAAGAACATCAACAACATCTTTATATATCACTGAACATCAAGTACATCAGATAGAAACATCAACATCGAGCATATATACAAGCACTAGAAAGAAAGCAAAGAGATACAAAACTACATCAAAGACACCCTATAGAATCTCAACATCATCCTCGTCCTCCTCCAAGGCAAAAGCTCGCTGCAACTCACTCTCCAGCTCTTCACCACCAGAGTCCGAAGAAGCATCACCAGAAGCCTGGCTGGGAGTCAGTCCCTCGATCTCTGCTCCAGTCTTGCGATGTACTGTCCGAACACCCTTCATGAAGCCCCTGATGAAGCCATCCTCTGCGCACTCTGCCTCCAAGGCCTTCACCTCCACGTCATAAATATGACTGCGAGCCTCCTGAATGTGGTCCTCAATAATGATCTTGAAAGCATAAGATTTCTTGAACTCTTCAATAACTGCTGACGGCAACTGCTGGGCCTCCTTCTCGGACAGTATACTCTGAAGCCTCTCATTCTCAGCCTCAAGGACTTGCTGAGCCTTTTCCTGCTGCTTGATCGTCGCTTGTGCCTCCACCAACTCTATATGCAGATGATCCATCCGTTCATTCTGAGAAGAGACTGAAGTGATCTTGTTCGCCAACTCAGTTCTGCACCCCTCAAGCTGATCCTCCACCACCTTCATCTCCTTCACTTTACTATCATATTTCTTCTTGTACTCTCCTTGAAGGTATTTAACCTTCACAAACTCTTTGTTCCAATCGTTCAGAGCCTTGGTCATCTCAAGCTTGAAATCAGAATACTGAGACAAGAAAAATATCAGAAATATATTCCTTAAGAAATGTAAAAAAGGAGAAGAAGTAAAGGAGAACTCACCAACTTCTCAGCCCGTCGGCGGCCGATGCACTGATGGTTTAACACATCCTCTGGAATATATGACTTGGATGGAGAAGCTCGGGGACCTTTGCTAACAACTGTCAAAACTTCATCTGCCCTCTTCTTCCTCGATGTCTGTAAACCTTCCTCGCTCCCTGGTCGCTTGGAGTGGTTCTTTTGGGGGACCACTTCTGGAACTCTAGCAGACTTCTTCAATATTTGAGCATGTGATCTCCCTGCTTGAGTAGATAATCCGACCTTGAACAAGTACTCCTCATCTACATATCTACTCAAGTAACGCACCTCGTAGTGTAGAGCATCCAAATCAGGGAGTTTGAGTATCCTCAACAAATCTTCTGCTCCGATGTGAAGGGGGACAGGTAGCTCTTTCAACTTCCCCCACTTCTCCTGAAGACCCCAATCATTCTGCACATAAAAGAAGTTGCTGATCCAACCTTTCGAGGGGTCTCGAGTGCGGATATCCAACCACTTGGACCTGAATGAAATGCGTCCCTGCGCATCGCTAAAGAGACGCCCCATCCGAGAAAGGCACTCTGAGGAAAGTACCACTCCGCGGTCTCTGAAAAGCACGATCAGGCCCATCACGATCGACATTGCTCTGTAGGAAAATTGAGACAAGCATACCCCACAAAGCGTCAGAATATCGATCAGTTCGGAGGAATGAGGAAATCGTAGTCCCGCTCGCAGACTAAATTCATACACCGTCACATATCCAGGGGGAGGAAAGCAGGCGCGATCAGTTCTGGCCGGCACATTCATCACCAAATCATTAGGAAAATGAAACTTTTTCCTAAATGAGATGAAGGAGTCCTCAGTGACGGTGGAAATCACATCGTCAGCCTTCGGCGCCTTCTGGGTCCTCTTTGGAACTTCAGCCGTTGCGCAGGACGGTCTTCTGAAAGAATTTTAGAGGAGGCGGGATCACCCATTTTTGCTTCCTTTACTAAAGAGGGGCGCAAATCTAAGTAGGGAAAATCACCTACGAAAGACTGCGGAAAGCCTCCGAAGTAGGAAGAAAAAGGGAGGAAGAACGGAGGGAGGAAGGGAGAAAGCCGCTAACTTCTGCGCAAAAAGAGGGGCGCCAAGTCAAGTAGGGAAAGTCACCTACTTAAAAATGGCGGAAAGCCTCAGAATGCCAAAAGCTAGAAAGCCAGAGGAAGAAGGGAAGAAGGGGCGAGTTTCTACTAGGCCCTGGCGGGTCTATTTATAGTTTTCTTTAAGGGGGGGAGGATTCCAAAATTTAATTAAATTCCCTGAAATTTTTCAAATTTTTCAGACTTTTTTGGGATTTTTTCAGAATTTTTCGGGCCCCACCACATTTAAAAAATTTTTTTTTTTTAAAAAAACCGGCCGGCAGTTTCCCTAACCGCCGGCCAAGCGGCACGGCGAAACGGCTCGTTCAGCCAACCGCGTGGGCCAGGCAGGCCGCTGGCGGGCCCAGGCGCGGGCCGCAGGCGCTCCAGCGCGGTTTTGCGCCGCCGGCGGCGGCCGGCCGGTTCGGCCGGTTCGACCGCCTACCCGTTCCCGGGCTCCGATTTTGGACCCGGACAGTCCAAATTTGACGTTTTTGGGGTCCCGGGATACGTTTTTTCGACGTTCCGGACTCAATTTTGACACTTTCGGAGCTCAACGGGGCCTCTATGATCAAGTTCGAGCAAACGTGTAATTCTTGGAACGCAAATTTTTGCGATTTTGCCAAAGTGAAAAGCCGACACATATATTTTTGGACTCTCGGAGCTTTGACGTCCAAAAATAGGGGGGCAACTGATACGCCATCGAAAAATTATCTTGATCGGGCACGAATCTCGAGGAAAAACTCAAGTTGAAAACTTCAAAAATTAATTCGGAGACCATTTAAACTCCGATTTCAGCAAGCTTATAGTCGAACTGAGCGTCTCGGAAATACGAATCCAACAACACCAAATTTGACTCAATCCGAGCCCAAACGAGTCCAAATCAAGTACCCGAAGTGCTGTTGGAAGCATCGAACAGCAATTTGAGTTACCAAACGGTCTCCAATTTTGACGAGCTTATAGTCGAATCGAGCGGCTCGACGAGACAAATCCAACAAGCCTAAGATCGTAGAATTCTAATATCATTAAGACCTTCAAATCCTCGATAAACGGTTCATGATCAAGGGATTCAATATCAACCGTTCATCCGGATCACTCCGTATTTGCACCTGATCCCTCACATATTTACGAGCTATGCCACTCCAGAAAAACTATAAATAGCCCCTCATTTCTCTTAAGAAGGGGACCAAGCTAAGAAGAGAAGAAGAGAAGGAAGAGAAGAAGAAGAGAAGAGAAGTCTAGGAGGGAATAACTCCTCATCGACCACCGCCGGAACACCGCCGGAACACCGTCGGAACACCACCGAAGCACAACCAGGCGCCCGAGGGACGCCGGAGCTCTGCCCGACACGGGAGCAACGTCGGAATTCTGCCCGACGCCGGAATTCTACCCGACGCCCGAGTGAAGCCGGACTTCTTTCCAAGTGACGCCGGAATTCTGCTCGACACCCCGAGTGACGTCGGAACTCTGCTTGTCCTTGTAACTGATACTCATTGTAATCTGATCGTCCTGAATTTAAAGGACGAATCAGCCTCGTGTATTTCGAACAACACTAGTGGAACTCTTTCAACTGGGCGTGGCCCCGTGGTTTTTTCCTTTTCCAGGGTTTTCCACGTAAAATCCTGGTGTTACTATTTCGATTCTGTTTGTGTGCTGGATATACGTACAACGCTGAGACGAAAAATTAAAATCTATCGCCGTATATTTGAGTCCGCAACACATATAAACCTTCATACAATTATATTCATTTAAAACTGGATAATTTTTTTTAAAATATAACAAATTATATATATAATCAGTCTAAATTCATTAATTAATTTAAAAGTTTCTAAATTAATTAATAATACAAATTCAATTCATTACAAAGTTAAGTTTGTTATTCATTTGCTAAAATAAATGACTCATTCATTATTCTTACTTCAACTACATTTAAAATATAATTGGCAAATTTTAATTTGTACACATTAATGTGTTATTTGCCAGATCGGTTTCGCTCCCTTTTTTTAATAAGTTGTCCAATTATTTCTTTCTGTCATTTAACATCAATCATTTTTTTTCTTTTTCATGCTACAACAGACAATCTACCACTTCATCTATCTTACTTAACAATGTACTCCTCTGTTATGGATAAGATAAGAAGCGTCTCGACAAAATAAATGATTGAAGAGGGAAGTAGCTGCTTGCATGAAAGTTTGGCTTTCGCTACAGATGAGATCCTCGAAGTGAATGTAACATCAAACGAAATATTTAGATGTGTTATGCATTCTTGGGGGAAGACAAGGATTGCTTATTGTGGCACAAAAATGATAAAGTTATAAAATTAAAGCAATATAGGGCAGGCAGTGAACTTCGAGATGAGGGTTAGAAATATCTACAACGAAGATTTAGCAAGCATGACATACACCTTGTATCATTAGATTTTCTGAAGGCTCGTATTTGTGAACTTGGTCATGACAAAGAAGGAATAGTTGAACCGGAGATGGAAAGGTTCATGCTTGACGTAGATCATTGTATTCTGTACCATTATTGGTGTCATGCACATGATCAATGACTTCTAGATTACTATAAAATGCTGATGCGATGTTCTGAAAATGGAAAGAAAAAGGATTTTCTAAATGGACAAGATTGACAGCAAGTTCAACAAGAATTTGAGTTCCACTTCAAATATTATCCTACACAAACACAGCTCCAAGCTCGTGTGCGTTATCTACTTACGAATAAATAATATAATGTGGATGAGGTTGGTTAGTATTTTTTAGATTTATATAGAGTTAGTTATATATTGCTATGTAGGGTTATGCGCCTGTTTAATTTGTTAGTTTGTTATATTATTTTTTAATCTTTATATAACATTAATTTGTAATGGCTACTTAACGAGCATATTTTATAATCAATGTTACTTTTTGTTGTCCATATGTTTAAGAATAATCTGATTTTTATTTTTCAAAGTTTTTCTAATTACACAATAAAATCAAGATTTACGATGTTTGGATTTACCAAGCTTTTTATAATGTTTTCATTCATTAAATGTATATTTTTTTCCCCCATATTAATTATAAAAATGCTCGTCACTAACAAAAAAATAAGATCATTTTTAATCTTTATTTTTTGGTATTTTTTAAAATCCAAGGAACAAAAATATTTAGAAAAACCTGAAAATTTAAATAAAAAATATCATAAAATAATTTGGAAAAAATCATATGTTCAAAAAAACGTTATATAATTTCTTTTAAAATATAACAAATTATATACATAATCAGTCTAAATTCATTAATTAATTTAAAAGTTTCTAAATTAATTAATAATACAAATTCAATTCATTACATAATTAAGTTTATTATTCATTTGCTAAAATAAATGACTCATTCATTATTCTTACTTCAACTACATTTAAAATATAATTGCCAAATTTTAATTTGTACACATTAATATGTTATTTGCATTTCGCTCTCTTTTTTTAATAAGTTGTCCAATTATTTATTTCTGTCATTTAATATCAATCAATTTTTTTTCTTTTTCATGCTACAACAGCCAATCTACCACTTCATCTATCTTATTTAACAATGTACTCCTCCGTTATAGATAAAATCATAAGCATCTCGACAAAGCAAATAATTGAAGAGGGAAGTAACCGCCTGCATGAAAGTTTGGCTTTCACTATTGATGAGATTCTCGAAGCGAAGGTAACATCAAATGAAATATTTAGGTGTGTTATACATTCTTGGGGAGAAGACGAGGATTGCTTGTTGTGGCTCAAAAATGATAAAGTTATAAAATTAAAATAATATAGGGCTGGCAGTGAACTTCGAGATGAGGGTTAAAAATATCTACAACAAAGATTTAGCAAGCATGATGGACACCTTGTATCATTAGATTTTCTAAAGGCTTGTATTCGTGAATTTGGTCATGATAAAGAAGGTATAGTTGAACCGGGGATGAGAAGGTTCATGCTTGACATAGATCATTGTATTCTGTACCATTATTGGTGTCATGCACATGATCAATGGCTTCTAGATTACTATAAAATGCTGATGCGATGTTCTGAAAATGAAAAGAAAAAGGATTTTCTAAATGGACAAGATTGACAGCAAGTTCAACAAGAATTTGAGTTCCACTTCAAATATTATCCTATACAAACACAGCTCCAAGCTCGTGTGCGTTATCTACTTACGAATAAATAATATAATGTGGATGAGGTTGGTTAGTATTTTTTAGATTTATATAGAGTTAGTTATATATTGCTATGTAGGGTTATGCGCCTGTTTAACTTGTTAGTTTGTTATATTATTTTTTAATCTTTATATAACATTAATTTGTAATGGCTACTTAACGAGCATATTTTATAATCAATGTTACTTTTTGTTGTCCATATGTTTAAGAATAATCTAATTTTTATTTTTCAAAGTTTTTTCTAATTACACAATAAAATCAAGATTTACGATGTTTGGATTTACCAAGCTTTTTATATTTTTTATAATGATTTCTTTCCCTAAGTAAATTAAAAAAAATTTATGTATACTTTAAAAATAATTTAATCTTCGTTTTATATAGTTCTTCTAAAATTTTAAAATTATGTACATTATAACTGAATACCCATATAATATTTAATTTACCCAAAACAAATTATGCAATGTAATAATAAGAGTTACAAGTATATATTTTTAAAATTTTAAATTTATTTTATATATCTTAATTAAATCTAGGAATTCCAAAATTGAACATTTTGAAATAAATTATCATATATTCTAGTAAGTGTGAAAAAATTTATCAAAATCTTACCAAAAAAAATGTTATAAAAAATCCGATATGTGCTCTCCCTTATCTGTAATAAAAATAATAAGTTAAAAAAATCATAAAATTCAACCTAATGACAAAGAAATTTTCATTTTATTTCCGCTACTTTAAAAAAATATATAAATTTAAGCCTAATGAACAAACAAAACCTTCATTTACAAACAAATAAGGATATGGTCCCCAATTCCGCCAAAGCAATTCCGAAAACGAGGCAGTTGAACAATGCGCCGAATCTTTCGACGCGATCTTAAGAATGTGCCGAAGGGTTAGGCGCATTCAAAGAATGCGCTAATGAGTTCGGTGCATTATTTGAATGCGCCACTCTGATTTGTGCATTCTGAATGCCTTGCACCTTCTGGTGAATTCGCTCATTTCCAAATTATCTGGCATTCGTATTTCTCTTGCTAAATCTCATATAATACCTGCTCGTTTTAAAAGTATGGCCTTGTACCAATACAAATTATTATATAAATTACTTTATATAATAAGTAAATTTATTTGTCTAAAAAAATAAAAATGGCAAAATAAATTTCTATTACTGTAGCCAGCCCCGTTTAATAGACCCTTGATTTTTTTTATTTTCTTACATTAAATTTTTTTTTTTGCGGTGACTGGATTAGCAAGTCGTCTTAAATTGACAACTTTACTTAAGTTAAATTTTTTATTTTACAATACTTAATTACATAATTAAAATTTTAATCATGCCATACCTACATTAAAAATTTATCCTATCCTCCTCCAAGAGTCCAAGTCTGAGTGTCCTGCTCAGGGAAGTACTGCTTATCTTATCTTGAGCATTGTTTGAACTCTCAATACTAAATCCAAAGTCCACATCAAAAAAATCTGACCACCCTATGGCTCCAATGAATGCTGAATGCTGAATAATGCTGATGATCAGTTTAGGTTCTTGGAATTTGAACTCCTTAATTATTCTGCATCACACAATAATCTATGAGCCTAACACCAAGCTTCCAAGCAACCAGTTCATCATCAAAGTCGACAACTTTTCAAAGCAAGCCGAGATAAGGCGAAGACTAATCGGATGGGTCATTAACAACAGACAAAATAAGAATCCTAATGTCCCAAAAAGAAAACAAGATCAAAGCAAGGTGATATTTGAGTTCCTTCCGACATCTCAAATCTCAACACAGAAGATAGTTCTAAAAATGGTTGCTTTTGCGTCTCAACTAAAATTCCAATTCTCAGCCAATTAAATTTGTGATTTGATTCTTCTCCGATGTTAAAGATAAGGGGGGGGGGGGGGGGGGGGGGGGGAAACAAAGTTCAGTCTATAAATACGATTCCCGGCCTCCCGCCAATGCCACCTCACCCTCACCAAGCATATCTGCAACTTCCCCCCCCCCCCACAATATAATTAATAAATGCTCCAACACTCCGTCCCTACTCTGTAAGTAAGTAAGTAAGCAAGACTCCGCGGGCTCAGCTTTGTCTGCTTGCTGGGCTGGAGTCGCTTGACTCAACATGGAACCTCCGATGAGTATATTCTTCCCCGTCTTCGCTCTATTCCTCCTCGCTTTTCCGGGCTCTTCCTCCGCCGCCAGAATTGCCCAAGACACGCCGGCGCCGGTTGCCGCAAGCCGAACTGATACCAACGAGCTGAGTCGGGAAAAGTTCCCGGATGGCTTCGTCTTCGGGACGGCGGCGTCCGCTTACCAAGTGGAAGGCATGGCGCTTAAGGACGGCCGTGGGCCGAGCATTTGGGATGCCTTCGTCCAGATTCCGGGTAATCTCTTCTGTCTGTTTCTAATTCCTTTTTCTTTTACCCATCTTCTTAGATCCCCATCTTCATCCGGTGTAATGGTTTTCGTGTTATTACACTATCCGTTCTCGTGATAAACAGGGGAAATAAAGAACAATGCCACAGCTGCAGTCACTGTGGATGAGTACCACCGATACAAAGTACGTGATCTTGTAGCTTAATTACCCAAAATATTTATCTATGTTTCTGTTTGGCAAATGACATTTGCGTGTAAATGTCGCCGAGAAAATTTACGGCTGTTTTCAAGTGGAGTTGTTATATTATTGGGAAATCTGATGATGTGTTTTGCGATGCAGGAGGATATTACTATAATGAAAAATATGAACTTCGACGCCTACCGGTTCTCTATTTCATGGTCTCGGATCTTTCCAAGTAATGATTGATCCAAATATATATGTTTTTTATCAGATCCAAAATAATTTATTTAGAATGCTGTTTAATAAATGCGTCTTAAAGTTGTATTCTCTATCATAGTTTCATGTGTTAGAGCTACCGTATAATTTTCTTTGTTCCGATGTAGACGGATCTGGAAATGTTAACTGGAGGGGCGTAGCTTACTACAACAGATTAATAAACTACATGATACAGCAAGGTACACCCCTGTGTCTAAACTGGACATATCAATATTTGTGTTATACTTGTTCTAATCTGATGGATTTCCACAAACTAGGCATCACTCCATATGCAAATCTCTATCACTACGACTTACCAGAAGCTCTGGAGAAGAGTTACAATGGCTTGTTGAGCAGAAATGTTGTGTAAGTTCATGTTTTTAGATTCATTTTCAATCAGATAGCTCTAGTCTTTCTCATTTCTGTATGCTTCATAAATATCATTTCAATCAGTTTATCTTATACTGTTACTTGCACAACTAAGTTTCATGTATTTGCTTCCTCCGTCAAGGTAAGTAGGTTAATTTCTATTAAATTTGCAGTATTTAAATGATCTAAGCTAAGTTATCCTCTCTCAGGAAAAACAACGTATGTTTTAAGATATAAATGTTTGTTGTGATGGCTACTATTGTTCATGGTTGAATGATTTCTATTATGCTCAATTATTTTAAATCAATTTCTTATTCCTTAATTAGTTGAAAGCCATATTCTTTATTATTATTATTATTATTATTATTATTATTATTATTATTATTATTATTATTATAGTATGCATTCATTCTATTCAATCTACTAGCAATAACAATGTTAGCATAAGGTATATTTTCCGTGGACCTGTAATCAAAATGTTACTGTGTTGGATCTCTTGGATAAATTCAGCTAACGGTGAGCTAACTTGCTTAGAATCAAGTTTTTTTTTTCTTAGGAAAAAAAGGGATAGCAAGTTTAGAATCAAGTAAATATAGTGTTTTTTTTAAGCCTTCTCTTACAGGCACTACTATCATACTGACACTCAGGGGAAGTGTAGTCTGAACATTGAGTCAAACCGCTTTGACTACTGCAGGGAAGATTTCTTAAGATAATACAAAGACCTGGTAAGCAAGCAAATATATTCTATTTTCCTTCAAACTCAGTGCATTTGAGAGACTGCATAAATCATTTCCTCAAGCTCTCCACATAAAAATGAACCTTTAACATCCAAGTACTCTAACATCAAATCGGACCTTGCTATAAGAGTTACGGAATCACAGAAACAGATGTGTACCTAACAAAAAGAAAATACCTCATGGAATGCCGCTCCTTCAACTTGAGTATTGAGTAGGTAATAACACCACCTGCAAGGGCAGAGAACGTGGAGCAGCAATACGCAAATGCCAGTTCATCCACACCGTAAACTCACAACAGTAAACTTAAATCAAGACCATAAACATGTAAAGCTAGCACCACTTTAACTGTTAAAATATCAGAACAGCAGATTTCCTATATTATATATACGCATAACACTATAACAGGAAAATACATGGAAGCAATACAATGTTAAAGCCGTTTACTACTTTTCCTCCTCTTTCTTGCTTAGTATCATAGCTTCCCTTCTTGTGATATGTACTGTACTTACCATGGGTTTACAGGAAGAGAGGACAGTCCTTGAGTACAAACTTCTTCAGTAAGCCCTTGCTTTAATCGTGCTATCCAAACCGGAGCTATCTTGCTTCTTCTGAAAACTGATTTGCAGCAAATAATCTTTCACACTTTTCTAGCAATTCATGAAATTAGTTCTGATTTTGTTGGAATTAAGAGACTTTATTTCCATGTAAAGAGAATGATGAAGATTCCAGAGGCTTTTTTCTGTATGGTTAAGATTCTTCAATGATTGGTTCCATGCAGGAAGGACTATGCAGATTATGCAGAATTTTGTTTCAAAACTTTTGGAGACAGAGTGAAGAACTGGTTTACATTTAATGAACCAAGAGTTGTTGCAGCTCTTGGATATGATAATGGCATTTTTGCTCCTGGAAGGTGCACAGGCTGCACTGCTGGCGGCAACTCTACTACAGAACCTTACATTGTTGCCCACAATCTGATCTTATCTCATGCTGCTGCAGTGAAAGTATATCGTGATAAATATCAGGTATATCATCACTTATAATATAGTTATTCTAATGTAAAATAGTTTCTATAAGAGTGTTATCGAATTTTTGTTCGGCATTAAATTCCATCTTCTCTGATTAGAGAATGCTAAATATTCTTACTGATGTTTTATAATTTAGATGAATAATCTTTCAAAACTCATGATCTCTTCATCTTATTAAATCTGTCAGGTTAGTCAGAAAGGCAGGATAGGTATTCTGCTGGATTTTGTTTGGTATGAACCTCTTACAAATTCAACAGCTGATGAAGCAGCAGCTCAAAGGGCAAGAGACTTCCATATCGGATGGTAAGTGTTGACGACTTATGAAAAGTAACATACGTGAGCTTGCAACACTTACAAAACTTAAAAACAATAACCTTAAATGAACATTTTCTATTTTGGTAGGTTTCTCCACCCTATAATATATGGCGAGTATCCAAAATCAGTGCAAGAAATTGTCAAGGAAAGGCTTCCAACTTTCACTTCAGAAGAGATTAATATAGTGAAAGGTTCTGTAGATTACCTAGGAGTTAACCAATACACATCATACTACATGTTCGATCCACATCTTCCAAGCCAAGCACCAACTGGCTATCAAGCAGACTGGAATGTTGGATTTGCTTGTGAGTTTGCTCATCTCCGGGACATCCCGTATTAGTTCTTAACATCCTCATTTTGCTAAATGTTAGGTATGCTTATTGCTTTCTACACTTTATACATGCAGATCAACGCGATGGTGTGCCTATAGGACCAAGGGTAATATGCATGCTGAAACTATTGCTTAACCTGGCAGTATCATTCTCGCATTGTGATCTCTTTCAGCTCTACGATATAATAATCTTTCCTCCTCTCTGGTTACATATATGCTTTTGCTCCCCTCTTTGAAGATTCCATACCATCACCTAGTTTGTCATTTGAAATATTTGTAATATTATCAATATGAAGATATAATAAGCCTTGTTCTACCCAGTTAGATTTACATCTTGTTAGAGTGAATTTTGCAGGCAAACTCAGACTGGCTGTATATTGTCCCATGGGGAATGTACAAAGCTGTAACATATGTCAAAGAGAATTATCAGAACCCAACAATCATTCTATCTGAAAATGGTAGTAATTAGTACTAACAAAAGACATTTGAATACCTCTATCTATATATATTTATAATCTAATTCCTGTTTCAAACATATGAAGGAATGGATGATCCTGGTAATGTGACTCTTCCAGTTGGAGTACATGATACAACAAGACTGAATTACTATAAGAGCTACATAACTGAGCTAAAGAGGGCAATTGATGATGGAGCTACTGTGATAGGCTATTTTGCTTGGTCTTTGCTGGATAACTTTGAGTGGAAATCGGGCTACACTTCAAGGTTTGGAATTGTATATGTGGACTTCAAAACCCTCAGGCGGTACCCAAAGATGTCAGCGTACTGGTTCAGGGATGTGCTTCAGAAGAAGAAATAATATATATCGTGTTAATTTTTCGCTTGAATTTCTAGTTGTGTGATGGGGTGAACTACTTTATTAAGTTGTTGAGAATTAGGCTATGTGTAGAGTTTAAATAGTTCTGAAAAAGGTATGATGGGCTTATTTAGTTGGTAAAAGACTATGTTTTATGTTGTACTTACAACTGCAGCAGTTATTTTTCTGTATCATGATGCTTGGAAAAATATTAAGAAGAATAAAATGTCGCTGTGGTATTTCTGTGTAAACTGATGAGCAGTAGAACTGTGCTATCTCAAAGTTCTTGGCTATATATATATATATATATATATATATATATATATATATACACACATACACACATTCATCTGGTGATCATATTGATCATTGATTGGATAGATAAAATTGTTGGATCTAGATAGTCATGGGTGGGTTTCTACTATTGTCAGGTGAGTGGATCCTCTGGTTGGGGCAAGTGACACTGGCTAAGAGAAGTGTCTTTTTTTGATTGAGGCGATTGGTCCCCTTGGTTGTGATGAGTGGCCATTCTAGCTGAGGCGAGTTACCCCTTTGGTTAGAGCGAGTGGCGCTTCTAGCTGAGGCAATTGGTCCCCCCAGCTGAAGTGAGTAATTCCTGGTAGGTGCATCTTGAGCCTTGCTGAATGCACTTAATCTTTTCGACTCATCTAGACTTATAGGTAATAGGGTATATTATTTTCTCGATTCTCTTGAATCTTTGAAGAGATACTTGTTAAAAAAAGGAGAGGGAATTAAGTTGTTTATTATTTTTATTAAAATAATAAAAGAGAAAGTGTCAAGTTTATTCTTTTGCTTTATTTTTGCATCGAGAATAATGTCTCATTTATGACTTTAATAATGAAACTTATTTGACCACTACGCACGTGTCACACCCCGCCACCGGGCCTAGAAGAAAATCACAAGAACCTAATAGTAGGGTGCGAACTGAACAAAATTTATAAAATAATTTCAAAACATTGGAAAAATAAGACTTCAATGATTTGTGTCCACCAATAAATCATCAAAGCATCTAGACCCAAAAATATGCTAAATGACCACCAAAAATAATGAAATTTCACTTTTACAATCAAATTAATTAGATAACTCTAACTTTAAATACCTATCAAATATGAGTCTGATGCATGAACCTAAAAGTTCCTCCAAAAACAGCGCAACTAGTAACCAGAAATTATAAAATAATAGGTGTGAGTTTGCAAGGACAAACTCAGTCGGTAAAACCCTACCAAGTAAAACATAAACAACAAAGCATGACATAAAATATGAGCAAAGAGAGGGATATAAGTGAAAAATAAACACTGGACTATAATAGCTTCAAACAATGTATGATATGACATTTTAGATGCATTTCATTTGTTAAATCTTATTGTATAACATAATTCATAAAGAATTACTTGTGACAACTAATAATCATTTCATTAAAATACAAATACATTCACTTACATGCATACAATATGTATACATCCACCAATGACTCATCAGTCATTTATTATCTTTGTATATCAATAGATATATATTTATAAACATTTGTAGTCGGTTTACTAAAATACCTTGTCAGGAAACGTAAATACCAATCCCAAGGAAATCCAATGATTTCCTATAGACTCGTCACTCTAAGGACCCATCAATTCGACTAGCCAATATCCAATAAGGTTAAATGTCGACATTTACAAGCATCAAACATACAAACTTGTATTATATACATATTGTATTTTAGTAATAGTGCTTAACAAGAGTTATCACATAAATAAACTCAGTTATATACATTACAAAATTCATATTTGTATAAGAGATAATTATTCAAAATAGCCAAAATAAAGTATGTGAACTATTTAGGCATTTATGTAACAAGTAACATAGCAGAGTTGACTATCATATCATGTCAAAATGGTCACTTAAAATACTGTGAATGGAGAAGCACATACTACGTTTATTATCAATAAATAAAATACTAAACAAGTAGCAGAGGATATTCCCCTAACAAGGAAGGGTACATTTATCCCTTACTCAGACCTATCAATTAGAGGCCATAAGTAGTGGAGAATTCCAATCATGATGAAGCTCCTCCCATTCTAGCACATGGTATTCAACATACCCTAAATTCACAAGAATTTACATCAATCATATATCAAATATATCACTCAAAATATTAAATAATGCAACAATCACTTAAACATCTTTTTGAAATAAAGGATTCTATCAAGCACCTAAGGCTTTTTTTTTACCATGCACCTAAGTTATTCTTCATAATGATCTCAAACTTAAATGCTTTATTTAATTCTTTTTATATAAATATCTTTCACCACGATCAAAATAAAAATATTTAGCAACTCTTTATGAATCAATTATCATAAAGGTTTGATTACAAATTAACTCTAAAATATACATACATATACATGTAACCAATTTCTCAATACATAAAATAACTACTCCTAAATCATAAAAATTTGATTTCACTAATATAAACTATTGTTATTGTAATATATAAGTAATATGTAAGTATCATTATTACTATATGCCATCTCATCTAGGTTATAGATTTGATTGTTACATAGGATAAATTAATATTGAATAGAAATGGTTTAAATGAATAAAACAACAAAGAAAACATGGATTTAAAAGCTCTAAATATCTCAATTTAATCTTTTAAATAAAACATCATAACATAAAATTAAATTGCATATAAATTCAACTCTAAACCCTAAAAAATTTGAATTTATTAATAGGAATGATTATCATAATCCACCTAGAAGAATTATAAATGTTTAGGACAAGTTTGGTGTTTAGGTTTTTATAAATCAAATGGCTGAAGGGGATGATAGCATGAGAAGGGGGAAAGGAATGATATGTTTGTACTTCTTTCCCCTTGAAGAAGGAAATGAAGAAATTTGAAGCAAGGAGGCAAAATCGAGGTATCATCAACCGAGTCGGTCCTTCTTCCATTCAAATCTCCTCCTCTACTACTCGGGTAGTCATAACCACCAAACTGTGATGCCATCAAGCATGACCATGGCCACTCGCCTTCCTTGCTATGCGTCGCGTGTGATAGGAGGTTGATGACGAACAACACCTCCTTGATCCCTACACACACGCGCTGCATCTGACCTTTGTTCCGAGCTCCCTTTCTCGTCGTTGCTCCCCCTCTTTCTCACGCTCACTACAATATGCCCTAAGTTCAATCCCCATCTTAAAGGAACCTAATTGCTTGAATAGGAAATCAAACGACGTGAACCAGTTTGCTTCGACTATGCCGATTCCAGGTTATTAAAGTACGTTAGTAGCGTGTGATAGACTGTAAATATGGGTAGGTCTCCTCCTTTGAAGCTTGCTCTTCTCTCCTACCTACTTGCCATTGTAACCTTGCTTTTAAATGCCTAAGAATGGCTGAGTCTTCCCACTGAAGGTGGTGAATATTGCCACCCACGAGTTGTGCAAAGTATTCTTTGCAAACACAATTTAGTTCAAGTAGAGGGTGAAGAAGAAATGTTGAGTCAACTTGAGAAAGAAAATATTAGTGAAAAGTAGCATGAGTAGGACAATGGTGAACTTTTGATTTTGATCTTAGGCTTTGATTTATGTGAAGCTGCCAACTTTGTTGCCTTGCTTCATCCTGCCTTCCTGAGAGTCTTGGTGTTAAGATTAACAAGTTGATATCTTCTTTGACTTTTCATGCGAGGCTATATCCACATCTTTATTGAATTGCTAGCCAAAGTGGGTCCAAATTTTGAGGAAGAGAAGGAGAGACTTGTTGTTTGGAGGAAAAGACAATTTTTTCTAGTCTTGATGAGGATGTTGCTTTTGTGCACTAAAATTTCAAGACTTAATGGCAAAAATAGTGGGTGCTCCCAAGTTCGTGGAGTTCTCCAAGTTGAGTCAATTTTTATCTTGGGGCGAGTTCATTCTACTTCAACTTGTTAGAAATAATGTGTTATTATATCATGCCTTTAAGTATTTTCTTAATAACAAATAGGGTTGGACTCGCCCATGAGTAAATACATTTTGAAAAAAAAAATCCTTCCACTTTTTACTTCTATGTACTTACCACTTATTATAAACACATCATGTTTTGTATCATTGATGTGCTCAGTTCAGATAATTTATACATTTTTTTGTGCTGCATGGACTTGCCACCTGCATTGTTCTTAGAATGCAAATAGATTTTTTAGTGTAATAATGAAGAAAGATTTAATTCAAATTTTGATTATTTATTTTGCATATGGTGTTTGCCTCAAAAATTTCATCCTCCCTCTATAAGTATGTCCTCGACCCTCTTTAGAGTCTTTTACAAACTCCATTCGCTCTTTGCCTCTTGCTCCCTCTATTCTCTCAATTCTTCTTGCTCTCTCCATTGCTTTGAAAGCCTTTTTACTCATTGTGATTGTTTTCATGATGAAGTGTTAGAATGTTTTTATCAAGGCCGAACATGTTGAGGATTCCAATGCTTCTCCTTTGCATGCTAACATGGTTTACTTGGGCTCTTATTTCTACGATAAGAAATTTATTATTTGAGTCCCAAAGAGAGACTATGTAACTCCTTAATGATGATGAGTTGTGCTTCTTCATGGACTAGTTTAGTTTAAGATTGCAACTTCATCTATATAAGAAGATTACTGACATTTTAAACTTTTACGAAATCATCTCTCTGAATTCATGATGAACTTTTTTTGCGAGTATTATCATGATACTCTCATATATCATGGTGGAGAAGATATAGTGGTGCATTTGTTTCTTTTGCCGCCTCTTCTATATCAAGGCTTTCAAATAAGGGCGTGTTCAATTTTCTTTCGTACATATGTGCATAATAGGCCTGGGGAAATAAGGCGAGGGAGTCAAAACCCAAATACATTTTGTGAGGCCCAATTTAAGGTGGCTAGTAAAGATTAGGTCTTCACCACCCTTACTCAGAGAAATGTGGACATTCCTATCATGTGGATGAGTATACTATCTATCTCTAACTCAAGGTACTCTCCATAAGTGTTAACTCATATATTGTTATGAATGGTGTGAAGGAGAATCTCTATGGTCAGTTACTCAATCCCTCACTTTTCATTTGATACTACTTACTTTTCTGTGCTATGATTTTCAAGTGCTTATGCAAGTGATATACTTTGTAGGTGAGTCTAACATTTATATTGTCTAAAATGGTCCATAAGCATTGAAATTCTTGAGGTGAAGGTGTTTGATTGAAAAATATAGTTTTAAAAAAGTGTTTAATTTTTTTTGGGAAATATTTAATTTCTGGAATTTAAATTTTATAATCGAACACTTATTATGAATGATATATCACCTCGGAAGGTGAATATATCGTTCTCTAATAGGTTCAGATTATAAATCTTTAAATTTATTCTGATTATCATAATCAAACTCAAGGAGAAACAACATACGATCTCGAAAGATCAGAATGATGTTTAATTCAATGTTTGACTATGCTAATCTGAATAGATGGATCATTAATTTCATAATCAAAATTATGATCGTAATTGATATATCTATCCGAAGAAAGAAAATATCAATCACTATCAATAGTTTGAATATGACGATAATGATCATCAGGTTTGAATTTCCCAAAGATAATTATTTGATGTTTCGAAAAAGCTTAATTTTGAAATCTGGTCTGGGTTTCTAAATCTCCTATGAAGAAAGAAAATATCAATCACTATCAATAGTTTGAATATGACGATAATGATCGTCATGTTTGAATTTTCCAAAGATAATTATTTGATGTTTCGAAAAAGCTTAATTTTAAAATCTGGTCTGGGTTTCTAAATCTCCTACGAGCGCAAGCCCTCGTAGTTAATTACATCGTAGGAAACTAGAAATTTCCTATGAAAACTCTCGATTAAAATAGCGATACAAATTTTATTAAAGATTTCAAAGCTTGATATCAAGGGAGGTAGGGACTGGAATTTCAATAGGGATTGGTTCGAGGTTGAATACTTATTTCTGGAGTCAAATGAAGAAGAGTAGGATGTGTCTTGAGATTCTGAATTACTTCAGAAACATCTCAAACTATCCTAAGTGTTGGGCTTGAATTAGATTGAAAGAGATTTAATGTTTGAGTGATCAATTTTATTAGAAGGTGGGAATTAGATTCCTGGAAGGTTGAGGTCTTAGGATTAAAGACATGCCTCAGAACCTAAGTCTAAAATGGGTACTAAAAATCAGTGACCCAGAACCTAGCTAATGCAATGCAATCTGGACTTACCCCGGCCTGGATTGGAGAGCCAGGTAAACCACCTAAACGCTTCAAAACCATGAGTCAAAGTCTTTATAAAAGAGTGGTTAAGGATGTTATTTAAGATTGAGTTTGAGGAGAGCGGGGCTGACATCTAGAGCAGATTCCTATTTAGCTCCTTAACACATGTTGGGTGAAATGTCTAAATAAAAATGCAATTAAGAATTAGACTCAATTTTAATTTGTTACTAATACGATGCATGCTAGTTGACTCGATAAAATGCTTAAATCAATATGTAGCAGTTTAAAAATTAGGCTTAAAAAATAAGTTTTATCCTAGAGATTGCACAACATCCCCTTGGACAGAACTGTACCCTAATAGGTCAGGTAGTCTGCCAAAACCCGCAGGCAGGGAGGTGCCTAACACGGATGAGAAAAGTCAATATGGATGCATGAAAAACCCCCGGCGAGTCCGGGCTTACTTCTTAAAAGCGTTAGAGTTACTATCTGAGCCTAAAGTTTTTTTTTTAATTTTTATTTAAGTAGAAATAGTTTATGACCGTACCCTCACGAGCCTCCAATCGGATTCCAGGCTAAAACAAATACGACATGCAAGATCGTCAAATAAACTACTAAAAGCATGCGAGTCCTTCATCGCAATCAACACATCAATCAAATCAATTAAATAATTAAATCAATTAAATAAATATTCAAATTGAAAGTCCATAGGCAAGTGCCTTTTAATAATACAACCCAGGGTCTGCAAGAAAAGTAAAGTAGCCGGGTACCACTGACTACAACCCGGATTCTACTCCTAAGACTCAAGTGACTTTGACATTTGAGATTCTTCTCATTCTTCACTTCTTCGTCTTCCTGGAACTCCTTGGATCGACGGGTCTGGATATCCAAATGAAAAGAAACTCCCCCTGAATAGGGGTGTTATCTTTTCTCTTTGGATATTTGAAATTCATCCTAATTTGGATATCCAAATTGATAAGAACTCTCCCCTAAGGGATGTCCCTTCCTCTTTGGATTCCAAATTGGATGTTTAAACATCCCAATCTCAAAGTACTTAACATATTGCAACTCAAATTCATATTAAATTACATTAATTAAAATTGAAAAAAAAACTAGACTCAACCACCTGCATGGTTATCCTAATAATCAGCAGTTATGTAAACATCCCAAGCAGTTAATATATTTGAAAATTAAAAAATGCTCAAACCAGCCACGCTTGGCCATACTCTTTTTGATATAAAGGGGGACTTAAGCAGTTTTCTGGAGCACGTGTGCAATTTAATAATTATGATTTTGCCCCCTTTAATTTTAAATGCCCTGTATGAGCATGGCCACCTGCATAAAATTAGATTAGTATAAATCGTCCCTTTCCTAAGGGTAGATCTAATGCACAATCAATTACATCACAGAATGCTGAAATTTAAATAAACAAACACATCAATTCTACTACTAGCAAATAGCATGCAGTAAAAGCTCGAAAACCCGTCACACAGCAGAAAAGTAAACACCGGCCTAGCCTAAGACTAGAGTTGGTTGTCCTAGCAAACCATCTAAAGTGTGTGAGGTAAGCTGTGTAGTTTTGATATGTCCTAAATAGGCACTTGATTGAAGTTGCTTGATGTTCTGGTTGGTTGAAGGCTTAAGGGAGTTTTAATTTGAATTTAAATCTTAATGACTTTAAATTAATTTTAAACTTGATTTTGATTATTTTTTGGATACCACCTTTGTTGCACACCGAGGCCGTGAAGTTTATTTCACCTTCCTTGGGGTTAATTTAATAGCCTCGTAGGCCTGGGTTATCCAGTGGTACCCGGTATAATTAAGTGCTTTAAGTTTAATTAAGGGTTTGAGAGTTGATAAATTTTATTCAAATTGATTGGTTGCTGGTTTTAAGTTTGAATTAATGTTTTCTAGAATTTTGAATGATTTATTGAATTTTGGTATTTTCTGGATTATTTTATTCATTTAATTCAAGGGTAAAAATTTGACTTTTTGATTTAAAGTATTTTTCGGAAAGTTAATATTTTATTAAAATACTAGACCTTAATATGATCAGTTAGACAGTAAGTACACTGAAATTGGATTTTTCTAAATTTTATTATGAAGGTTTGAAGTTTTGACTTGAATTTGAACTAGGTTTGACCAAAAGTTGACTTTTTCAAAATTGATTGATTTATGGAAACTTAACATTTTTTATAAATATTAGACCTTAAGATGAGTTGTATGCCTTTGAGTTTTCTCAATTTGGAGTTCATTTGAATTAGTTATGAATTTTTGAAGTTTTGACAATTATTGAATTTTTAAAATTGGTTCAATTAAGGCCCTTTTTGTGATTTGAATCCAAATGACCTCCAAACTCCTTGAAATCAACTCCAAAGGTCAAGAATGACCTAAGAAGTGATCTCCAAGTGTTTGAAATTTTTTTTGAATTTTTAATTAATTAAATGAATTAAATATTGAATTTCAATTAAACTTAAATTTAATTTAATTTTGAAGTCCAGTTAAGGGGCTTTTATTTTTCATTGATTAAGGGTTTAATTCTGGTCAGTTTGAGGTATTATTTATAATTTTTGGATTTTAATTTGATTTATTATAATTTTTGGAAGGCTTAAAGGCTTAATTAAGGATCAATTTTGATTAAATTAATTAAGGGGCTTAATGACTTCAAAATTCAGTGAGAAATTTTTCTAGGACTGAGAGTGTCACTAAGTTCAAGTGTTCAAAGTTTCAAGTCAATTTGAAGTGTATCCTAATTATTGGAGATTTTCTAAGTTCTCTAAATGAGTCCTTAATTATTGTCCTTAATGATGTCATTAAGTTTAATAGATTTGAATCAATGTTCCTAACCCTTAAACAAACATATACATGCATACATACACAATCACAAACAAATCCTAACACTAGGAGAACCTAGACTAAGTGGTGTGTGTATGTCCTTAACATGCATGGATTAACATTAATTAGAATGATTAATGATATCATTAATAAATAATTAAAAGATAATTATTCATTAATGACTTTCCCAACAAATCCTATTCAATCAAACTCACTCTAAGTTTAGAATTTCATGGGATCTCTCAAATATTTAAAATTTAAATATGTATACATATAATTTTAAAATAATATTTTAATATATATATATATATATACATATGTTTGAAAGTAGAGTATTTAAGGTTAATATCTCAAAATGCTATTAAAATAATTTCAAAATATCATTAAATAATTTTTAAAATAAATTGAGAGATCCTCTGGTTTTTTTTATTTATTAATTTCAAAATAAATTTTAAAATTCTTATTTAATTAAATACTAATTAAATATTAAGGTAATCAAATTGTTTAAATCATATTAAATGTTTCTAATTATAGTTTAATTTTTTTTAGAAATATTTAAAATATATTTTGTAACTTAATTAAAATATTTAAGATAAAATTTTAATTTTGAAAATAAATGGATTATTTTTAGTTACATTTTAATTAAAAATAAAATATTTAATATTTTAAATAATCCAACAAAAATAATACAATATTTTATATTATTTTTATTTTTAAAATGTAGTATTTTAAATTATGAACAATTTAGTATATTATATTAAATTTTCGGACTTATATTTAATTTTATACAATTTTTTTAAAGAAAAACTAGTTTTAAATAATTTAAAATTAAATTTTAAATTGAATAATCATTCTGGCGGCGGCGCCGGCGTCTGGCTGCCACGTGGCAACCGATAATTCGCGGGTCAAAACACGGAAGTCGGCAGGCCAATCATAGGCATGATTGCGGGGTGCAATCATTATGTAATGATTGCTTCGTGGGCGGGACCCACGCGGTCGCTTACTTATCCACGTAGACGCAAGATGGGAGCTGCTTGATCCTCCGCGAAATTGAACCAACGGTCCAGATCTAGTTGGACTGTGATCCGATCCGGCGGAAGCCTGCACGCGGATGATTAATGCGCGGAAAGGTTACACACAGTTAAACGGACTATGTGAAACGAAGCCCTAAATGAAAAATCGACTAGAACTCAAGATTTAATTGATCGTTTTCCATGAAATTTTAAACACACATTAAGTGATTGAACAGAAATTATGTGGACGTGATTAAAATTTTTTAAATGAGCTTATTGGAATGTTAAATAACTCTTAGTGTTTTAGTCTAGGGTTGAGTTTTTACCTTGATTTAATGAACGAAATGAATCGTTTAAAGGATGGTTGAGCTTGTTGACTGTCCACGTATATCTTCCTTCTTGAAATCGCGTTCTGAAAAGCCACGGATTGGGATATATGGCTCTTGGACGGAATTTGTCTTAGGCTCATCGGGAAGCTCGCCGGCGGCGACTTTGACCGGTCGAATTTGAGTTGGAAAATGTAGAGGAGGTTCTTAAAATCTCAAACGAGCTGAGTATTCATCTTGAGAGCTTAAGTGTAGAGAGAGAGGCTCTAGGTTAGAATGAGAGCTCTAAGAGGCCTTTTGCCCTATTCATTTGTCCTGAACTTGAATGGAGGGCCTAGATTGCTTGAGGGGGTTCCTTGATGCAAGCCATCTGGCCTGGGGGTTGTTGGGAGCAGGGAATCAAAGGACAAAGGTACAAGCCATGTGTAAAGGGAGTTTTGTCCTTATGCAAGCATATGGGAGTGATCCAAGCCATAGACTCCTGATTTAAGGGCTGGGATTAGCCTTAGGAAGCTTCTGGAGGCTGTTACAACAACTGGAATGATTTAATAAAGCATGAATTAACTCTAGCTAGGTGATTAAATCATTTAAACCTCTTTATTCCTTTTGTTGACTAGGTTGACTAGTCAACAATCAAGGGAGAGCTGAGGTGGCAATGGGGAATGGCTTGTGAGCTGCTTGGGTTGATTCAAAGGTAGTTTGATAACTTGACATTGGAGTTCGGATGTTAAAAGAAGGGTTTGAGCTAGTTTGACCAAGTCTCCAAGTGTTGACTTGGTCAACTAGACTTGAATTAGGTTGGCCAAGCATTGGGGCATATTAAGGCCATGATTTGAAGTTTATTTGAGATCTAAAATGAGTTGAATTGATTGGGAGCATTGGAATGAGTCATATGGGCCAAGTTTGACCAACTATAGACTTGGTTGACTTGGTCAACTATTGATTGGGTCGGGGGTCCAATTACAGCCAAATCTTTCAGGAATATATTCAAGGAGCTTTGAAAAAGATTTGAATGCATTTGGGGTTTAAATTGAAATAGGAAGGCTTAAAGGTTTGAAATGGTCAACCTAGGTTGACTTGGTCAACCAGGTTGACCCAGGGCAAAGATTTGGGTTTGACAGGTTTGATTGGGTATCTAGAGTTTGGTAGAAGTATTTTCAAGGATCAGATTGGTCATTTAGCTCAAATGACCTATTTAGATCCTTAATGGGCTTAATGGGTCAACTGTGTTGACTTGGTCAACCAGGTTAATCTAGGGTCAGGGATTGGGTCCAACCAGTTCAAAATGATATTCTGAGTCTACTGGTGATGGTCTCAAAGTCTGGGGAGGTCATTAAGTCAAAATGACCTATTTGGGCCCTTAATGGGCCTTTTAGGTCAACCATGATTGACTTGGTCAACCATATGGGTCCAGGGTCTGGAAATGGGCTCAACAGATTTGGTTTGACATTTGGAGACCAATGGAGGTGGTTCCAAGGTATGAGGAGGTCATTTGGTCAAAATGACCTGTTTTGACCCTTAAGGGGCCTGCTTGGTCAACCTGGTTGACTTGGTCAACCAGATTGATCAAGGGTCTAGATTTGGGTTCAATGTGTTTGGTTTGATGTTTAAAAATTGTTGGAAGTGGTTCCAAGCAATTTGGAGATCATATAGTTTGAAAAGTGCATTTGAACCCTTAAGGGGTATTTTGGTCATTTTGACCCTTGGTCAACTGGGGGTCAAATTGAATCCAAAAAAATACAGTCTATTGCTCAAGAGGTCAATATTAAGGGTCTAGGAGTAATTTGATGATTTGGAGAAGGCTCCAAGGTCAGGATCCATTGGGTGGCAGGTCCAGTGGCATAGACTGTAAATATTTGAAGGTTTTACAGCCTTTGGATTTCAATTCAATTTTTGGGGTTAGAGACCTCAGAATGAGCTCAAATTTGGAGGGTTGCCTCCAGAGACATATCATATCAATGTGGAACTGATAAACCTTGAATCAAATGTCATTTGATAGGGCTTTGAAATGTTCAAAAAGTCACTGGAAAAGGCTTTCAAGACTCAGACCTTTGGCCTTGGAATTTGATCTGGATTTCTGGTTTTGAACTGGATTTTGAGCTTGAATTTTTGGATTTGAATTAAGTCTAGATTGAATTTAAACATGGATTGATCTAGAGGAATCCTAGGGTTTAGAGTAGGTCCTAGGGTCTAGATCAGCTTAAAGGAATTCTAGGGTCTAGAATAGATCCTAGGGATTGAAGTCTGGAAAGATCCTAGAGTCTAGAAGTCCTAGGGTCTGGGGTCTAGAATAAACCTAAGATCTAAAAATCCTAAGATCAAGAGGAAACTTAGGATCTAGAAATCCTGAGGTCTAGGATAGCTCTAGAGATAGAATAGATCTAGATTAGCTTAAGATTGAAATTGATCTGAATCTAAATTGAATCAAAGTCTGGATTCATCTAAGATCAAAATGATCCTAGGTTCAAGATTGATCCTAAGAATTGAAAAGATCTTAAAGTCTAGATTCTGGAAAGGTTCTAGAATCTAAGGAACCCTAAAGTCTGGGGTCTTCTAGAATTCCTAAAACCTAGAAAGATTCTAAAATCTAGAGGCCCTAAAGTCTAGAGTCTAGGGGGATCCTAGAGTCTAAGACCTAGGAGAATTCTAAAATCTAGAAGTCTTAATCCCTGAGGTCTAAAAGGATCCTAAGATCTAGATAGATCTAAGGGTCTAGAATAGGTCTAAGGTCTAGGAGGATCTTAAGACCTAGAATGATCTAGAAGAGACTTAGGGTCTAGAATAGATCCTAGGATCTAGATTAATTTGAAGGAATCCTAGGGTCTAGAGCAGATCCTAAGATCTAGAGTCTAGGGAGAATTTAAAAGAATCCTAGGATCTAGATAATTCCTAGGGTCTAGATCTGATCCAAGATCAGATTGATCCTGGGGTCTGGATTAATCTTGAATCTGGACTGAGTCCTAATGACCTCATACAAAAATGAGGTCAACAGAAGGTCCTCAATGTTTTGAAGAAAAGGAAAGCTAGGTTTCAAATTTATCTCCTATGAATTTTGATGATGACTCTTCTCCACTCTACCTAATAATTCCTCCTTGCTCTTCAACCATGCCGGTGGTTTCCCTTAGCTTAGGTCGCTGTTGAAATGAGACATTAACCCACTTACCTCCTCCTAACTCAAGGGCAAGCAAATATCACAACAAGGTCCCCTCTTGTCTCTAGAGTAGTCATCGTGCGAGTTACCCCTCTGTGTAAGGTCTCAAACTTGTGGTTATCCCTTTCTCTCATGCACCTCTGCTTTTTTCTTTTGAGGTAACTAAAGAGACTAATGAATGCTCTAACTCCTACATAAAATAAAAAATAATAGGGTTAGTAATATATTGGGTGAGAAAAGAGAAAGAAGCACATTGCTGCGAAGTTCGCTGATTCAATATGATTACGACAAATTGTTTGGTTAGAAGTAGGATTTAACTCAATTAGGATTTAGTAAATCTTGTAAATTTGAAATTAATAAATTTGATATGTGTTAAATCTTGTTAAATTCAATTAAATTGTTTGACTATTTATTTAGGGATTGAAAGACTTATATGGTTATGACATTAACTAAATCATAATTAACACAAAGTATTATCTTAATTAATTAATTAATAATTAATAATTTATTGAGCTAATTAAAAATAACTTCTATTTAATAAAATTAAATAAAAAATAATATCAATTTATTTTACTCAATATCTCTTTTGTTAAATAATATTAATTATGTAGGCTAACTTAAGTTTTCAATTAATGTAACATTGAATATTGATAATTTTAGTTAATAATTTTTTTTATCAATTCCAATTGAACGTTAAATCATAATCAGCATAAATGATATTTTAATTATTCAATATTTAATAATTTGTAAATTAATTAAAAGTAATAGTAACTTTTTAATCAAATTAGATTACAAATAAGATTTATAATATTTTTAAATTAAATAATTTCCAACAATTTTAAGCATATAAAACATAATATCGCAAACCCTCGACGCGACAAAGAAGCGATAAATCGAGACGGGAGCTCCGTAGGTCGGACATCGAAGAGATCGCGGGGTATGAAGGAGAAGAGGAGTTACTGAAGCGTGAGGATTTACGTTCAATCCGGCGAATGCCAGGATTTATTAAATCCGGGCTTGAAGGTGCAACGGAGTGCAAACGAGATTTAGAAAACTGTAGGATTTAAAATGATATTTTCTACCGTTAGACGGGATTTAGTTTATTAAATCCTGCATAAATCCTGCTACCAAACAGCTCCAAGCCTCGATGGAATCGGAAGGTAGCCATTCCAAAACGCTATTCCAAAAGGGATTCTCAGTGGCTTATTTAGTTTAGGATTTCTTTTTCTAGGGCAAAGGGCGGCCTCGAATCCCTCGGCCATGCTTGCTGCCCTACTGAGCAAGAGAGATAAGCTTCAAGAAGAGCTACGTAGCATTGAGAAGCAGGTTTAAACTACTCTTTTTATTTTACTGAAAATTTTGAGAGCTTCTGAACTCCCAGCTTTCTATTGTAGTTCATCTACAAACTTTTTTTGGTTTTGCATCATTATTGGACGGAAATCCTTATTATCACTTTCTTTTTAAGTAAAATCAGTGATTAGAATCTTTTATTGGAGGTTTTACTTATTTACCTGGCGATTTCATTTGTCCTATTTGACCGGAAAAATACGTTCTTTTGAATACTAGTGCAGCATCACAGGCTTAACTGCACTTATTTTATTCTTTATAAATTTGTGCAAAGAGAAGGGTCTCTTTGCTCATCACACTGCTGCATTCAATTTTCGGAGCATTATTTTTTGAACACTGCTATTCTATCAGATTTTCCCTATCCACTAGCCGTTCGATTCCCTTACAAAAGAGGAACACCCTTGAAGATCTGCAAAATTACATGAATGCTTAGAGGGCTGAAAAATCCACTTTGGAGAAAATAGAATCATTTTTCTCATTAACGGTTGTTTGGTTCAATGTTATTTAGAAAGTACTTTTCTTAATATATTTGTATTATTCAGATGACAATGCTTTCTTTAAATTGTAAGAAACGGGGAATCAAATATTATTTACATATTTATAGTTTAATGATGTTAGAAAACAAAGTAGCGCATATGTTCTACCAAATATTTGAGTCTATCGATCTATACAACTTTAAATATTCTATTTATGGATTATCAAAAATGTGCATCTACTCTATTTGCCTTTGCATTTTTCAAATCTCTTCCTTTTTTGCATATGGCCAGTGCATTTGACAGTATCTGCTTATTTGTAATTTGATTGGAAAGCCATTTTTTGATGTAAACATCACAAAAGAGGCATAAACAAACCAAACAACCCCTCATTTGACTTAGATATGGATGGATGGTTGATTTTTTTTCCTTTATGGACCAAATGCTCACGATAAATGATCTATTTGTTGTTTGTCCTTGAGGAGTGTTTAGATAGATAGATTCTTTGCAGTGCTAGTTGGATAATCTTGTTGAGATACACACTTTTATGAAGTGCTTACCTATTTCGGCTTGGCTAGCTAGGTTTAAATTATATCTTTGGGTAGCCATCTTTAGTCATTAGGTGTGTTCTTAAGCTTTTTTGCTAAATGTCTAGAAGGAGTCTAGTCAATTTCAATGGTTTTGGAACGCACCTCTTACTTTTTTTAAAATAACAGTGTTTTAGTGAACTATAGCTTTATACTTTGCAATGGCGGATAACCATCCAAACTATGAATTGTTTGGGACATACTTTTTTTATTATTTTTATGCTAGAAAAAGAAGTCTATAAAAATAATATCAGTTTAAATGAAAAAAAAATATGAATTTTTTTTGCTATTCTCAAAATTTGCTTAAAAATACTGTTTTTTGGGAAAGTACAAAAGAAATTATAGCTGAGAATGTAGTTTGTAAAAAGGTTTTGACAAAAAAAAAAAGAAAAAAGAAAAAAACATAAGTTGTCCCTAATGGAGACATAGTTGGTCTTGAGCAAATCAGTATAACGTTGGTTTTGCCAATGTTTGTGCTAATTCAGCTTTAAATGCCAACTGAACAGATAATTCGCATCATCAAAAGTATTAAATTATTTAGGCTTTAGTTTTATTTATTTGGCGCAAAGGATGGTGAAAGAGTAATTTTTCCATTATTTGCTTGTTTATTTTATGTGAAGCATGACCGTTATTTTGAATCAGATTATGTGTAATTGGTTTATTAAAATAACCCATATTCTGATATGTTATTCTTTGCCACAATCCTACAAGGTTTATGACCTTGAGACTAGCTACTTACAAGAATCAAACCAATGTGGGAATGTTTTGAAAGGTTTTGAAGGTTTTCTATCAGCCTCAAAGAGCACAATTAAGTAAGCCTTTTAATCCACCATTATCTCTCTCTCTCTCTCTCTCTCTCTCTCTATTCTCCTCCCCTTTCCCCTTTATCTTTCTTCCTCATTACTTGAAAGGCATGTCTGTTTCTATTATGTTTTTATCACTCCATTTCCTTAATTGTTATTAAGCTCTGAAATGAGCTCATTTCAATCCTTAAATGCTTCTCTTAGAGAAATTCTTTTGCATTATCCTTGTTTCTTTTATTTTTTTAGATTATTTATATCTTCAATCCTATACAACTGCCTAGTTAGTGTTCTAATGTGATAATTACAGAGCTGAGCTTTGTTTGTCGTACTATCTTTGCTAATTTTTGGTGTTTTTGTATTTCCATCTCCTTATATATCTTCACCCAAGTTATGTTATACTTTTTTTTAAAAAATTTGTTGCTAGTTTTGATTGCTCTCTATTATGGCATTCTTGTTTCTTTTTTTTTTTTTTCCTTCCTGAATTTTCAACAATTTCTTTAAAGTTTAGAAGGATTAGCGATTTTTCATTTAGCAAAATTTTCTCTAACTTTTTTTTTTCCAAATGGTTAGATTGTTTTATTAAATTTCCGATATGATTAAATAGGATCTTTTGTAGTTCTATGGTCCTTGTTTCTATTTGTATGATCTAAACGCTGATTGTTTTTGTGCAATGATCTGCCATTTGTACCAAAAATTTATTATTGCAGGGTTTGTGCTGTATACTTTGTAACATAATGAATTGGAGCAATTTGATATTCACCTATCAAATTGGTGATATGATTCTAACATGGTGAATTAAATAAGAATGATCTGTAAATTATGGTTCTCTTTTTAGGCGATGAAACAGGAGTTTTGGGCGTATTTGTGAGGCACCATAGATTAAGGAGTAGGCATGCATCAAGCTTCTTCCAGGTTATTTGTTGATTATTTTAGTATTTTAGGTTATTTTAGTTTTATTTCAGTTTTAATATATTAAATTTAAAAATAGTTTCTATTTTAAATTAGATAGGAGGATTATTAGGGCTTAGTTTATTAATTTAAAGTAGTTTCATATCAAATGAGGCCCTACTTTAATATATAGGGGCTTTAATGCGTATAATTTAATTAAATTATATTTGAATCAAAATTCATTATTATTCCTCTCTCCACTCGCACTCTCCTATGAAGTCCCTCTATCCTCATAAATTTCTCTCTCCTCATGTAATGTTCAAATCCTAAGAAGCTCTTGAATTTCTTGATTATCGAGACCCTCCCACTTCCCTCTCTCACACGTGAGACAAGAATTTCATAGGTTCTTTGTCATACCTTAATCCTAAGAGTCCCAGATGTTTTCTTTTCTGAACCAAGTCTACCTCTGCTTCCTTTCTCTAAAATATGTTTCTTCATGCACAATCCAATCCTCTCACATTTAAAAGGTGAATTCAAAGTGAATAAGCTTACAACCAATGTCAAATTGAAAAATTTATGACCATATTTGATGAAAATATGTTGTAGGATGAATTGGATCCTAACTAATGCAAGTTGCAAAGAGATTCAAAGTATTCACTTACGTTTCTTAGAAAAGTTTCTTTAGCTATGGTAACTATTTTATTGATGGATTTACCTAGGAGCTATTGATTTAACTAAGGGTGAACTATGGTGATGCAAGAGATTATGCTAACTGAACTAAAACTTTTAACCATACAATAGTAAGAAAGATAATGATTGACCAGGAGTATACTAACCATGGTGAAAGCCAATGATTACAGTGGGAATAGAAATAATATAATTAGACATCCATGATTAGTCCTATGTCATCCTTCCTTGAAAGTCCTTTCTTAAAGGCTTGCATGCTCTCACTGTCTCACACGTGTCATTTTCATAGTTTAGGGTTTACAAAGATGGTCACATTCAATGCAAGAGAGCATTGCTAAATTTCATTCATTCAAATATAGACCCATAATGACACAAGATGGGGTATGTATAGTCATGACAAGGGAAACCAAATAGTTATGAAGGCGTGGTTGGCCATGCATAGGGAAGGGGACGGTATTATGATTTTGTTGAATTTGATGTGGCTTTGTAGGGTTCTTAAGGGGTTTGTCAGGTTCAAAGGTCATGTGACTTGATGGAGAGTTCAATTCAAAAAATTTTGAACAAGGCAAAGAAGGGAAGATTTTTTTTTTTTTTGGGTGTGGGGGGGGGGGGGTGAATTGTCAAAGTCAAAGTTGATGTCGAGGTTGACTAATAATGTGGAGATCAAATGGTTCTCAAAGGATGTTAAAAAATGGCTAAAAGTGGGTAAAGTGGCCATGACCAGTCTTGTTCCACCATCATATATACACAAGGTTCAAATGACTTGAGAAGCCAGTACATACATGATAATGACCCAACAAATACATCACAAGACTTAGTATGATATAATGTCCCATAACAATGAGGGTAGAAAGTTAAAAAAGTAAGAAAGAGCAAATATATCATATGAAGCATATAAGTTTTAGGCTCAATAATTATGTCTCTGACATCTTTGGTCGTTAGTTTGAAGACACTTTGCATCACAAATTATGGGAAAAAGGAAGAAGAACACCAAGACTTAGTATGACTTAATGGCCCCATAACATAGAAGACCAAAAAAAAAACTTTATAAAGAAAGAGAAAATATGTCACATGTAGGGGTGTCAAAATCGGGTTACGGGTCAGACCCGAACTGACCCGGGTTTCAAACGGGTTGACCCTAACCCGACTCGGGTATGTAAACGGGTCGGAAAGTCCAACCCGGACCCGACCCGATCGAGTTACCGGGTTGACCCGACCCAACCCGGATGCAGAACTGCGGTGACGGCCGGAGAAACGGCGGCGGGCAAGCAAGCATGCGGGGCGGAGCGGGCGGCGGAACGGCGGCTGGGCAGCGCGGGCGCGGGCGTGGGGGGGGCGGGCAGCGGGCAGCGGGCGGGAAATTAATGTTTTTTTTTTAAAATTAAACGGGTTATCGGGTTGACCCGGCAACCCGCCGGGTCAACCCGAACCCGACCCGTTTTTCAAACGGATCGTTTTTTGCAACCCGAACCCGACCCGTTTGAGAAACGGGTCGGGTCAAACCCGAAAATTCCGGGTCGGGTTCGAGTCGGGTTTTCGTGTCGTGTCAAAATTTGACACCCCTAGTCACATGAAGTACATAAGTGCTAGATTCAATGATTATGCCTCTGGTGTCTCTGGTCATTAGTTTGAAGATGCCTTGCTTCACAAATTATGGGGAAAAGAGAGAAGAATAATATTAAGCAACATGATCATTAACATAATCCCATCATAAAATTGGTTTCAATAATGATCAATCTTCTAAAATAAAAAAAGAAACCCCTACCCATAACCTTTACCCTAGCCTTGATCTCTATCAATTCGTTTGTATATTATCTAGAAATCACTAAGGCAAATTGGGGGGTGGGGGTGGGGGTGGGGGTGGGGGTGGGGGTGGGGGGGGGGGGGAGGTGGATGTCGAGGTTGACTAATGATGTGGAGATCAAATGGTTCTCAAAGGATGTTAAAAAGTGGGTAAAGTGGCCATGACTAGTCTTGCTCCACCATCACTATATACACAAGGCTCAAATGACTTGAGAAGCCAGTACATACATGATAATGACCCAACAAATACATCGCAAGACTTAGTATGATATAATGTCCCATAACAATGAGGGTAAAAAGTTAAAAGAGTAAGAAAGAGCAAATATATCATATGAAGTATATAAGTTTTAGGCTTAATGATTATGTCTCTGACATCTTTGGTCATTAGTTTGAAGACGCTTTGCTTCACAAATCAGCCAGGTGTTCTTGAAGTCCAAAGTCCAACAAGCAAATGGGTCCCGTCCCAGGGAAACTCCACCAATCCCATCCAGAACGAGCTTTAGAACCTTCAGGAGAAAATGATTTTTTGCGCTGAAAGATATGAAAAGAGAAAGAGTCATCTTCAAGCCCAATTTAATAAGGAAAAAGAAATTATTCAAAGAATATATGCGGCTCGAATTCAAGAGTTGGATTTGGCATATGCTGCACAGATGAAAATCTTAAAATCGATCTCATCAGGAGATGAGGATTTTCCACTAGGGGAGAATCTGATGTAGGCAAAGGGGGGGTCAACATAAATTTAATTTCTTGGGCTAATTTAGTTCCTTGGTTTGGGCTTGGCTATTTGGGTTTTTTCTGCTTTGTTGGGAACTGCTATGTTTTAGCTCATTATTACATGTAATAATCTCCTTTTTTAGCTCATTAAGGGGTGTTGTTCTGGTTCTTTCCCCCCTCTCTGTGGCCTTTTGGTTCCTCCGCCTGGCTCCCGTCCCGTGGCTGCCCCTTCCTGTTTCCCGCGTGGCTCTTCGTGTGCTGCTCCAGCCGTGGCCTGTTGGCCTTCTGCCTCCCTTTTGCTGATTGGTTCCCTGGGTGGCTGTTTGGGCTGTTTGGTTCCCTCTTTTCACCTATTTATAAGGGCTGTTTTGTAGCTTTTAAGCAAGTGTTATGAAGTAATATTTGGAGCTAAAACCTGAGGGTTTTTAGGATAGCTTGCGAACTATGCATCCTCTTCTTCCCTTCTCCTCTCTATAGCTTGCGAGCTATACTTCGTCTTGGCTTCTTACCTCTTTCTTCTCTCCGCAAGTGACCACCTCATATGTATCTTTCTTCTCAATCAATGAAAAGCTTGTTTAGGTGTTTTTATATTATGTTTGTCATGTGAATTGTAAGTGTTATTTTATATAAAAGTGTGTTGTTGAATAGTCAATTTTAGTAAGTGTTTTCAAAGTGTATTTTGTGTTCTCCAATGTGTTGTGGAGATCTTTTGTTTCTTTTTTTTGTGACCAAGGGTTCTTTTACTTGTTTTGGGAACTTTTGGTTGCATCACCTACCCATAACCTTTACCCTAGCCTTGAGCTCTATGAATTCATTTGTATGTTATCATGAAATCACTAAGGCAAATATAATTGAGATCATAATGGTATTAGTTTGCCTGTGGAGCTAGAAATTCTCCTAACCTAATTGGAAATTACTGTTAAAAATTTACGTAGATGTTGCATTAGTCTTATTAGCATCTATTAAAATATTATTATTGATTTGGTTTAGATTTGGGTGAAGTTGCTTCTTGTGAGCATAAATCATATATTACTCGAAGTGGTATTGAAAAAGTATGTCATATGATGAATGGAAGGATTATTGTTTCAGTTAATAAATGATTTTGTTAACGGATGACTTTCATGATTGCACTTGTAATGATATTTTTTTTTTCTTATCATGATAACTATATCGGGCCTTATGTGTATTGCAATTCCAAGTACCATTTGAATCATTATTTGTCTCATTGGATATTATAAATCATCTTCTAGGAATACCAATTTTGATGCTTCTAAATTTTACTTATATTCCCATAACGATTATTGTTTAAGTTAATAAATTATTTTGTTAAGGGATGACTTTCATAATTGCACTTGCAATGATATTATGTATTTTCTTATCATGATAAATATATCGGGGCTTATGATTAAAACTAGTCGTATTGCAATTCCAAGTAGCATTTAAATCATTATTTGTCTCATGGATATCATAAATCATCTTCTAGGAATACCATTTTCTATGCTTCTAAATTTTACTTATATTCCTATAATGATCAAATGTCTCATGAAAAATACAAATATCATTATTAGCATAAAACTTACGTTGGTCATACATGATTATACTGCCAATCTATATCCAAAAATATCTTAATATGATGATATATTATATCATACACTAATTCCTCAATCTCTAAATGTTCGAAATACGTGTTATTGTTAGAAGTTCAGGTACTTCTGACTATCCACTAATTTAAAAACTTGATCTTAGTGCTTAGTTTGTCTATGATGAACTATTAGATGATCTTATTTTTGTAGACGAGCTTAATGATGGTGATTAGACATCAATAATTAAGTCTTTTGTTAAGCTTGATTTTGAGGTTGTGCTTGGGACTTTCCTAATCTTAAAATTGGGATGTGCTTAAGCCAATTTTTGAGGTTGAGATTTTTTCTATTACAACTATTATTGAGATTAAAATGATTGATCAACATTCATCTATTCTTGTAAGATTTTTCTCCAGACATGAATTGTTCCAAATGTTATAATCCTGCTCTTTTCTCTTCCAAAAAAGGTTTAGTTTGTGTTAGTATAACTACCACTATTGTGCTTATCTTTTATAATAATGCGCTAAGAAATGTATGATGTATGGGATTGTTCAGAAATGAAGCCTATATATTCTACTTCCTATGTTTTTCTTGCATATGTTGATGATACAAGAGATGTTTATGAACTAGTTTTGCCACCTCATCCTGGTGACCCTACTTGGAAGAAAGGGTTGGTGCATGTTCTTAAGAAGAGTTGCTATAGCTCCAAAGAAGTTGATCAGTAGAAGACACGCATTAAGATTATTCTAGATTATTTGTAGATTATTGCAACATTTAAGATTCTTATTTCACTTTTAATGTATTTGATTTTGAAGATTATCTTTTTAAATTAAATGATAGGTTTTTTGGGGCTTATTTAATTTGTATTTTAAACCAATTAGTTTTTAAATGTAATCTTCTTTTTTAAGTAAGGATTGCAATGCTTGTATATAAAATAATCTTTTCATGAATTACATTTGAATCTACATTCTTTCTTTTTAAACCTCTATTCTCTTTACTTTGTTTGCCACATGAACACCCTCTCTCGTCTATATGGTTCTCTGTCAAGTGTTTTGCAGATCTTGATAAGCTCCTCAGTAGAGTCTCTATTGAGACACCCTCATGTCTCCCTCTCTTATCATGGTTGGTATGCATCTTAAGGACAAGAACTTCATGACTTTTCTTTCTCCTATCATGTATCTCAAGGCTTTCTCATTGTTTTTATTTTTAACCAACACTCCCTCTCTTATCTCTAGAATCTTTTTAGCCGAGGCTCTCTCATTGTTTCTATTTTTAACCAACACTCCCTCTCTTTCTATCTCTAGAATCTTTTTCTATAAGCACAATTTGATTCTCTCACAACTAATGAGGAATTTGATGGACCAACCGATTTGATTGGGAGAGAATTAGGAAGTTTCCTAATCAAGAGCGAGCTATCTAGGAATGTTCTTAATCAAAGGGGATTAATTAGGAGATGTTATCTAAGTGAATAAGGCATATTTGGGGGCTGATTTGGAGGGGATTAATTAGGAAATATTTTCTAATTGAAGAGGGCAGATTTGGAGGCTGATTTGAGGGCTGATTTGGGAGGGGAAATAACTAAGAAAATAGGAGGGAATTGGGGGAGGGCTGTTTGGGTATTCGCTGTTTATTGTTTGCTTTAAGTAGGTGATTTTTCTAAGATTAGGGGTATGTGTCGTTTGCTAAATTTAGATTGTTCTCAGGGTGTTGGGCTTTAGCTGGCGGCTAGAGATTTGGGAGAGCCAGATCTTCCTCTCCAATTGAAGATCCACTTGTATCTTGTCTTTTCTTTCATAAAACTTTCAATAAAGTGTTCTTGTGTGTTCTATTCCTGATTTTCTTGTCGTTGGTTTTTTGACATTGCTGAAATAAGATTTTAGCCAAGGCTTTTCCTAAATTTTTGCAAGCACTTCCTATCAAATTGGTATCAGAGCAGTTTCCTGGGCTGAAATAGAAGTCTTCCTCGTTGATTTCTCCTGCGTTTTTCTCTCTGATCTTTTTTTGTTGTTTGGAGGCCAGATTCGCATCAAAGTTGCTATTTTTTGCTGTTGGAGCCTAGATTTTGGTATCCATTGCAAGAAGAAAGGTAGAAGTGTTGGAGGGGGAAATCAGACAATTGAAATATGAAATTTCGGATCTCCAAACTCAAATTTCAAATTTAAAAAGTCAAATTCAGTCGTCCATGAGAAGATTGATGGAAAATTTTCATCATGGAGAAGATGTTGAAGAAGTTGCTCAAGGGCCAACCCAAGAGGGAGGATGGGGAGGTGAAAATGTTGGGGGAAGAAGAGTAGATGCCACCTTTGGAGCCACTTCCAAGGAGGGGGAAGGAGTGGAATTTTTGGTGGAGCTGCAGAGTTTGGAAGGAGAAGACGATGGAGAGAAGATACCATACATGGTTCAACCACTCCTACTGCAATATCGAGAGGTGTTTCTGTCAGTTCATGGGTTGTTTCATCCGCGGGAATATGAGCATGCTATCATTTTGAAGGGAGTTTCACATATCAGTGTTTGTTTGTACCATTCTCCTCAATTCCAGTAGGATGAAATCAAGAGATTGATCAAGGAGATGCTGGAGGCAGGGATTGTTGAACCCCCAGTGATAGTCCATTTTTTAGTCCAGTGCTATTAGTCTAGTGCTTTATCAGCAATTTCCTTCCTTCCACCCTGAGGACAAGGTGGCACTTTGGGAGGAGAGTATTGATGGATCAGCCGATTTGATTGGGAGGGAATTAAGAAGTTTCCTAATCAAGAGGGATCTGTTTATGAAGGTTTTTAATCAAATGAGATTAATTAGGAGATGTTTTCTAATTGAAGAGGGCATATTTGGGGACTGATTTGGAGGAGATTGATTAGAAAATGTTTTCTAATTGAAGAGGGTAGATTTGGGGGCTGCTTTGGGAGGGAAATAATCAAGAAAATCAAAGGGAATTGGGGGAGGGTTATTTGGATATTTGCTGTTTATTGTTTGCTTTAAGTAAGTGATTTTCCTAGGGTTAGGGGTATGTGTTGTTTGCTAAATTTAGATTGTTCTTAGGGTATTTGGGCGCTAGCCGACGGCTAGAGATTTGGAAGAGCCGGATCTTCCTCTCCAATTGAAAATCCACTTGTATCTTGTCTTTTATTTCATAAAACTTTTAATAAGAAGTTTTCTTGTGTGTTATATTCGTGGTTTTTTTGTCATTGGTTTTCTAACATTGCTGGAATCGGGATTCAGCCAAGGCTTTTCCTACTAGCACTTTCTATCATAATTCAAAGAGAAGCAGTGTACAATCAAAGCCAAATTGAGGGGAAAAAAAAGAAAATCAAATGGTGAAGGCTACGACTTAGGCTTAAAAAAGGGGTTAAGATATGTTTTGATTGAAATGTTTTTAAATTTCAATCCTGAGATGGAAACCCTGATTTTTAAAAGCAAGATGCAGGAATTTTTTATCCTACATATAATTTATTTGGACTTGAGGTACATTGAAATGGACATATTGCATGTTCTATGTAAGATCGTATAGATAGAGACTGATGATTGTGATACCATGAAAATTTCCGACTAATGTATGATTGTGATGTATCTTTCTTTCATCTTGATCGGAACATATGATCAATACAGAGTTTTATAAGCATTTTTAATGGAAGTACCCTACCTTTTAATGTTGGAAACTTGGAACTGGGAACGACAATTATTGATCAAGCTGTAAATGCCATAGCTTCCATTCAGATGAATTATCATTTAAAGATGTTCCATTCATTGGTGTTGCATGACTATTTATGAAAGAAGAGCGGATTAAGGTTGATCGGAGCTTGGTGGTGTTATGTTTTCATGAATGTATTTGTTCCTGTGACCTTTTGACTTGTCTTTGTATTAGGTAATCCACCTGTATTTTCTGATTTGAACTTTTGAAGTATAGTTTCATATGTTATCTTGCTCCAATTCATATAATTAAGCCAATAATGTGCTGCATGTAAAACTTATTTGCTTTCTTTATTTTTTTGTTCAGCCTAAAACGCTCAAGGAAGTTTCAACCTGAAGATAGAATATTTTCTCTGTCATCAGCTACCTCTCCAGCTGTAAGTGCATCAACCACTAAATACTAATAGAACTAATATCAACATTTTATTTTATTTTCCAATATTATAATGATGCAGGATAAACATGAATGAACTAGAAGTTGAGAAGATGAAAAATAAAAATCGAATAAAATCTAAAGAGGGAAGAGTACGGACAAGAAAGTACAACATATACAAGCTTTACACTTGTATAAATAGAATACCTTTCTAAAAAAATTTCAACTTTTGCACTTGATCGATCGTCGAATTCTCAAGAGTATATAAAGAAGAAATATCTTCATCATATTTGTCAATAGCAAATAGTGCACTATATTATATAGGTCTCTGAGAACTATAGTCTACAGTGCATGACATAACGTGCATTATTTATAATTGCAATGCTTGTCATGACCTGACTTCAAAATTTTGTATATCAAGATGTGAACAGACGATTGGATGAACTTTTTCATATCATATCTACAAACTCCGAAGTCAATGTCAAAGTAAAATTAATAGTCATTCTTAAAATAACATCATCAATACAATGAAAGAGATGTAATACAACGAAAGAGTCACCACTTCATAAAGTTTATTCTAAACAAAAAATACAACAATTCTAATATTATTTTTCAATCATTTAGATAATTTAAATATGATTCTTTTATAGCACCACATCTACGATGCATAGATTCTCTACTCCTGCTCATTCAGTTTTAAATATCTTATCTTGAAAATAGTAATTAAATTGGTAAGTTGTCAATATAACTTAGTGGATATATCTTATCTCCAAGTTATAGTAATATAAAAGAAATTAGAAAACAACATGTGTGCTTGTCATAATAGATAAATCAGTATAAAATCATTTGATAGTTAATTCTATGCAAAGATGATAATGCAGGAGATTTTGAAACATTTTTTTTATATAGTAATAACATAAATAAGAGAACCATATGAAATCTCATCTTATTTGCCTCATTTTATATATTAATTCCATCAAAGAAGCATTGTCTAAATTATATCATTCAAGACACTTCAATATTAATATTCTTTTACAATTTTACATGCTGGTATATTAACGTCCCCAGCTAATATTGTAAGTGTGTGAATCGTTAGTCAATATATACATGCAATCATTTTTATCTATTTCATTTCATTATATTTTCGTATCATCCAATATCTTTTTATAATAAGTAGTGCATTATTTAAACATAACAAGAGACCTATAACATTCATTTCAACATGATCAATATATTTAGAATAAGATAAATCATAAGTAACGTGCAATAATATTTGAATGGACCAATATCAATATCAGTTGATGCATTGGATTTAGAGGAAATAATATTGTCATTATAATTTTGAAATAAGAGTACCCACCTAATTGCAGAAGTTTTGATAAATATATTTCTTTTTACTATATATTAATCACCTTATTTAGTAATATCTTTCTTTCATTTAAGTATAAAAAATACTCTTAGTTATTTTTATTTTTATTCAAATATATATGATAATTAATATTTGCAAACCCTCAATTTTATAGTTAACATATCATTTTAATTAAAATATTAACCTTTCAACTTTTATTTCAAATGTACATATTATAACGTTAAATCTTTATTTACTTTGCTCTTTTAAATTCTATCTACATTACAACTTTAACATTTCTTAAATTTATTTTATAGCATAAGGACATGGAACTTTAGATTAAATTCTTCTTAATAGTTTCTCATTAAATTTTATTTTTCAAATAATGTGTTAAACTTATATATAAATAGATGATAATAATTTAACTTTCAAGGTGTTTGAATGAAAATATGATGTTTTGCACATAGCGTTTCTATCTCCCCTTGAACCATGAACAGATAAATTAGGCATCAGTTCTTCACTAACCTCGCCACCCCACCCCCCCTAACTGACCCACCCCCCCACACACAAAGGCCGAACTCTGAAATTCTATTGTTGTTTCTTAAAATTTGTCTTTATAGTTACTTTCACAAAATTCTTGTAAAGATTATAGTCTCCTTACTAAACCAACTTAATCACCTTAATTTTGGCATTTATAGCTACATCGCTATCCCCTCTCTAAAAAATGACTTCAGAAAACTTGCCTCCTAGATGAACAAATTGCATGGATTTTCTCCTTCCACCTAACAGATTTGTTTCTACTTCAAGGATTACATTGTTCACAATTGATGCAATTAGCTTCCATTTTTTAGAATAGAGATCCCTTTTCCAGGCTGCTTATTTGTTTCAAGAGGTTCCACAAAAAGACTCTTCCATGGATGCACACTACAAATGGTACTGTTTGCTCCCATTTCTCTGAGGCCCTTCATCTCTTTTTACCTCAGGGTTGATTTTCCATCTCTTTTCTTCTTTAGGCTAGTTTTTATTTTTTTGGCTTTACAATAGAAGAACCTCTAGTTTGTTTCTTCCTTCGTAGCACTGTCAACTTTTAGTGTCATTTTTTATTGATTTTATCGTGTTTTTTTTTTCTCGTCCTAAGTTGCCTTATTTCAATTGGCAATGGCAGTATTGTCGTCATTTTAGGATAAATTTAACCATTCCTTCTTATCTTTTAGGATTCTCTATTACAAATGGAGGTTTGAAGGTCTTGTAATAGCTATTATGATGATTGTAAGGAAAAGATGATGTTTTGTATGGCAGGCTGTCTGCTATCTTCCCTCAAAATTTTCAAGGCTTCCACAATAGTTCCATTGAGACCATATCGTGTCACTATATATTCTAAATTCTCGGGTTCACCTTTCAAATTTTTGCTAGCCCAAACCAACTCTTGGTCAAATTTCCTTGAAATTACTCGTTTTAATACCGTTTGTATTATTCTGTGTCTACCACTCGCTAAATTGTTTTCCAATTTGTCATGGATAATATCACTTATCTCTGCTTTATTTTCCAGGTTGAAGAGCACATATCTGGACGAGATGGTGAGGCTTTCAGTAGTTGCAGTATGTTGATTCTTTAGTATCTAACTGCATCTATTTTATATATAGCCGAAGGAAGGTCCGATTATGCACCTGGTCGATTAAAAGCTGGAAGTAACCCTGCGAATGGACAGTAAGTAGCTAATTCTTCTCATCATTTAATATAAAATAGATAATACCGGGCTACAGTAATATTGAAACCTTTTCTATACCAGTGCAGTTTATGAAGATTTTGGAAAGGACTTATCTGAGTTCAATTGAACTTCTAACTGATTAGAAATTTTTGCAAAGAGATCGAATAGATGCAATGGGCCCTTTCCCAGGCATGAGAGGCAGATTAGGTGGCCATCACCGTACAAATGTTAAAAAAAGTGTCTAAATTAGTCATAGTGATAACAGAAGCTCAGTTTTTAACTAAAATCGTAAACTGAACGGGAGACTCCTGCAATGGTTGCTTGAGTAAATTTAAAACCACTTGAGACAAGAATAAGAAAATTTAGCATAGTTTGATTATTACCCTTATTTTTGAAGCTTAAATCTCTTGTTTTCACTTTAAAAACTCTGGAAATAGATAATTTCTTGGGTTTATATTTACTCATCCTTATGTGCACCTCAAAGTCACTTGGTCTCAATAGCTGGAGAGGGGAAAAAGTAGTTTCTTTGTTTAGGCTTTAATGGTTACTTGCTCCCTTATCCAGTCAAACTTGTGGGAATGAACAAAATCCAATTTTTTTGAAATAGGATTAATTACTTTACCTGTGCAAAGGTGGAAAAAATGAGCTTTTTTGTCCTGCCATTTGTGCCAATAACTTGTGTCAAACACACACACATGTAAATCAACACCTTCAAGTATATCACTGGTCATTCATGAGTAAATGTCAGTGGGATAAGTATATTCTGATTATTTTAATTTACTGATTTGATGACAAATAAAATTAAATGGCCGTTTGGTCGGTTGAAAAAAGAATGCAGAGTAAAATGCAATTCAGTGTAAATGAATGCAATTTATTTAAATATTTGGAGTTGTTTTGATGAGTTTAAAATAAATACAATTGATTATTTTTTTGTTTGGTTTGAAGTAAAATGAATGCGATGTAAAAGCTCAAAGATGGCGGTGGCTGGTAGGGGCGACCGACAGTAGTTGACGGTGGTGGTGGCCCGTGGTGGTTGTTGGCGGCCAAAAGTGCATTGCAGTGGCAACTACAAAAATTTACAGCGTATTTAGAAATCGGTCAAATATGACACTTTTCAAATACACCAAAATTGGACTAGAGAGTATTTTTCAAAAATTTGTTCTGCATTTTTTTTACTTCAAACCAAATGCCAATATTTTCAAAATTCTTGCATTTGAAATATTTTATACCCCTTCAAATCAAACAACCCCTTAATGGCAATCATGGGATTGTTAAATACATATGATGACATCATGACCATATTGTATGCATCATTCTTATCATCAGAGGGAAGCCAAAGAAAGGTGGCAGGATTTCACTAAGAGAAGGAAAGAGAATTCGGCCATCCAATGAGCAAGAAATTGAAGATGAAGATGATGCTGATCTCAGCTTGAGATGAGGTTTGCTGTAATCTGACCATAAATGTGAGGACAAATCCGTTTGATTAGTGTAAATTTGCATGCTTCAAGTTTACATGCATTTCCGGTCTTTAGAGATGAATGCATAATTAATTTTATTTCTGAATTTGTACTAGGGATAGTGGACTAAGTAAACTTGTATAATGACACATTGCATAAATCCTTGTTTATCCAGATATGTATTAAGGTCAGAAACATCCATATCTGTAACTTCAATTTACTGTTGCAGCATGCCTGCCTTCATCTTGGAGCATATTAGGTTACTGAATTTTTGTGTGTGTTGATTTGATAGCATGACCTTTTGAAGGGCTTATTAAGACATTTTCCATTTACCAGATGTAATGAGTTGGTTTTCATTGGGGTGTCATCATATTAGCTAGTGTGGATTTATTGTTACTGCTAACTAATATATTGAGTATAGTTGCTGTAGTGGCTCGTTGGCAACCATTTCATGTTGCCAGTCAATTAGTTTGAGAATACAACATTCAACTGATAAACCACAATATAATGTATAAATTCTTCCTTAAATAAAGAATAAATTTTATGAGAATAAAATCTAGCGGCATTTGTCAGGTTACAGTAAAGACATCATGCCTGTTTCTACATGACCTCTTCTAGGCCAAGAGAGTAATTAGTAGAGCTCGTAGGTTTAAGAATATCATGTCATACAGCTCTCCATCAATTTCCTCCTACTTTGCACAGTTCATTTACCCAAATATTATTATGTAAGCATCCTTCATTAATCATAATACCATATATTCTATCAAATTCTCTCTCTAAAAACCAAGTTTTACTTTAATGAACCAAAAACCCTCTAAAATTTGGTTTTCATGTAGGCCGAGTTGAAAGCCCGGTCTATTTTTGTAACCTTTGTAACCTACACTGATCAATGCATAATCGCCATATAAAAAAAATGATGAATATTGCAGTCATGATTGCTATAAATGGATAACAAAAGCTTTTGAAAAAGCTCAATTTTGTTCAAATCATAACCTTTCATTCACCAATAACATTACTACTATGCAAACAAGTCACACGATGTGAAATTACTGGCTTCCCCAATATACTTTGAGATCCATGTTCTATCGTGTGCTACACGAGGAGACAGAAATTGCTTTCTTTTCTATAGGTTAGGGAATAAACACTGGCAGAAATTTCCGTACTATTAATGCCTACATGTGACAGATGAAATACAAAGAATATAGGAGTGAGCAAAGATCCGAGAGCATGATATCAGATCATGCCTACCAGTGACAAAATTGAGATCATTGAACAGTAAAACAGGTTCATTTCCATAAATGAAAAAGATTTGGTTCTCATAAGTGACCCTGAAAATTCCACATACCCAGCATAGGTTCCTCCATGGTCACCTGGCCGAGTTGGAGTAGAACTTGAACTGATGTTTTTGCATACCCCAAATGGGGCTCCAGGCTGCAAAAGTCATACACTGAATATGGTGATTTATTTAAATTCTGAGAATATTTCTAATAATAATCAAACCCGCATGGCGAAATAACAAATTTAAATTTATATACATTTCCAAAGTTCTAAAATCTTGCTAAATTGATTATTTCAGAAAAATAATTAAAATAATTAGATTTTTCTCATGTATAACCTACATATAATCTATTATTTATTACTATCTACTTCAGCTTTGACAACCTTCATGCTCTCTTCAACTTATCAATGGATTTGCCCCAACTATTTTCTGTTATTATTATTTTTTTTTAACATTCACTGCATTCATCTTGAAGATTTACTACTATAAAATTCAACTTATTGTACCTATATATTTAAACAAGTTGTTTCCAAGTTGAGGAGCTTGCTTCTTTAGCTCTTGATGCACATTTCACACCATCTCATGCTTAAGATATCATCATAAAAACACATGAAATCAACTTCAAAATTTAAAATATTAGCACTCATCTTTTAAATCTAGGAAATACGCTGCTCTCATTGCCTGTGCCTGGCTTATTGATACGAGACACTTGCCTATGCATGCCTTAAAAATAAGGCCCACCTGGGAGATATGCAAGGCGTTATGGCCTCATCTAGCCTTGTTCGCGCACCTAAGCGTCTCTACCTTATCTTTACCAATACAAAATCTAACATATATTGATTGAAAACTCACAAGCAAAAATAAGATACATTGAGCATATACGTGTGGGCTCCAAAAGGCTTATGGTTCATGTGAACTTAAAAAGAGTATATTCAGGAAACAAATTAATGTAACCAAATTTCCTTGGTGTTTTGGGTTTTATTTCAATCCGAAATCATTACTTCTTATGGGCACAAGTCCCCATGCTCAAACACCTTTCCCATTTAGGAAAGTTTTTCTAATTAAGAACATTGTCAGTCAGACCCGATTTGTTTGGTAGGCAACCCCTCTTGTTCCAATTATCATGTTAGCAGGTGCAAAAAAGAGTGGGTTATGGTGATGGAGGTGAGCACTTGCCAAGCTCTAACAATTCCATTATCCATGGCGTCATTGGATGAATTAGAGAACCTTCAATAGGATTTGTTGGTTTCAATGTCATTGAGTTTTATGTTATACTCATGGGCAAAGGAAGGTTTTTACAACCATTTGTACTGCAAGTCTTTCGACTTTGGTTGTGATTCTTAGGTTTCTTGTTAGCAATTATAGTTACCTCATCAAAGGAGGTTCCATAAAGATTAAGAGTGGTGACATCCTGAAGGTAGTATAACTCTTCGTGATTAAGCTCCGAGTTGTTCGATTAGCATAGGACTTGTAATGATGAGAGAATTGCGTGGCCTAGAGGCATGCAATAAAGATAGCTACAGCTCAAAGTATTGAACATGATCGACAACAACTTAGAAAGACAACAACTTAGAAAGCTATCATCGCCATTATAGTTCTATGAGAATTGGCATAGGCTTATCATAAGATGGGAATGACACCCAAAAAAAAAATCAGCATTACCATCAAGGATGCATCGTCGAAATATAATTCCCAGCTCAAGGGCTAGACCCTGTGCTACGAGGATTAGAGGGATTGATGTGCCTTTACAAATTCAAAGGCTTGTTAACAAACACTATCCTATATAAAAGAGACTTGTGTTTATAACTAAAAATTCTCCACTTGAATTGAAATTAAGTTGTGGGCTCCTAAAATTCACGCCCGGCCTCTCCGCGGACCCCTTTATTTTCTTTTTCTTTGGCTCATCGAGGAGAGTTTTAACGCTCAAGTTTCGAGGTAAATTTTCAGAAGGCAGATTGGGTTTTGAATAGATATTACCCAGAGATTTCGCCCTCATTTTACGAGGACATTATGATCTGAGTTCGAGTTTCTTATAGGCGCAAACCCCTAAAGTTAATTACCCCTCCCGATAGCGCGAGAGACTTTCGATTAAGGCTAGTTGTCAAATAGATACGTAGAGATACATGATACCTGGTGTATAGCAGCAACATGGGTTTAGTTTTTAAGCTTAATATTTAAAATTGGAACTTTTATCATCTTGCACTTAAAGCGGATGGTGGGGGAATGGATGATGGACCCGATCAAGATCCCATGATTCCGTCATCCCGGGTCATCATGATCCCTGATCTACTTAGTTAGAGAAGATAGTTGACCTAACATGACAGAAGGATCCTTGTCGGCAGCCATGGGTTGCTTCGTCAAAGGGTACCTTGTAGACCTAGGGTGAATATTTGTTTAAGAGGATAAATTTGAATTCACCTTAGCTAACAGAGGTTTTGATGCCCCATCAATCATATCATATTGATTCATATTTCAAGGATTTGAAGCCATTGGGGAACATTCGTGCTCTAATCATGACCGTAATTTAGTCGTACCATTTAGCAGCAAAACCACCCGGTTCAGAGGATCCCGGTCATAACCGTTCACTTGTGGTGCCATTTAGCTCAAAACTCATGTTGTGGTGCCATTTAGCAGTGAAACCACCGGTTAGATGACACATGCCACGTCCTTACTGGTAGGAGACTGTTTAAGAATAAATTCTAATGATGTTCTCGGCCAGACATTAGCTCTTTCTGAGCTGAAGCGATTTTTTAAAATTTGTACACATCGGCAAATTATTGCGGAGGGTGGATGAATTTTGCTTTAAGTGTTTGATGATTAATTTCAAATTTAAACATCTTGAATTTTGATATTTTTAGATTTTGAATTTTTATGAGAATTTGGGAGCATTTCGCATATTTGGGGTATTTTTGAATATTTGTGATCCCCTCCGGTTGAGATTTTCCATCAACACGGCCGTCATCGGGGTTTTTTATGAGCAAATTTATTTTGTTGGTTGAATCTTGTCGACTCTGTTACTTGCCGATAGCGAATCATGTTCGTCATCGGCTTTATGTCTTTATTAATGAATTTTTCTTGTTATAGACCTTGAAAGCCTAACATGAATGTATAAAACAAATATCTCGGACGATGCCACGATCGTATATTTGTTTGACTGTTCGAGCCGTGTCAACTCCTATCTATTCACATAGAAGAATTGGGCTCGAACTTAAGTTCATTTCTTGACCCGCACAGCATCCTCATACGTCACGTGTGTATACATACATCACGCTCATCGGGGCCCATGCGATTCACATTTACAGAATGATCAATGTATTTGATATGATGTGTATGATATATATCATAAAGCATTTGTATAATATATATGTTGTGTTTGCATGATTGATATGATGCGTCAGTAAGACTGGCATGATATACTTGTAGGATGCATTCATGTAGTAGTGTTATATATGCAGTGCAGCGGGTGTACATGGCATGTTTGCGTGTTAAGTGATATGCTCACACAGTGTGTCCCGCATGTTGTAATACATGTATATATTATACATTTGCATGTAAATGCAATGCGCTACTATAGCATAATGCATTGCAATACTGAATGACATGCTTGAATGATATTTTCTACCTATTGCGATGGATGTGGGTGAACCGTGAACATTTTAAAGTGTTGGACACTAATCAACTATGTGAATGATTGTCATTTAAGTGTGCGCAATATTTTATTTAGAAGCCTGTAGACGCCTTCTATCTGCTTGTACGGGTGTTGTAGATCCGGTGGCGTGGCATTGCACTATAGTTATTTGCTGCTTCTTACAGATGAGTTGTTGAGAAATTCAGAGGGCCCCACTTGGCAATTTATAAACGTCTTCTATCTGCTTGTATGCATGTTACGGATCTGATGGCGTTATTCAACAATGCATTGGGCATCATTTATTGCATGGTTTTGCTCATTTTCTCTTCTCCAAGTTGCTATCTTCCTCAGCATTCGGCTTGCGAGAATATGCTTTAGCTAGCAAATGAGCTGTGCGGTGTGTCAGGAACCTCTTACCTGTCGCTGGTGAGTAAACTGATTCATCTTGTATGATAAACTGGCACTACAAATTCATTGCCTCAGTTTATTAATGGCCCGCAGTTTTTTTACTACTGATTCTCTGCTTTTGCTTATAGGTGAATTGTAGCGTTGTGCTGCAGGTCATTTATTACTTTATGCATGTAGACTATCGTGCACTAACGAGTCTCCTGCAGTTGTTCGTAGATGTTTGCATTTGCTATAGCCCTGCAACATGTTTGCTATCACAGCTTACAGGCAAGACTGTCGTATGTATTGTGGGCTTTCTGCTGTCATCTGCGGGCAAATTGCGTTAAATGTAGATCTTCTAGTGTTGTCTAAGGGCGTCTGCATTTACTATAATTCTTCCTGCATTTGTTGTAATATTCGGTTCTTGCTTGTAAATGATATATTGCATGTCCACGTTTACAGAGGATCCATTATACCTACAACATATTTACCATCACCGCTTGTAGGCAAATTTGTGCCCATTTGTAAGCTAATGTTGAATGCGGGGTAAGCTGTATTCAATACTGATTTCCTCATACATACTGATTGGTGAGTTGATACATTAGCTTGTATGCTGGCTTCCTTGTGTTCATAGGAAACTAGTATATTCGTTTGCATATTGGTCAACGAGTTGCTACATTAGCTTGTATATCTTTCTGTGTTCGTAGGAGTTGCCACGCATATTTGCAAGCTATAAGATAGCTGATTGTTGAGCGTAGGGATATTATTACATTCATAGCTCACCTGCTGTTGTTGCTTACAGGCGGGCTAATATATTCATCCACAAGTTGTTTGATGTTGAATGTGTATTTGTATTTGCAAAAGACCCCTCATGCTTGCAGCACATCAACCACTGTTAATTACAGTTAGGTGATATTGGTTATATGCAAGCTGTGTTTGCCTCAAACCCTTCAAATATATCTTGGTTAACAATTCATTGTATGTCGCCCTCTATTGCTTGCAGGGGACTGATGTACACTTGCAAATTGATTAACGTCAATTGTAGGAGGGCTGTATTCACCACAACTTCCTTTTGTACGCTTGTTAACAAGCCGCCACATTTGTTTATATCTCCCCTATTCTTACTTACGAGCAGATTGTCGTGTGTATTACAAGCACTTTGCATATGTCCATAGGCGAGTTAGCATGCTTGCTTCAAGTTCTCCACTCTTGCCTGTAAGTTGGGTATTCAATGTTCGTGCCTTATACATGTCTGTAAGCAAGTCATGCTTATCACAAGTCCTTTGTAATTACTTGTTGGCAGGTTATCATCAAGCTTTATTATAATGCTCATCACTTGTCATTTCATTGCATTTTTTTTATTTAGATATTCAATTCAAGTTCGGTTCCCTGTTAGTTATTCAAGTTTATGCTCAGTTCAAGTCCCCTGTGGCTATCCAAGTTCTGTGTTATTTTATTCAAATCAAGTTTTCTATGCTCTAGATTTCGGCAGCCTCCCGAAATCTCCCCCATTTAGAAGAAAATCCAAGAGTTTTAACCTGCCCACCACGTCAGAGAAAGACGTGCGTGGTTGGTGTCTGATGACACTGCGGTTGTAGTCTTCGATCCCACCCTGCCAGAGAAAGGCGTGCATGGGCTGGTGTTGGCTATATGTTTGAAAGAATGTAGTTTCCTTGCCACGCTAAGAAAAATGTGCACAAGACTCACCCGCTTTGGCCAAGTGCCGCACCGGGTTCCCATCACCACGCAAGAAAAAAACGTGCATAAGGGGTCCCCTGGTGTGTCGCGAGCCCTAAAAATGGGATTTTGAAGACTTTTTGAGCTTGTACGCGTTTATAACTAAGTGCGAAGTGATGATATCGGCAACGACAATGAATGTGTGCAACAAATTTTCTTCTTCCTCTCTCTTTTCTTTTCACTTATTTCTTTTTGTACTTCTGATTTATTTATTTTCACTTTCTCCTTTTTTTGCCTCTTCTTTTCTTTTTTTAAAATAATAATAATAATAAGACTAATATTAATATTATTAATAATAATAAAAGTAATATTAAGAGAGAGAGAGAAAGAGGGAGAGAGAGAGAGAGAGAGAGTGATGGGCTCTGGAGTGATAGGTGAAATGGGATGTATTGAGTTGTAGGTTTGAGTGAGTGTGAGTATGAATGTTGTAAGAGGAGTTTGGTTTGGAGGATGTGAGGGCTGTTTGAGTGGATTGCTATTGTGAGAGAATTAAAAGGCTGCTCTACTTGAGAGAGTGGTGCTCAGTTGGTTGGAGGAGGGAATGCAAGTTGTGGAGTTGGAAGCCACTCAGTCAATCGAAGAGGGGCTCGGCTGGATTGAAGGATTGACTGGATCAATCGTCGGGGGGGGGGGGGGGGGGGTCTGGGAGTCGGATGGGTTCGGCAAGGTTTGGGTCGAGTGGAAGTCGGGATTTAAGATGTAGTTCGGGTTGGGGGGCTACAGGAGGTCGTAGGTTCGGGATTACTGAACAGAAAGAGGCGGGATCATGAGGATTGGAGGCTTGGTGGATCTAGCCGCTGAGATCGGGATGTGTTCTGCTCTTGGAGGATTCATGTGGTAGAGGGCTCGGTCGGCTGTGTGGAGGATTGAGGTTGGTCAGGTGTTCGAATCGAAGGGAGATGCCGTGGCGGGATTGGTTTGGGGAATCGGGTAGGGTATTCGGGATTTGGCATCGGGTTGTAGAAGTGAGGGCTTCGCTTGCACTCTCATTTTAACGACGCTGAAGAGCAGCTTGCGGGATTTTGGCAAAAAATTGGGGAGACGACATAAACGACATCGGCGCCGAACATTAGATACGGGATTTGAGCGGGATTTGCGGGCCTCGGCTCTTGTGTGGAGGTCAACATAAGAATTCATAATACCGCCTCCGCTCCTATTCGAGTTGCTCAAGGAGCCAATTGAGTTGAGAAGCATCCAGATCAAATTTGGGCTCAATAATTTAACGAGCTTTAAAATCTACTCGAGCTCAATAAGCTTGGCTTGTCTTGTGAGCTCGTTACCCAGATAAGCTCAAGTAAGCTCACAAACTGGTTTGACTCATTTGCACCCCTAGCGAACACATAAGTCTATTAACTAACATAAGACAAATTAAATCATTAGGCATTTGCTAGATAAGCAAATACATACACGTAATTCACTATTATAGTCCTAATATAATATTAATAGTCTTACTACGACATCATATGGCTTGGCACAATCTTAATTAATCATATTAGTCATACCTAACTTAAATTGGTCACCATTTACTTAATATTTAGCCCTAGTCAACTCAAGATCACAAGACATTTATTAAATTATGATTACGACCAGAGCCTAAAAGTTTCTCAATGGTTAAAGAACCTATGAGTTGTGAATCATTACATCTAACTTAAATTTATCCCTTAAATGAAAATTCACTATATGCCGGGTAGGTCTACTATGAAAGCTATACATTTATTGAGAAGTTTGATGGAGAAGTATAGACATATGATATTTATTGATTTAGAGAAAGAATATGATAAAGTTACAAGAGAAGTGCTTTGGAGAGTTCTAGAAAAGAAAGGAATTAATAATGCTTATATTAAAGTCTTTAAGGATATGTATGCAGGAGTTGTTACTTGTGTTCAAACACAAGATGATTTGACCAAGTATTTTCCTATTTCAGTCGGATTACACCAAGGATCAGCTTTAAGCCCATATCTTTTTTGCTTTAGTCATGGATATTCTTACTAGACATTTGCAAAAGGATGTACCTTGGTGTATGCTTTTTGTTGATGATATTCTTCTTGTTGATAAGACTAGAGAGAGAGTTGAAGGAAAACTTGAATTAAGGAGGTCAACCTTAGTTTAGAAGTTTTCGTTTGAGTATATCTAAAACCGAATACATACAGTATAATTTTAGTAGTAATAGTTCTAATGGAGGATTGTGACTTTGGGCGATCAAGTCATTAATAAGAGTATGCGTTGTAGATATCTCGGGACTATTTTTCAATGTAATGGAAAAATAGATGAGGATATTATTAGTAGAATTATAGTTGGATGGTTGAAGTAGAGGAATGCATCCGACTTATTGTGTGATAGAAAGTATCCCTCAAAGTTAAGGGAAAATTCTATAAGATGGTGGTGAGACCTACAATGCTTTATGGCGTTGAATGTTGGTCATTAATAGAGAAGCATAAAGTTAAGTGCTGTAGAGATGCAGATGATCAGGTGGATGAGTGGTTTCACTCTTAGACATAGAATGTGAAATGAGTATATATGTGAAAAGGTTGGAGTAGCTCTAGTGATAGATAAGATTAAAGAGAGTCGCCTTAGCTGATTTGGCCACATAAAACGTCATCCTTCCGATGACCCAATTAGGAGAGTAGATGCATTAAATTTAGCCTATGTTAAGAAAGGTAGAGGTAGACCTAAAAAGATTTCATTAGAAAATATTAAAAATGACAATTTTTTATTAGATTTAAAAGAGAATTTGACTCTTAAGGACACAATGGAGACAATTGATTCAAGTAGCTGACGCCACGTAGTGGGATAAAGACTTGATGTTGTTGTTGTTATTGTTGTCTAAGAGGTCCCCTTGGACAAAGCAATTAATGGCAGCCAAAAAAGATTCTTCGGTCAAGTTGGGTTGATTAACTCTCACTACTAAGTAGACTATGGACTGTGGTAACTCAAGATGGTAGAACTATGAGATCTTAATCGAGTTCATCATTATTCCCCCTATCATCCATATTAATTTGATGGTGATAAATTTTTCAACCCTAAATTAAACTGTAGTGGATATATGCGAAGCACTTCCAATCTAATTACTAGCCTTCAAAAAAAAAAATCCTCTCTGCACTAGGAGGGGCATATAAGTATAGGGACTTGTACCTATGAGAAACCTGTAATCATATTATAAAATTCTTGCAAAATGATGGCGAAATCTCTAGATAATATCTTATCTGTAACCTAATCCTCCTAAATATTTAACCCACAATCCACAAAACTCTCTCAATAGAGCCGGTGCACAGATTTTTGGAGCCCTCACTCCGCTTTTGAGTTCAGTGATTTTACACTTGATGAAATGCCCGATAATTTATCTGCTCTTAGGATCATTCAACATGCCATTAATTTAGCCACAGGTTCACAATTTCCTAACCTTCCATATTATAGGATAAATCCTACGGAATATGCTAAGCTCACAAAACAATTTGAGGACTTAAGAAGGGGTTCATACAAGAAATCTTAGTCCATGTGCAACTCCTACCTTATTAACACCTAAGAAAGATGACATGTGAAGGATGCATATTAATAATTGGGCATTCCCATCCCTCAGTTGGACAACATATTAAATATGATCTCATGGATTAATTTATTTTTAAAAAAAATACCTAAGAAGCAATTATCACCATATTAGAATGCATTCACCAGATGAATGAAAAATTGCTTTTAAAATTTCTAATGAGCCCTATGAATAATGGGTGATGCCATCTTGACTTTTAAATACTACTAACATATTTATGAGGTTAATAAACAGTGTCCTAAAACCCTTCATCGGAAAATTATAGTTATGTACTTTTCTAATATATTAATTTATAACCAAGTAAGCCAGACCATCTGCAACACCTTAGACAGGTCTTTAAAATTAATACAAAAGAACATATGTACATGAACATGAAGAAGTGTTTTTATTTTTTGTAAACTGAGATGATTTTTCTAGAACACATTATTTCCATTGTTGAAATTAAGCATGATCCTTCTAAAGTTCAAGCTATCATAGATTGGCCCTCACCTAAGAGTTTCATTGAAGAATGAAGTTTTCATTGTCTTGTTACTTTCTACAAAATATTCATTAAGGACTTCAACATAATTGTTGCCCCAATCACTGATATAATGAAATTGGAAAATTCTTAGATCAACTTGAGATTTTGAGTATCTCTAGTCCTATCCTTAGACTGCTTAATTTTTCTAAATCTTTTGAAGTAACTTGTAATGCTTTTAGAATTAGCATTGGTGGAGTTTAAGTTGGGAATCATATACTTTTTAGTGAGAAACTAAATGAGACAAAATAACAATATTTAACATATGATAGAGAATTTTATACTATTATCTAATATTCAAAACACTAGCATCACTACTTTTTCATATAGAGAATTTAGTCTTAACTCAGACCATAATGCTCTCAAATTCATTAATGCTAAATCGAAGTGAAGTCATAGACACGCCAAATAGACTGAATTTCTCCAAGATTATTCTTTTGTTCTCAAACATAAACTTGGAGTAAAAAATAAACCCGTTGATGCCTTATTTAGGGTAACTTTAACTATCAGTTCTTTAGAACTTAAATTTTCAAATTTTAAATGAATTAAAGATGAGTATCACATGTTGTGACCTTATCTAATTTACCTTGAACACTTGGATAAGTTTTTGGTTAGAAAATATTAGAAATGATATTTTTTTAATTAGATTTAAATGAGAATTAGTCTCTTAATAGGGCACAATGAAGAAAAAGGATTCATGTACCCGACCCCACGTAGTGAGATAAAGGATTGATGTTGTTCTTATGTTGTTATTATACTTGGATAAGTTCTTGACCTTGCAAGCAACATTCTCAATAATTAATGGATATTTGAATCAATGAAAAGAATTATATATTCCTAGAACAACATTGAGAAAATTTAATATATATATATATATATTCTAGGGGAATAAGTAAACATTTTGGAAAAGACAACTATTTGTTTAATAAAAAAATTGATTTTTATTGTATTACCTTAATCGAGATGTTCCAAAATTTGGTGGCCCAATGTTTGATTTATATACAAGCTAAAGCCACCAAATAAAAATCCGATCAATACATTGCCTTACATGTTCCCTATAGGCCTTGAGAAGATCTAACGATGAATTTCATCTTAGGATTGCCCAGAATAGCTAAAGAACATGATAACATTTTTATGGTAACTGGTCAATTCTCTTAGATGACCCATTTTCTACCCTGCTCTAAAACTAATGGTGCCTCTTATATAGCTAAATTATTCCTTAATTTTTTTTTTGCATTTATATGTTTTGCCTTCAACCATTATGTCTAATCGAGATGTTAGATTTATTTCATATTTTTTAAAGACTCGTGAAAATTGTTAGGAACAAAATTGAATTTTTCATCTATTTTTCACCCTCAAATGGATGGGCAAACTAAAATAGTGAATCAAACTTAAGAAAACCTCCTAAAGGTGTCCTATAGGAAAAATTTTAAGAAATTAGGACTTGCATTTGCCTACCTCTATATTTACATATAATAGTATTGTTTCTAAAACAACTAAGACGTCACCTTTTAAAATGATATATGGTTATAACCCTAGACAACTTATTGATGTAGTTAACCTCACATCTCATGCATTATCTAATTCTACATTTTCATTTGCCAAAGATTTCAAAAGCCTCCATGACACCTTAAGAAAGTAAATTAAATTAAACAATGACAAATATGCCTTTAAGGGAAATCATAATAGGTCAATAAGGGAATTTAAACAAGGAGACTGTTTTGATTCGCTTCTGCCTAGAGCAATACCATACTATTAAGTTTAAGAAATTATATGCAAGGGCTTATGACCTATTCAAAATTTTTATAAAAATTGAATCTAATGTCTATCATACTAACTCGCTTGCAGAAATGTTAATTCATCCTATTATTAATACTAAAGATATTCTATCATAAATATGCGGAAGTTAGCAAATATCCACTTGTCTAATTTGACTCTTTGATAGGAGACATAGTTCCACACTTGCAAACTCCCTCAATCATGTAATTTGACTATATCATTATATAGGAGGCACCCATTGATCTAGCTGCAGAGTCTCAAATTCTCATTTGTTGGAAGAATAATTTGTTGGGAAAATTATAGGTCCAACATGATTTTGAATTTCTATTTTTGTAATCGCATACGACATTGTGAATAATATCTCTTGAAAGACAAAAGTATTATTCCTCAATGGATTCAAATACAAAAATATAAATTTTATCATAATTATTGTAACCAAATTATCATAAGGAACAATATATAATCTCGGGAGATTAAAATGTTGTTCAATTATCTATTCAATATCAATAATAAGATACTTTCATTAATCTCATAATTAAATTATCATACTAAATGACATACTATCCCGAAGGATGGAGATATCGCTTTGCTAAGGATTCAAATACGAGAATAATGATATTTAAAAGAAAATTAAATTCTGGTTTGCAATTTCCAAAAGATTTTTCACCTACTTTATTTAGGAGCTAAATAAAGTAGGGTTTATTTTAAACTGAATTACTTATTCCCTATAAGGGCAAACCCTTATAATTAATTACATCTTAAGAGATAGGAGCCCCTTAAGAAAACTTTCGATTAAGGTTGTGATAATCAAATTTATAATTTTTAAAGTTTAGGATCAATGATCGATGAATTTTAGAAATTTCAAAAGGGATCGGCTAAAACTTGAAACATTTTGTTTTTAAAGAGTCGAAAGAGGGGTAGGAGATAAACAATTCTAAGAAGCTCAGAAGTATCCCAAACTATTCTATGGTTGAGCTTTATAATTTTGATATTGAAATTTAGTGTTTGAGTTGATATTTTATTAGAAATTTGAGACTTATATTCTTAATCACAAGATCAATGAAATACCCAAAAGGTGAAGGTTTACAATGTGAAATCAGTTTCAGACCCTAAAACTAAGTTAAGCACTACATAATAGTAGCCCAAAGTATTCTAATGAAATGCAAAAGTGTTTGACTCTTCTTGACTTACATCTCGGATGGCGTGAAATGTCAGTTAAACCACCTAATCGATTTTAAAACCATGATATCTAATTTTATGCAAAAGTAGGATAGGTAGGCTATCATTTAATCGACTGACATCTAACAATCCTAAATAGTCTCGAACTTATTAATGGTAGTTATGCACTAAAAGCTAATTACAATTATATTTTATTTTTAAATTAATTTCTAATGCAATACATGTTAATTGACTATATGCAATAATCATAATGTGAAGTTTTAAAAAATGTTTAGAAATTAGGTTTTATTCTAAAACAGCAGAACTTTTCTGAGACAGAACTGCACCTTAATAGGTCAGGTGGTTTATTTCTACTCGTAGGCAAGGAGGTGCCTAGGCTAGGAATAGAAATAGAATATGCAACGCGACTCTGACCGAATCCCAATTTATGTTCTACAACAATTATCTTTCTATATTGTTACACCTAAATTTTATTGTTTAATTATAAGTAGAAGAATCTTTTATTCCTATTCCTAAGAGCCTAAGTGTAAATCCAGACAAATATCACATGCAAGAAATAAACAAAAAAAAAACATACAATTTGAAAGCACTATCAATATAAAACACGGCATTCACCCAACCACCAACACATGAAAAGAAACAAAGTAAAGTATAAGAAAAGTCCGATACAACAAGTGTCACTTAATTACAACTATTTATAGAGGCAACCAAGTAATGAATTTAAATTACAACCCAGGTTCAACTCCTAGAATCTTTTTTAAATGAAATTCTCCAAATTCTTCGACGACGATCATAAATTTTATTTCGAAAATGAGATCAACATAAACCACCTACTAATGGCGCATGATTGGCTCGCACTGATTTGGAGACCCTAGCCCCACAACTACTAGAAGAAGACTTTTAGGATTTTAACTTTATGGAGTACAATTCAACTTATTCCGAAGGAGTTAATGTAGCACATCAAGTGAACAATTCAAATTAGTCTGCTGGACCCATTATAAGAGCAAACGAAAATGCCCAAGCTAGAGAAAATTCATGAACTAAAGCTCATGTTAAGGTTCAGTGATAAAATTATTTAAGTATAATTTTATTTTTATTTTTCTATTTTAAAATGCCTTAAAAACATGTATGGTCAACCAATTTAATGAAGAAGTATAGAAAATGAAAATCTTTAATGAAAATGTAAGAAATTTTCACCTTTGTCAAGTGGCCAACCCTTCCCTCTTTTCCCTCAATTTTTTCCTTCAAAATGAAGAAGTTTAAGGGTCATTTTTTTTGCTTAAAAATGAAAATTAATCTTCATTTGCTTGTTTTTTGATAGCTTCAAGAATTAATATTTTCTTTGGTGAGATTAGATTGTTATCATTTTTCTACATAAGTTTTACTCTTCTTCTCTAAACAACTGCTCTCAACTCTTCTCTAAACAATCCCCAAACACCACCAAACCCAAGCCCCATATGTAGCTCTCAATCAAATCGAGCAAGATTAGGACTTAGTTTTGTTTCCTACCCCTCGACACCCATTTAAATTCCACCAAATCTTATAATCTACTCCAGATCATTAGTTCATATTCTACGTTAACGATCCACCATCATCTCCCACCAATTAGCCAACTTAAAACATATTCCCTAAAGACATCTTTCAAATTAGCCCAAACTTAAGCAAAAGTAGGCTAGTCTTGGGATTTCCACCGCGAAGCCTATCTAAATCCTCTCACTTTTCCACCACAAACTTTGGATCACATCCTTAAATAATAAAATAAAATTTTAGCCATTTCTTGCCATTAATCTCAATAAAAGTATATCCACAACCATCACACATACATTTCTAATAGTGACATATGAAGATTGATCTTTACTAAGAATCTATGTACCTTCTAGGAAAAGATCTAATCAGCAAAGTAAGCTTTCATTGGAGCATTTATCCCTCCATTTATCTGTTTAACTATCTACATTGCCATCCAATTTTCATCAATCCATCTAAATATCCATTTAAGAATGATGAAATTTACCAAATCTATTGTCATTTGCAAGTCTTACTCCATAGATGTTATGACTACTAAGTGGTAATCAACTGAAAAAAAAAATGTTATACGAAGAGTCATATTTATACTAGATAAATCCTGGACAAGCTGACAACAGCTAAAGGCATTAATTACCCTCAAATTTCAAAAAGAAACAAGTTTTATGGTCATAAAAGTAATACTTAAAGCTTCTTATATGATAATAATAAAAGTGACATGTTATAGTATGATATTTAGATACAATTAAGCAACTAAAATGGATGTTTTAATGAACTTGAGGAAAAGTAAGATATTTAAAGGTGGAAAGTGAATTATTATTTGAATTGTGAGAGGGAAGCAAAACAAACCTTGCAGGCAAAGACAGTCGGACACCCGCACAAAGTTAGTCCATTCATTCTGTCTAGAATATCAAATACGCCTCTGCCATCACTCCTCTGCAACAAGTCCTGGTTAGTGTCCTCCAAATTCGGAGACATTCATAATAAAAAAATAGATAAATTTAGCATTACCAAGTAAAAGTTCACTGAAAGAAAGTTGGGCATTAGCTTTTCAGCAGCCTTGTAACAGGCGTCAACCATTTCAGCAAGTCCAGAAGAATGCTCCTTGCAAGCATCATTCTGGACGGGTATCGTTGGGAAATAATTTTGCAAGAATAGAGAAGCATATCTAGAACTCAATGGTTGGGATTCCCTCCTATTCGGACAGGAGCCTGGCAGAATGCCTGGATCTCCAGCTGCAGAGATAATAAATTGCAAATAAGCAAAGACTTAAACATGAAGATTGACAACAAGAGTACATTAAGAGTTTGTTTGGTAGCTTGTAGATGGAAAATATATGTTAAAAACGGATGAGCCTACCTCCTTGAGGCAAGCCTCTGGCCTCAAGAGAGGTGCAGCCCTTGGCTAAGATGCAACAACTTGAGTGAAAGCAAGTCAACAAAGCAATTGAGACTACCATAAAGCTAAAAGAGAAACAAAAATATTCAACGAAGAGACAAGCATGACATCAATTATTATAAGGTGATAGCCAAATCACCAAGTTAAAAGGAAGAAATTAAAAAAAAGGGATGGTTGAACTTAAACATGAAGCAAAGGTGATGAAGGCTCCAAGTGCTTCCCAACTGAAGCCAAGAGCTAAGAAAATGAGATAAAAACCAGTAAGAAGTCAATGAGGGTTACACTTAAGTGAGTAGCCAAGTTGACGAACACACAAAGGCACACAAAGAGGAAGAGGTAAAGTTGGTGATGGACTTACATAGGAAACAGGATGGGAATGCAATTCATGGCTGGATATAGTGTATATAACATATATCAGCATAAGAAAAAGAAGATAAAGAAGGAAAAAAGGAAAAGACCAAAAGAGAAAACAAAAAGGAAAGGCGAAATGGAGAAAACTAGGAGGAGAAGATGAAACATGGAAGGAGAAATTTACAAGGGGATCAAAGAACAAAAGATTAAAAAAAGAACAAATAAGAAAGAGAAGTTGGCGAACTCGCCAAGCACTGGTGCAAGCTTGGCTACCAATGATTAAGGGTCCTAGAATCCTTTCTTGAACTAGCTATATCTAAAGAAGAGAAATCATTTTCCTTCATCCCTAAAGGAGTATCCTTGCACCATTAGTCTTTTTCTTCTCATGATGCAAGGAAACTGTAGGATCCTGTTTTGTTCGGTAGATGATGTCGGGCTATACTATGTGCTACATGTAGATTGAGAGCCGATTGGGAGAAGATGATAAAGTCGAGTGTGAGAGAGGGAGAGAAATATGATTTAGTCAATATCTTTATTACTCAAGCAAGAGATACAAGAATAATGATATAATGCTTTGTGAATCTCTCCTCTCTTTTCTTCTTTTGTTGTGGTATGTGCTCTCACATACGTTCCTCCAGAGATTCCTCCTTTTCCACAAAAAAAAAAAAAAAAGATCCTTCTTTCCTCTTTCCTCCCCCCTTTTATAGGGTTTGGAAGAATGCAGGAGTTATGTCCTGGTATGTAGCTGTCCCATCGATCTTTAATTATAGTTTGTCGGTGCCAAGCTAGTCGGCAGCTGAGTAGTCCAAGTCGGGCAAGATCGGATGGTAAATGTGGTCCTCCCATTGCGATGGGAGGGGACAAGTGTCTTTTAGATGTTGTCTGGAGGATGGGACGGTGTGAGGGTCACCCCATTAAGGTAAGAGGGGCAAGTAGCGTCTGAACATGGAGCGTCTGAACGTTGTCTTCAGGCGAACATGAGAGGGAGATTTTCAAAGAGGTAATGTGTGCCGTTGGCTGCTTGGTGTATCTTGCATGGGAGTTTTGGCTCTGTCTTAGATGAATAAAGATTTGCCTGGCTGAGAAAAAAACTTCTAAGGAGATGTGACCAGTCCTGGTCCGTCGTGCTCTAGTATTAAGCTCCTTCCAGCACCCGAGCAAGTCCCTTGAACGAGTTGTTCCGAGTGAGGAGTGCATCCACCTTTCACTCGACCAGATTGTAACTTGCAAGGCACCTGCGAACGGGTACCTGCACAGGTAATTATGAGTGTACATTTAGTTCCCCGATTTATGCAACCCTTTGAACATTGGATGTGAAAAAGGTCGAATAAACAGATAAACCAGGAAAGGAAAGCATGAGTAAATGAAGATTTACTGCCCTGAATCTTTTACAGATTTCCAGGTTCAAAATTCCTAGGAGACCGGGCGGTCCTGTGATCTGGTTTCTCTATAAATACTGGTTTTGGGTCAGATGTATGTTTGTTATTACTTTCCAACTGCAAGCCTTGCTTGTTTCCAGTGGGACGGACCCTTCCGTTCGTCAAGCTTCTCGAAGGGCTGCTTACAAGAAAGCGCAAGCAACCTTCTGCATGGAGGCTGCAAATACGGAGGGGCTGCGCCAAGTAGGCCTGCTGCTAGAGAAGAAGGACAAGTGTCAGTGGACTCAGCCGATCTGACCACTGGTTCTCTATTTAAAAAAAAAAAGAATTTGTGTCAGGGAGCTGATTATTGTTGAAGATGATCGGCTATCTGATCATGCTGTGAGGATGGAGGAGGTGACTACTCCTATTGTCCCGGTGGCAGGAGGCATGACTTGGGGTTTTGAAGATCTGAAGGATGAGGAAAATCGTCCTTTTCTTCCTAAAAGGGTGCAGGGAGCGTGAGTAAAGCTCCTTGGCAGAAGGCAAGTATGCCTGAGCGGGAGATAGTTGCTAAGGAGATGATTACTACTGCTGAGAGGGCTGTCTGAGAAGTCACTGAAGAACGGGCAACTAATAAGATGCTTGAGCATCCATTGGCCTCTTTCACGTATACTTTGTTCACTAATCCCGCCTTTCCCCCTGGGAAAATTTTGTTGGACGAAATTGTCAGGAGGTTGACGACTCTAGAATCAGCAGTTAAGTTTAGGGCCTAGGCAAGATTAGTGATGCTGAAGGGGAGGCTGATGTTGCGGGTGATGCCAGTGTGACAGAAGAGATCGCCTCTCTAAAAGAGCAGGTGGTAGCCATGTGGAGCAGCATGGGCTCGATGGAGGCCAAATTGCGATCATTACTTAGCCAAACTAAGCAGGAGGATTTTTACTAGGGTGCTCAGTTCATCATGGAATATCTTGATCGGATGCGTGGACTGGCACCGAGTATGGAGAAGGATCCCGTACTGGAGCGCACCCAATGCAGCTACCATACTAGTTGATTTTTTTAATGGTTGCATTTATATACGAGGTCGGATGTGTTGGTCTATGTATGAATAAAATTTTCGATTCCTGAGAATATTCCATGAGAATTGAAATTCAAAAGTCAGTATGTCGAATAGAACGAAGCGGTTGACATGCCACAGATTCTGAGAGTGGCTACAAAGACTGCTGGGAAGGAGTACATTATGACTCTCCGAATCCCATAATAATGAGAGAGAAGGGTGAGATCTTCCTGTATTAATTTTGATTTGAGATGTCTTGAAATCTCTTGCAATGAGTTCTCAACTATAAATAGAACCGATAGGACCCTAAGGGTAGATCTGTACTTTATTTCTTCTATTTTCTTTGAAACCAGGATGTCTGGACTATGCAAATGCGCGAGCAAATTTTTTTATTAAAAGAACTTTGCCGATTAGGTCTTTAAGGTCTTGTATTTATCTCATGAGGGCTTCTCTGTTTGAGCGGCGGCAAAGGGCGAGCGAATCAACTCGTCGTTCGATAGGAGCTGGTCATTCCTGTCGATCATTTGGTGCTAGGGTTGCGATACCCTTTGTGCATAGAGATGGAGGAAATTTTGAACTTCTATGGGGCAGTTCCCACCAAATTGTTGCCAAATTTTGTAGCGGAAGTGATTTCTTTCGCTTCATGGCTACGAGAGCGTGGCTTGTAATAGTCGTTGAACTATTTAGGCATGTCTTCACGACGAAGGCATCCTAAGAATGTTTCATCCATGTCTCGCACTCGGCAGGTTGGAAAACAAAGTTCGTAGTGGTTATCAATCCTTTCGGGTGGAGAATGTGGACTGTTGTTGCAAAAGAGGTTGGCTCTTCCAGAACTTTCTACATTAGAGAGAGCAGTGCTAGCGACGATGAAGAATGAACCATTGGTGGTTCTGTGTCAAGTAGCTTATTAGAGTGTCTTCAAGACTTTTTACGATGAATAACTTGTTTTTGCACTAGTGTAATAATGCTTCTATGGGATTCTAATCTTTTACTTGTCTCTAGTAAGAAATGTTGCGGGTTGCACATTTCTGTGGAGCATAGCACCGTTATCTAATGCAGCGATGACGCCTATAGGCCAAGAGAGGGACCTTCTTTGGCCATGGAAACGACTCGTTAGGAAGTTCTTTCGAGGAAACAAATGGATGCTGGAGCTGGTCTGAGTTTCAGGGTGCCGGTGGCCAAGAAATCACAGGCGCCTAAGAAGCAGAAAGATCCTACCCCGCCTTCGAGGAGGGAGGATGTTGCAGAGCCCTCCAAGGATGAGGTGTTGATTGTTGACTCATTCGTAAGGGAGGTGAAAGTTCGTGCAGGTTGTTAGACCTAGTAAAACTGTCCCAAGGCTAACCAAAAAGGTGATAAATTAGTAATTTAAAAAAAAAACTCTTGGTATTTTAGAAAACCAATTTAAAATTTTTATTACAATGATAAATTTTCTCAAAATAATTTTTCAACCACAAAAAATAAAAAATGCAAAAAATAAAACCGCGATAAAAGAAAGTAAAGAACAGAAGACACCAAATTTTATAGTGGTTCGGTCCAACAAGACCTACGTCTACTCCATGGAGACTCCTCTAGGTATTGCACTAAATACTAGTGACTCTCTTTTTGCCCCCACAGTAAGATGGAGAAGCCCTTACAAAAATCTCTCTTCTACCAACCCAGTGCGGCAAAGAATCGTCGTCCATTTTCACCCTCCTGATGAAGGCAGAGAACCTTCGTCCTTTTTCACCTTCCTGGTGAAGGCAGAGAATCTGACGTCCTTTTTCACCCTCCTGGTGAAGGCAGAGAACCTGACGTCCTTTTTCACCCTCCTGGTGATGACAGAGAACCCGATCTCCTTTGAAAATCTCCTTTCAAGAGGCTTCAAGAAAGTATGGAAGAACTTTGAAGAACAAGCAAGAGATCCTCACCGTTGGGCAACCTTGTGAATCCCTCACAAATCCCTCTCACAAGATCTCTCACTCTCCAATTCTAAAACACTCTCCCTAACATTCTCCAAGTCCACTCTCAAAAGAAATTCGCAGTCAGATCCATTAATGTCAGTTTTTAGGACACTTATATATGAAAGACAAGAAAAATCGTCCAGAAAACTAAAAATTTTAAGTTGAATGTACTTGGATCGTACAGTACAATCGCACTTCGTACGTACGAATAGTTCAAAAATCCATGTACGATTTTGTACGAACATGATTTCATACTCTGTCAGTCATATGTACGAACTGACTTCGTACTGTACGAACTGTTCAAAAATGAACTTATTCGCCTGGTACGCTCGTGTACGAACCTCATTTCATACTATGGTCGTCGTCTGTACGAACCCAACATCGTACAGTATGAACTGTTAAATCAAATCATGCTTCGTCTGTACGAACATGGACGATCCTATTTCGTACTCTGGACGTCGTCTGTACGAATTCAATTTGTGCAGTACGAACAGTTCAAAAGATTTACCTGTTCGTATGGGACGAACTGGTACGCACCCATTTTGTACTTTGAGCTTCGTCTGTACGAACTCCATATCGTACAGTACGATCAGTTCATAAAATGGTGAGTTTGTTCGCGACGAACTGGTACGTATCCATTTTGTACTCTGGACGTCATCTGCACGAATCCAACTTCATACAGTACGAACAATTCAAATAGTTCGAAATTTCCAAGGCATGATTCGATTAACTTTGTATTGGAGGAACTTTCATGACAAATCGTCCAATACGATTCAAGAATCGTACTGTACGATTAATTTTTTTTAAAAAAATTGACTCACTCCCCCAGTGTGTGTGTGCACGGTTACCCAATTACAATCACACTCTCTCAGATTTAAGAAAAATAGAAAAAGTATAGACTTCAATTACAAGAAACCCTAATCTAATATGTCTTGAAGTCTTTGGCAGTCTAGAGTATGACTTCCCTGAAATGTTAGTACACACAAATAACACAAACAAAATATATCCAATATATGTTGGGAGAAACAGTAATTAACACAATAATATTTTGGTATCATCAAAAACTCACATGATATAAAAACATAATTTTGAAAACTAAGTTGCAACAATCTCATATAAAAACATAGTTTTAAAAACTAAGTTGCAACAGGAGGATGAGATAGCTGTTGCGGCCCTTTAGAAAGAGCTGGTTGAAGGTGCAGAAGCCTCTAGGGACTCCAAAGTTTACTTGACGTCTGATGGCGATAAGTCCCGCTCTCTGGCGAGAAGGGAGAGTTTGCAGGTGAGAACCAGGGTGTTAAACTAGAGTCGAGCTGGTCTTCGACAATGGAAGCATCATCCATAACCCCTTTTTGGAGCGGTATATCTCAGAGTTGGATCCGCGCAACCTGATTGTTCATTTATGAACTCGCTGGCGGATACATGGCAGAAAGTGTATATCTTGGGCCATCGATTATGCGGTTGGACGCCAAATTGGGGCGATTGGAGGCAGCGAAAAAGTATGCCAAGTTCACTCTTTCTAAAGAGGAAAAAAACCATTGTGAGACAGTGAACAGGGTGAATTGGCTAAAGAGAGAGATGGCCCAAATTTAGGAACTACACAGGTTTGAGTTGGAGTCGGAAAGAGCCGAAGCCGCATCAATCGTGGAGGCCAAGGATCAGGCAGAGGCAACAGCTATTGATTATGTCGTGGTCATCAAGGCCAAAGAACAGGTTGAGGCGACCATTGCCAAATTGACTGTAAAGTTGAATGAAGTGCCTCGTAGTGTTAGTGGCGAAGAGCTCGAGAGTAGGTTGGGTGATAGTTTGTAAGAATCGGGCTTGGCCGGTTCAATTAAGCTGGGCCCTAACTAAAGCGAACGAAGCAGAACCGAACGGGCGAGCAATAGTGAGCAATGAGCGAGTGCAGGCATAGTAGGTGGGTTCGGATATTGCGAATGAGCGAGAAAACACGTTTGAATGTGAAAAGCAACGACTCCTCGTGGGAGATAGCTCCGATTCGATCACTCCAGTGAACCATACGAATCAAGGAAGTTCAGAATGAGAAGAGGTAGCGATAGAGAAGAAAGAAAAGGAAAATTTGTGAGAAAGAAAAGAATTTGGATAAGGAAGAGAATATGGTGCTTGTAAAGAGTTTATTTTCTTTCTCCATTGCTAGAATAGGTAAGTAATTTATTACTTTATTATTTCTTAGGTGAAGGCGAAAGTCTGGGAAAAGAGAAGGAAATTTGGAAGAAAGATCACGAAGGTATCTTAAACTAATTTAATTTAAATTAAGAATAGTTAACTTTCAATAATTTTTAGAAATTAACTATCGATTGATTTAAATTCTTGTATAAGATATGTTCGTTTATTTAATTTAGATAAGTTGAATGCAGTAAAGAAGAAAAATGAAGAGTATTCAACCACTTCCTTATTTGGTGAAAGGTCATTTATTTTATTTTATTTTAAAAGAGAGAAATTTAATGTTTTGTATATAGAATTGAGATTTTAGAATTCATATAGGTGATGAAATATTTGATTCGACCAAAAGGAAGATCAATTGATTGAATGAATTGACTATTGAGCTGAGATAAAGTGCCGATTTCCAACCAGAGTTCTAAGAAGTGAATAGGTAAGAGGTACTTAAATGTTAATGCAAAAGTAATTCAAATTTAATGAAAAATATAGTTTAAGGTAGCTGTATATATTCATATAATTGTGTATGTGATTTTAGGTTGCATTAAGGAAGGCTATTCCAAAGATCAAGAATTTGAAATGATCTATATACATAAAAGAAATCAAAGTGGGTAATTACAATTATTTTATAGCAATTACAATTTTCTTTTATTTTTATTGCAATTATTGTATGTTATAGCATTATATTGATTGAATGTTTAATGTATAAAAGGAATCAATTAAGAAGAATAAAGTGGATGATTATGCTAGTTATAGTAATTCTATTTTCTTCATTATATTGCTATTATTAAACATTATAACATGCCCACATACTTAATATAATTAAATATTTAATATGCAATAAATTTGAGAATGCTGAATAATTGAAGATTATAAAATAATATATATATATATTTAATTATCCTTATAGATTAATATGACATGTGATGAAAAATTGAAATAAACTAAAAGAATATTTATATGAAAATAAAAGTATTAAAAGAAGGAAAATGTACATACATGTAAATACAGGAGTTCATCCTCTTATGATATTAGTTGGGGATGCAACATACACATGCATGTTAAATGAAAAAGAAATGAAAATAAAAATTGTTGTACCTTAATTGGTACAAAATCTTAAACGGTGCTCCTGTACCAAATGAAAAGGAAAAATGAATAAATGAAAATAAAAAATAAATAAATGAAATGAAAAAAATCTAAGTTAATTGAAAGACTTATAATAAAAATCTACTGCATATGAAATATTATGAATATGTTACTGCAAATGAAATGTAATGAATATGTTAACTATACGAGAAAGACAAATAAACTTGATTACTTTTATGTATATTAAACTATTATATTATAAGCTGTGACTATCCATTGAGTTTCTATGTAAACTCAAACTGATAGAAATTTCAAGTGAATCTTTTGAAAAATAAAATGACTGAAAGAGAATCGAATGAAAACAAGTAAAATATGGTTTATGTATATGTTAAAACTTATAAATTTGTTAGTGGCTCTTTAATTTATGTGGGATGTTAGTTTGTTAACTGTTTATGTATTTGGAAAAAATATATTAACCATTTGACCGTCTTTTCCTGTCTCGTTAATTTGAGTATCCATGCTAGATCATGATAAAAGTGGAATCAAAGACCAAATAAAATATGAATCATATTAAAAGAGCCTGTAGGTTGATTATTGAGTTTAAGAAAGTTGATCTGATATAAAATTATGAAATTTTACAATATATATTTTACTTTAAGACTCAGAAGGATTCTAAAGAAGATGTGGAAAGAGCTATGCCAAATATTGTTGTCAATACTAATACATTGACTCAGATGATGACAACAATCACTCAATTAATTTAGGACTCAAGAACTCAATCATCAGGAAGTGGTGGTAGCAGTAGCATGTCTATGAATATGCATTTAAAGTTATTTTAGGATATGAGACCGTCATTATTTAAAGTAGTATAATGACCAATTGAAGCAGAAAATTGGTTATTACGGATTGAGAGGATATTAGAGGGGATGATCTATCTAGATGAAAAAAAGATTTCATTGGCGACATTTGTACTTCATGGCGAGGCTGAAAGGTGGTGGAAGGGTCAACACAAGGATAAGTTTGGAGGGATGCCTAAATGAGATGAGTTTACTTGGGTGTTTAGAGTGTTTATGTATTTGGAAAAAATATATTAACCATTTGACCGTCTTTTTCTATCTCGTTAATTTGAGTATCCAAGCTAGATCGTGATAAAAGTGGAATCAAAGACCAAATAAAATATGAATCATATTAAAAGGGCCAGTAGGTTGATTATTGAGTTTAAGAAAGTTGATCTGATATAAAATTATGAAATTTTACAATATATATTATACTTTACTTTAAGACTCAGAAGGATTCTAAAGAAGATATGGAAAGAGCTATGCCAAATATTGCTGTCAATACTAATACATTAACTCAGATGATGACAACAATCACTCAATTAATTCAGGACTCAAGAACTCAGTCATCAGGAAGTGGTGGTAGCAGTAGCATGTCTATGAATATGTATTTAAAGTTATTTCAGGATATGAGACCGTCATTATTTAAAGGAGTATAATGACCAATTGAAGCAGAAAATTGGTTATTATGGATTGAGAGGATATTAGAGGGGATGATCTATCTAGACGAAAAAAAGATTTCATTGGCGACATTTGTACTTCATGGCGAGGCTGAAAGATGGTGGAAGGGTCAACACCAGGATAAGTTTGGAGGGATGCCTAAATGAGATGAGTTTACTTAGGTGTTTAGAGATTGGTTTGTGCCTCTTTCTGCAAGGAGGCAAATGCATGATAAATTTATAAGGCTAGTGCAAGGAGGCAGATTAGTAATACAATATGAAGCTGAATTCACTATCTTATGCAGATATGCCTCTTACTTAGTTCATATTGCAAAAGAAAAATGTCATCGATTTTTATCTGGATTAAAAGATGCTATAAGATAGCCTCTTATTCCTATAGGGATTAAAGATTATTCTATTTTGGTGGTGAGAGTTAGAAGGATTAAGATGGATATACAAAATACCCAAAGGGGGCATACATTCCAGAAAAGAAAAAAAATGTAGATGTTATGGGGGCTTCACAGGATTCCTAAGCTAAATTTATTTCACAATCTAAAAATTCTAATTGGAAGAAGGCAAAATCTAGTAGCAGTGGTAGTTAGATGAGCTTGAATACCTCCAGTAAATGTGAAAAGCAGCACAACGGTGAATGTATTTCTGGGACAAATACTTGCTTTTGGTGTCATCAACTTGGACATATAGCCAAGAACTGCCCTACTCTTGGGTAAAACTTATCATGGGAATCAAAAACGAATGTTGGATCATCTCAGAGAAATGTTGGCAGACCAAGGATGATAGAATCAGTTGCTTTCACTCTAGGGTCAAATCAAAGTAGACCAAATACCCAGCCTAGAATATATGCATTATCTTAATAGGTTGTTAAGGATTCACCTGATGTGATTATATGTAGACAAAAGTTTAAAATAATAACCACAAAAACCAATAGGAGTGATGGAATTGCAGGATTTTAAAGTCCACATTAATGTATTTGTAGAATTTTAAAGTCCGCATTAAATAGAATCTATTCCGCTAAAAATTTAAATTCTTCTACTTCTTAGTAGTTCTTTTGAATCTATGGCATTTTTAGTGCTAGAATAATCCAAAGTTCTTGTGTAGTGCACAACATATCTGAATAGTTGTTCTATTTAATCAAAATAAAAAAGAAAAATTCAAAAATAAACAATACCCTAATAACATTAAGTTAGCTTACTAAATGTCATTACATTTCTGACAATTCTTCACCAGATAAATTTGTACATCTATTGTTTTATTTTATCAGCAGTAAAAGCGGCTAAATTATGTCTATTGCCTTATTTTATTGGGAAATGCTATGGTGCACTCAGAAATCGATAACTAACTCCCAAAGATAACATAAAATGATATTCAAGCGGCCCATAAAATTTTCAAAATGTAAATTTGAAAGCAAGGTTATTTTTGTCAATAACTGTTAAAATCGACACACAAATAGATTTATAGGTATATTTTATCATTAGCCATCAGTTTTCATACCACTTACGTTCATTTTCCAGCACGTATCTCCACTGGTAAGCAATTCCCTCATCAGCTTCCTTAGAGGCAACAGAGGTAAACACCAGTAGTCTATAGTTCTTCTCCGCCATCTCTGTAATAGTTGGCCAGTCCTTGCCATTTGTCGGCATCTCCGCCAATGGATACAAATACTTCATCAAATCTGCATTAGTGAACAAGCTACTCAAACCTTTTGGAGTGCGGACATAGTCTTCTATAAAAATGGTCACAATCTCCGTTGGGTTATCAGTCAGGAATGCCTCCACCTCCTTTAGAGTGTTGATTGCAGGTTCCTGGTATGCATGGATTAAGACATTATTAAGATGGCCTGTGCTTGCTCTATTGAGCTTTCCACTTATCTAACTTGTAAAGGAGGAAGTTAGACACAATCAATTGAAGTTATTCCAGCGACTACCTTATCTATCGAGATAAGGGTGCAAAGAAGCATCAAGAAGAAAAGACAGGAGTTCAGATGCTCACAAAAGCAGTGAAGTTATAGCATTGCCCCTGAAATGAATGGCAAAGCCAGATATCACCTTCAAAGTCATACATATCCAGCATCAGCCCTCTCACTCCATTCTATAATCAGTATCAAAAACAGAAAAGTATTCAGAATTAGCACATCAAGTCACCATCAAACCGGCTCAGTCTATGGCATAAATGCTTGGTTCATGAAAGAGAACGAGTTTATATCCCACATCTGGGTAAATAATTAAATAAAGGGTAACAAAAAGTAAAACCATTTTTTCAGTTGAAATTGAAACTTTCTCCTGTAAAAAGAAGTCTACAGCCAAGAAAATGTAGTACTAAAGCAAAAACTTGAGTTGAGCAAACTTTAAGCCAATTTAAAGAGAGTTTTCTTAAGTTAACAATATCAAGGAAGGGATTAGATGTGAAGAAATCAAGAGTTTTATGTTCATTTATCTAGTAGTGTAAGTTAACACGTAATAAACTGAGGGTTCTAAATCCTTTAAATGTGGGCTCCTTTGAGTGTATGGATGCAAGAGAATTGCAAGGAAATAAAAGAAAAGTGTAGTATAGCTTCTCCTCTCTCTCCTCTCCTCTTCTTTCTTGTTTGTATTCTATGTGTGCACATTGTGAGCTCCAAAAATTGACGCCCCGGCATCTCCAAGCCTCTTTATTAACGGGGAGAGTTTTAACGAGTTTAGGTTCCATGGTAGATTTTCATAAGGCAGATTGGGTTTTAGATAAGACACTCCCATAGATTTCATACTCATTTTATGAGGACTTTATGATCTGAGTTTTGGTTTCCCATATATATGCGCAAGCCCCTATGGTTAATTACCCAACCCGATAATGAGAGAACTTTCAATTGAGGCTAGTCATTAAATAGATCGCAGTAATTACCTAACATATAATAGCAGCGATTTTAGGGTTTACATTTGGTTTTGCATTTTGGAAATTATAATTTAAAATTTATCACCATATACTTAAAGCGAGTGATGGCAGAATGATGATAGGCTCAATCAAGATCTCATAGTTCTGTCATCCTGGGCTGTCATGATCCCTCGTCTACTTAGTCAGAGGAGGTAGTCGACCCAACCTAACAAAAAAATCCTTGTCAGTAGGCATTGGTTACGTCGTCCAAGGGTACTTTATAGACATGGTGATGTAGAACTACCGGCCTCATCACCTAGGATGGATGTTTATCTAAGTTGTTGAATTTAAGTCAACCTTAGTTAACAGTTAGTTTTATATCTTATCGAGCGCACCATATAATTCATTATTCAATGGGCTTTTAACCATTAGGGAACAAATGGGTTTTGGCCGTTTCCATAATATAGTGGTGTATTTTATGACAAAATCATCCGGTCAGAAGGCACGTGCTACTTCCCTGCTACCGACAAATCAATTGAGAATGAATTATAGCAATACATTCAACAAGACATCTCTTCTTTGTGAGCTGAAGTTATTCTTCAATTCAACATCCTCACCAAGCTGTTGCAAAGTGTGAATAGATTCATTTTAAGAATTTTGCCTTTTAGTAGGATTTGAATCTTATATTTTGTATTAAATAGCTCTCTCCAGCTAAAATTTCATGTCAGTACACTATCATCAAGGTGTTTGAGCACCTTTAGCAAATCCGCGGAATATTCTCAGATCTCATATTTAAGGGTTTGACATAAAGATCGGAGCACATGCGGAATATATTTTAACATATTTGCATGAATGAATTTGACACATTAATTAATACTCATGCACATCTGCATACTGCATTATGTCCTACCAATACATATATAATGCATTTTACATTTGTAATATATTTGCAATACACTCGTGTGATGTATCTTATAACTATAATATGCTTAAATGTTATGTCTGAATTTAAAATTTGTTTGATGGTATGTATAAGCTAGTGTAATTATTGTCTTTGTTTACCACAACCACTATAACCTTTATTGCCTGCCAAAGTTTTCTTTTTGTGCACTATCCAGATAGTTACTGCAGAACCTTCCGTACATCCTCCCATTGTCTTGGGTCAAATTGGTCATTTATTACGACTTCTACCCTTTTGAAGATATGACAGCTAATATTTTATTGTCCATAAAAAAAAATCTCAATGACACTTCAGTTCATCATCTTAATAAAATTTGTGACAAAAGGTATGTTAGTGTCAAAATTGGAATTAATATGATATCCGATTTAGGTTCAAGAATAGTCTCATGTACAACCTTCAACAAGAGGTTCTGATGTAGAACCAAGCTAGCCATGATTGGGGTGGGATTATTGATTTACTAGAGTTGCCAATTATGATCTCTCAATTAAGGAAATAGGAATTAAATCAAATCCATAATCTGAAGTTAATTTGGAGTTATTGAGAGACTTAATTGGGAGGAGCAAAAGGAGAAAGGGAGAGAGGGAGGGGCTGGCCCCTTTTATGGGGACTTGATTGGAGTATTTTATGACTTGCCAATCCTAGGCTATCAATTATGAGAGGAAAAATTAAGGCCAATCTCCAATTAAATTCAAATTGGCATGATTGGAGGAGGTTTCCTAATATAGCTCATGTTATTTTAGGAAAGAGATTTCATATTTTAAATAAATTAAAATCTGATTTGAAAACCATCCTAATTTAAAATGTGCTAATATTATGGAAGGTAGTGACTGTGCGTTTGAAATTTAAAATTTGAAATCAAAGGGGATAGGTGGGGTGTTTAATGACTTGTCAATCTTGGAATATTAATTAGGGAAAAAATCATGATAATTATCTATTTGAATTTAAAATAGCATGATTGGAGGAGCTTTCTTAACATAACTCTTTTCTTTTAGGAAAAAGATTTCAAATTTAAAATTGTTTAAATTTGAAATCTTGACTTTCCAAATTTACAAGAATTTAAATTAGGAAAGTAATGAATGCTTGGTTTTGAAATTTTTGGATCCAAGGGGAGGGGGGTGGTGGCCGGCGGCTAGGAAGGTAGTGGGGCTGGTGGTTGGGTAGGGGAAGCGTTCGGCCAAAGGTTGGGGAAAGTGGGGCCGGTGGCTTGGTGGAGGTGGTTGGGCCGAGAGGTGGAGAAGGACTGAGGGAAGAGGAATGGTATCAGAGCGAGATGAAGGTGGCGACTAAGGGAGAAGGAGGAGAGGGAGTCGTGGAAAAGATAAACCACGAGCTCGGACGCTTCCTGCGGCTGATGGGTAATACTTTGCCCTCACATTAGGACATCAAACCACGAGCCCGGATGCTTCCTGCGACTGGTGGGTAGTACGTTGCCCTCACCTAGGGACTTCAACTCTCATAAGAACTCTCAAAGATCTTAAGAACAAAAGTGCAGATTTTTCTCTTAATAATCATCCATCCCCTCAAAAATAAATAGCCAAAATACAATAATAAGACAAATGACAAAAGTGCCCCCTAGGGTCACATATGCCTACTCACTCAAGTGAGGGTAAAAACGAAAAAATGCATAAATAAATCAAAATATAAATAATAACTCAAAATAAAGTGGTACAATCATGGCCGTCGATCTTCGGCTCCTCCTCTGATAAACTTTCACGGTCGGATGTCCTCATCAGGTTCGATTAATAATAATTAATTTTTATCATTAAGTTCATCTATAGAATATGAATCATTACAATAATAATCCTAATAAAGCAACTCATCACAAAAATCATGTTTCTAAATTGATGGAATTGACACTTTTGCTTCATCTTTCGGAATTGATTTAGGTTTTTGAATCTTTAGAATATTACAAATTATTGTACAATATGATCTATCATTATGACAAGTTTGCTTTAAGTTTAAACAATGTAAATCACTTTGTCATCTAGTGTGAAAATGAGGAAATGATCGCCAATATGCCTCACATTGAATGCACAAATCAAATTCATTGTTAAAAATCATGCATCAACAACTTGGAATAAATTTTGAACTAAGTTTATTGGACCATTTGGTTCACCACGTTGATCAATCCAATTGGCCGACTACAGTCTTTTCAACCTTAGTTATCCACCGACTATGATCCTTCCGACCTCCATCGACCACCACCATGGTCCTCCAACCTCTGTCGCCCACCAACTACAATCCACCTACCTCCATCGTCCGCCAACTACAATAAACCAACCTTCATCACCTTTGACTATGGTCCTCGGACCACCGTTGTATGACTACGGTCCTCCGACCACCGTCGTCGGACTATTGTTCTTCTGACCTCTGTCACCCACAAACTACGATCCTCCAATTATCGCCTACTGACTATGGTCCCCCAACCACCGTCGTCTGACTACGATCCTTCCAACCTCCGCCACTCGCCAACCACAGTCCTCCAACCTCCGTGGCCTGCCAACTAAAGCCCTCTGACCTTCGTTGCCCACCAACTACAATCCTTGGACCACGGTCTCTAGACTACAATCCTTTAGCTACCATCACTGGCTACGGTCCTCCGACCTCCATCACCTGACTACTGTCATTCCAACCTTCTTCACCTGCCTACTATATTCTCCCGACCACTGTTGTCCGAATATGATCCTTCCGACCTCCGTCGTACGCCAACCACGGTCCTCCAATCTCCGTAGCCCACCAACTATAGTTAGACTTAGCTCCGTCGCCCACCGACTGCAATCCTCAAACCACGATCACCTGACTACGATCCTTCGATCTCCATCGCCCACCTACTACAATCCTCTGACCTATAAGCTTTCGATTATTATCACCTAGCTACTGCAACACCTACTAACTTCATCACCTATCATCGTTAATAATGCCAACACATGTCATCACTTATCGGATCAAGGCACGTCGTCGATATTAACTCTGACTCTCAGCTTCACTTATGCTAGATTCTTGCCAAAGGACTTTTCCAAATTCAACCACAAAATATGTTCTTTGCATTGTATAAGTGTCTTCCCTCAAAGAAGAGCAGCATTTGTAATCAAATAAAAATACTACTGGAATCTCCAGAAAAAATCTACAATTGAGAAGAATGCAATGAAGCAACTTTTAATATCAAATGTATTGCAGCCCAAGCACGATGGTTTCAGCCAAAAAACTGACAAAGAAGGTTTGCTAAATCAAGGTTTAAAATTGTGCAATTGGGTATTAAGGCATTTTTTGTTCGTAAGGAGAGGCATGAGCCTCAAGGCATTTTGAGGAACAAGCCTCAAATTTCAAAAATTGCGTAAAGTAAAAAATAAATGTTAAAAGTGATTTTTTATACAATACTCAAATAATATGTTAAAGGATGACATAATAACTTTTTATTTTTACTATAAAGTAATAAATTGATATACATATGAAATAAAAATTGCACAAGTGAAGAGATAAGTGATACATTACATGAAATAAAATTAAAATGCAAATATTATAAGAGCAAAAAAACATAGCATATAGGAATTACATAAAAATATCATATAAAATCAAGTTCAACTCCAAATTCTTTCTTTCCCAGTTCTCTACTCATCCACATTTAATTCCTTAAAAAAAATTTAAAACAGTTGACAATAACTCAGAAATCATCTGCACTATCTTCATTAAGGGGGTCTTTATTTGAGTCATCAACATAATAAATTGGTCTCTCCCCTGCCTCATCTTGTGGAGTCCAATGCCTCACAATCTACTTTTTCTTCATTTATTTCAATCATCTTATTCTTTCATAAATGTTTGTCATCAATATAAAAATGAGTATAATTGATGAGGACATCCACACTTGGAAAGTCTACCGGAGACGTGGTCGTCGATCTACGGCCACGATCGAGTCTTTATATTTTTGAGTTTATTTATGTTATTGTTTTCTTTTATTTCGTTACCGTTGTACCCTTACTTGAGGGTGGTTTGCTTGTAAGCCCAAGAGGGCATGTTTGTCTTTTAGTTGGTCTTTTGTTTGAGGCTATTTAAAAGCCTCCATGGTATTGGTTTGGGTAATGAATGATTAATAATAAAATTTCTGCATATTGAGTTCTTTGTGAGCTTGAGATCGTTGGAGAGAAATCACTAGGCGAGGGATGGCGGATCACCCACCAACCTAGGAAAAGTCCGGGTTCGTGGCCTTCTTCTTTCTCTTTCCCAACTCCCTCGCTCCCCTCTCTTTCTACCCTACCCGTCGGCTTCCCCAAAACCCCCTTTCCCCTAAACCGCCTCCCCAAACCCTCCACCACCTCACGGCCACCCCATCCCCAAGCCCCTACCCGCCGTCCACCTTCCCACCTCCATTCCCATTAATTTAGTTTCCTAAATTAAGATGAGGGCTGTTTAGAAAGAATTCTAAATTCAAATTCAAAATTGAATTTGAATTAATGCTTTCCTAATTCATTCAAATCTATTTTAGGAAACTTTCCTAATTAATCCCTATTTAAATTTTCAAATTAAATGGATGGGAATAAATCTTTCCTAATCCCTAAATCTATTTTTAGAAACCCCTAATCAATCCCCAATTCCCCTCCCCACTCTCCCACACCCGCCGGCCCCCCTTGCCTTTTCCGCCCCTCTCTCTTCCCAATCCCCTCTCTCTCTCCAATCTTCCCCCTCCCATTAATTTTAATTTCCTATCCTAGTTCCCTCCCAATTTCAAAATCTGAGAATAATTTCAGATTTTGGAAACTTGACCTTCTCCTAAACCCTAACCCTAACTCCCAACCCGCCCCCTCTTGGCCGGCCACCTTCTCCTCCCACTTTTCCTTGGATTTCTAGGGAAAACTCTTCCTCGCTCGCAACAATACTTCAAGGACAGCAAAGACCAACTTACTTCAACAATCCTCCGGCCCAACCGCTATGAATGGAAGTCCGCCCTTGGGATTCGGGCTTGGTGCTTGATGATCAAGATAATATTGACATACTCCGCTCCCCCTTCTTCGACGTAGGATTTGATTATGAAACCACCGTCGAAGAATACTTTGGGCGGATCCACATTCCCCTGGTTGATACAATCGACAACCAAAGATTCAAAGGAAGGTGGATTATCGTCGGTCACTTCACACCCGCCATCTTTCCGACCATTTCACCGTCTCCCATCAAAGACTGCATCTATCGTCTTCTACTAATCATCACCGACACCATTAGCAAATCAAAGGACTTCCTCCGGCGACGATTCCCCACCACATAAGGGTTGACTTTTCTTCCCTTTTTCAATTACTTCTTTGTTCTCTAACTTTGTCAGTGGTGACAGAAACGCAAGGGATCGCTCTGCTTAATCTTGCTAAAGCTTAGTAAACGTAGGGTTTTATTGAGTGTATTTTCTTTGCTATTAATCTCGTTGTTAATTAAGGGATTATGAATGAACGTTTACCATGTTAGCTTTAAGTTGATTTTCTAATCTATTTTTGTTTGTACAAGTCTTTTATATGTGGTTTGGCCTAAACGCAAGCATCCCTCCTTCGTTTTATTTCTTCGTTTCTATTGCTAGTAGATCTAATCATGTATTGCTCTTTTAATAAGTAGTGCAAATCCTAATTTTCACTCAAAGCATCTCAGTCCTGCATCAGTAATACTCCAAAATTTTTAGAGGAGGCGGTGGTGGTGGTGTGCAGCTTCCAAGAGATCCCCAACGCGGCTACGGTGGTGGTGGCTACGACAGAGTGACAAGTTGGAGGCCGAGGCAACCGAGAGGAAATTGTTGCGGCTTGGGGGTGCATGAAGGCATGATTTGTTCGGGGCATTAGTTTATGATTTAGATAAGTTATAATATATATATAGGGCTGAGGCGAACCTCATATTGCATAATTTTAAATAATGCACTACATAGAAAAGAAGTGATGTAGTCGGGAAGATACAAGAAAGAAAATGCAAAGGAGACATGGCAAATCCAGTAAATCACAGCAAAATAGAGATTGATAACTCCCTTTAAATTCAGGATTTAGCTTTAAGATCCCCTTATAAGCCATTAGGGAAGATTTAGCTGAAATCCATACGGAATCCTTTTTCAAATGGCTAAATTTTTTAAAAAAAAGGGTTGGCTTGCATGTAGGGATGTAAGAAAATTGCAGGAAAATAAAAGAAAAGTTTTTCATGCATTTCCTCACCTCTCTCCTCCACTGCCAACCTCTCTTTTTTGTAAATTTGAATGTGCATGTGCATGAAGAAAAACAGGCCGGCTAAGAGAGATACAAGGACAATGATTTTTAGAGTGGTGTGAAGTAGCCATCTAAAAAGCCCCACCACCTCCTATGATATTTTGCATCAATATAAACGCAATCCATCATGGAAACAAAATACCCGAAGCTGGTTCGTGACGGTGTCTTCCTGATTGTAAAAGGTGACTCTCTGCACGCCGGTAAAGGAGGGCGCGTTCACAATGGAGAAGGAATTGTGGGTCACCAGCCACGTGTACTTGTTGAAAGGTAAGCCTTTCTCCTGTCAGTCATTCTTGCTCCTTTAAACACAAACTTTGGAGGGAGAAAGAGGGACGGGTAGAGGAGGAGCTCACAATGTCAGTTTGACGGGTGGCCTGGCCGCGGGTGCAGGAGGGATGGGTCTTTCCCGAGGCCAGACAGGTGCCGCAGTAGAGGCCTGGGGCGCACTCTTCAGCTCCGGAGCAAGGGTTCAGTAGCTGCGGAGACGATCAAATGGGTCAGATTGGAAGAGTAAAGAGTTATGAGGAGGAGATATAAATAGAGTACCTGACAGCCGGGGGCGGCACAGGCGGCGGCGTGAGCAATTAGCGAGAAGGAGAGGAGGAATTGGAAAAGGAAGGGGCTCGAAGCCATTAGAGCGAGAGGAGAGAGATTGCAGAGAAGTGTGAGAGGGAAAAGAAATCAATCTCAGATGCGCTGAATAAAATTTTGCTTTAACTGGAAAAATAGTTTATTTATATTTTATAATCATCTGATAAACTATAAATATTTATTTTTCATACGGAATATAATTTAAATTTTGCTAAGGGTGTCCTGATAAATATTTTAACATGAAAGATAGTTTAATTATTTATAATCATCTGATAAAAAATTAATATATATATTTCTTATAGAGTATAATTTAAATTTTGTTAAGGATATTCCAGTAATTTTTTTTGAAAATTCTAAGTTCATATGACTCAAAATATCCAAAATTAGATAAATATAAAGTTATATATTATTTAATTTTTTAGAAAAATAAATTTCAAAAGATTCATTCAAACCAATATACCTCATTTGGACGGCAAACTAATTTTTTTCAATTTTGTTATTACCAAATTTGATTCAAGTAACATTCAAACAAAATTTAATGAAGTGGTAAACCGTATGTGATAAATATGATTCATTGTCGAATATTTTTCAAATCATAATTGAACATTCAAATTTTTTTTTTTTCAAAAAGTTTTTCTATCAAGATTCAAATATGATTCAAATAAAGTTTGAATAAGACATTGCTTTAAAATATTATAAAATTGTTAAATGACATGTTCAAATAGCATTTGTTCAATGTTCAAACAAAATTCACACGTGTTAAACAATAAATTATAATATAGCATAATGCAATCACAATAGCTATAATACAATAAGGCAAACACACTAAAGGACAAAATTTTAATAAAAAACCTTATATTAAACTAAAATACTTACAATTTTTATAGGAACATGTTATGTAAATACAACAAATAAAAACTTTGATGAATACAATAATAGCATCTATAACGCAACTATATTAATTTAAACTATTTAAATCTGATCACGTTAATATCACTATAAAGTGTCCAAATCTAATTACAAATATATCGCTATAAGGTACCCAAATCTGGCCATATATTTATCACTGTAAAAAGCCCAAAATGTGATCACATAGATCACCATAAAAATGTGCTCTTGAAGATTATCAGGATTAAAGTCATTTTCATCAAATAATAGAATCTGTATTTTCAATTCATAATTATGAATTCAAGCCACAAAAATTTTGCATTGATCTTTAGTAGCATATCTATTGAAAACAACAACACGTTTATTGAAAGCAACACATCTATAAAAATACATATAATGCCTCTCTATATGTATAAGGGCAAACATATGCATATTCAGATGTTATAACATTACTTCTCATATTTAACACGATGATATCCTTAGCCTCAAATATTATAAATTGTCTAACAATTTTCTCTATCACACCACTAGATCTATAAATGACCCATGCATAGCACGATATCTCAAATGAGGGCAAAAATAATAAATTCAAAATTTGCTTGAAGCTTCATCGAACACTTATCTATTGTTCAAAATTTGACTGAAGCTTCTTCAACTATTGTTCAAAACTTATTTTAAATATAGCTCAAAACTTATTTTAACCTTAATTGAACCATGTTCAGCACATTATTAAAGCTTACTCCATTATTATTCGATTCTAGTTTTAAAATACAAACATGCTTTGAATAAGCTTCGAAGCATTATTCAATTATATGTCAAATATGCATCGGCCAAAGTAAAAAACAAGCTTTAAGCAATGTTCAAAGCTAGTAATTAATATATTTCTAGGTTTTAGCATTTAAAGTGTAGGCGTATAACATTAATCAGTAATATTTGATGACAATTGCCGACAGCAAGAGATGGAGATAAAGGAGACAAAATGTTACATTGAAATTTTACCTCAAAACTATCACTTAGTGTTGACCTCAATGACCGCTCCAAGGTTGACTCGGTCAAATACGACAAAAATGGCAAGCAAAGGACATGAAACCTTGTGAATCAGGTTTGATTTGTACAAGGGACAAAAATTTTGTGATAAATTTAAAATATAAATAGATATTATTATTATTATTGTTATTGTTATTGTTATTATTATTATTATTATAACTAAGAAAAGTCATAACCTAAAACTTTCACCCAACCCTTAGCACTTCATTCTTGAGTTCCTCTTCATGCATGAACTCTCCCCTCTCTACTTGTAATACCCAATTTTTACAAGGTAAAAATGCAAAAAATTTTAATTATGATTTTTCTAAAGTTAATGAATAATATACATATTTTTCTTGTATTTCATAGACCATTGCATTTTACACACTAAGTTGAATGTTAAATTGCATAGAAAAAATGATAAGACTAATGTATATGACATTTACATGCAAGGAAGAAAGGCTGACTGTCAACACTAAAATTAATACGATTTGACCCATCGCCAACAGGCTTTCCTTTAAATAAAAGATTTGTGGGGTAATCCCAGTTGTAGCCTATAATTAATCGACTGAATTACGCTGACAAGTAGATAGTGGAGGCTCTTAATGATTTACTGAAAGCCACCTTTGAATTGATTTAAGGTTTATGAATGATGATGGTAAGATAAAGACTAATGACCAACTGGCTGACAGTTGAGGTTAAGTTAAAAATTGATGACCAATTAATTGATAGTTAGGGTTATGTTAAAGACTAATGACCAATAGATTGAGATTTGGGTTAAGTTAAAAGATTATTAATAGTTGAGGTTAAATTAAAGATTGATGATAAAATGGTGGCTAATTAGGATTAAAATGGTGAAAACACCACATAAAATTGGATGTATTGCCTCGTTGAATTCAACATTAATATGCATACATTATATCATACATAATTACATATAATATATGATCAACACATAAATGATAAATATAACAAATATCAGACAGAGGATATATATGATTGATGAATGATAAGCATGACAACTGATAAGACTGATGGCACATAAGATACAATATACAGTGACTGATTGACTGATGATGGGATTATATGACATATAGCTAGACTGAAAGAGTACAGATATGAACATGTGATATGTAACGAGTATATGATTGATATAATATAATAAGACTGTATATGACATGTTTACTACTTCTGTTTCATGCATTGACTTCAATTGCAAATATTAGCTACTTGTTGGGCTATGTGCTCAGTATATGATTTCTACATATTTTCATAAGGATAATAATTTTATAGACTGAGATTATTCTAGACTAAAGGCTAAAGTTTCTTTCTATATCTATCGATCTTTTTTTATAGTCATAATATATTATTCATAGTGATGGACCGGTTTATTATATATTATGACTATTGTGCATATGTCATTTTAGCTTGTATCAGTTATAAATATTTAATAAATATAAATGCATTTATGTTTTTCATTATTCATATAGAACTATATGCTCTGGTTTAATATTTAAATAAATAAAAATGCTTCTTCCAATTTTTCTAGGGCGTGACAAAATAAAAGTGGTATCAGAGCAATAGTTGTTGGAATAATTAAAATTTTATAACCAGAGTTGTCGAATTGATTATGTATAAGGTAGTGTATAGGAGTATTGAGTTGCATTCATAAACATACATACATAATTGTACAAATAATTGATTGACTCATATGCATACCTATTAGGGAATGAATATATGATTTGATTTGTTATGATTGATATGATCGGCAACTAGTTATAACACCTATAAAGTTATTATACCGTTCAACCCATTTTGACCCGACCAGATTCAAGATAATCCATTAAATATCTGCATTTGAGGGAATATTTTGTGTACATGTGAGAGTCTACATATGCTCTGAAATGGGTTTCAGTGGTTTGTTTTCATGTTTGGAAAATTTTGGAATTTTTTCCCTGAGGTGCCACAGCGTTGGGGTAAGCGACGCTCTGGTGCTTAGCTCTATGAAATTTTGGAAAGAAAAATTTAGCATGACAATGCGGGGGGGGGGGTGCGTTGCAATGTTGTGAGCTCCTAGAGGGAGCACCGTAGCTGGCATTGTTGGGCATCGCAGTGCTTGGCCTAAATTTTTATTTAAATATCAATTTCTACTAAAATGCCAATTCATTTCTCCTAAGGGTTGTCGGCTATTAAGAGAGAGATTTCTAGAGAGAGAAATTTAAAATTGGAATGTTTCGAGTCATTTTCAACTGAATTTGGGTTGTTTTAGGTCATTTTCTATTGATAGCCTTGCTTTAACACGCTTTAGAAAAGAATTCATGCAATCACTTACATATAGAACATCCACAAACACATGTGAAATGAAAATGTAGAGAATTTAGAACTGAAGCATTATAATCTGTCCTCCTTAGAAAAATATTATCCTTGATATTTCAATATTTAGATTAGACAAATAGATTAGGGTACAGTTTTCTTATCTCAGATTCTTTTTTGAAGTACCTTCTCTATGACTTACACTTCCACTATACTTTAACCATTTGAACATGTTTGCTTCTCAATTTCCTAATATTATATGTCAAAATTTTTTCAAGCTCCTCTTTGTAACTCCTATCGGGTCGTACTTCTATATCCTTTCTAGATATTGGCTTCCATAGTCAAATACCCATTTTATAAGATAAGAGATGTAATAGCTCGTATTTTGACTCAGTCAAATAATTTTCTTAGAAATCAATATAAGTTCAAATCGCAAAACAACTTCATCATAGCATAGATATTATACTGATTTAATCACACTAATATTTTCATAATTTTTGGGCGCTGGTGCAAATTCTTAAAAAATTAACATCTATCGATACAAGTGAAGATTTTGGGACCGTTATGTGTCTGTTTTGCAAACTAATTTCACAAAAGTTTTTTTAATATGATGTGTTATTTTATAGATATTTTTCTATAATTTTTGAAACCCCCAAAAAATTTAAATGAATTTTTCTAAAAATTAATTAAATTATATTATTATTTATTTATAAATATCTTAAGCCACTTAATCCTAATCCCTAAAATCGACTAACAGAGAAGGAATTAGGGAATTTAGAGAGAAATTTGAGAAGAAAGAAAAAAAAGTTTAGGATTTGGAAGCCGTAAAGCGATTTTCGTTAGTCAATCCTGTTGGGAGATTTACTCATCTCATTGTAAAAAATCATTATCCTATTTTTGATTTCAATAATTTGATATTTTTGATATTTTTTTATCATATTTTTATTACTGAAAAATCAGGATAATTTTATATTGGTGAAACTTTTACTATATAACTTTTTATATTTTACAGAGATTGAGATTATGAACGCTTTAAGTATTTATTTGAGATTTTCTGCGAGTAATTTTAAAAAAGAAGTAATTATTATCAATTTAAAATTTTATTTTGACATCTAAAATAGTGTTTTAGTTCAATTAAAGCTTCAAAATATTGTTATATATGATCTTTGATAATTTGATTAATTTTTGAAATATGAATTTCTGCTCAATAGGATTTTTTGTTGCCTACCGTTATGATATTTTAGCACTTTTTAAATTAAGCTCAATTATGCATTATTTACTGTATTGCATTAAAAATGAATGTGCGTATGTGGTTAATAACTAGTCGTTATTATTGTTATACTACTGTGATAATAATGTGTGCATGTAAACAATAAATAAATATTGGTTGACTTATTGGTTGGAGATTAATTGACCTGTACAGGATGGTGGGTCGACGAACATTCTTTTAAATACTATGGTTGGGTGTCATCCTCTATTGATACAATGATATAATGATTAAAAGTTATAAGGAGTTATTATTATACCGACGGGTAAAGAGGGACAACTATATTTATTAAGCTAATGACTATCGACTACTGATTACTGATTATTAAAAAATATCATGATAGCTAGAACTTCTTACTTGTTTAGTGTGACAATTGAAATGCATGTTATATGTTCATTATTATTATACGGCTTTACTGATACTATATTGATTTACTATCACTGTACATATTTACTGTTATTGTATTATTTTACTGCTACAACCACTAGATTCACTGGTACCGATAAGACATCGATACTATTACTGATACCACTACTGATTCACTGTTACTGTTATTGATTCCTTGTACTAATATTAAGCATGTGACATTTTGAGCATGTGATATATCAAGCATGTGATTAAGATATTGATTTGATATTGATATAGAATAACTGAATAGCATGTGTACATAGTTATAGGATTTCACTGCATTAATATGTTTTTGACAGTCTTTATTGATGCTTTAGTTTTACTATTTTTTATAATTGATTTATTGATTAATAGTGTTGATATGATGACTACATTTTTTATTTGACACCTATACCAATTTATTGGTTTCCTTACTACACTACAATACTAGCTTTTGTACTATACTATTTTACATGCTTTACTACTACAACATGTGAGTTTTATAATTTCTGCACTAACTCATTGATCATATGAATATTACTGTTATGATTTGATTGCTGACATGTATATTACATCTTTACTGTGCTTTGAGTTCAGTTGTAAATTTTAGTGACATGTTGGACTTTTTAGCTTATTATATGTGATTTAAATATTTTCAGGTTAGGGCAAAGAGTCAGGGGTGTGAGGCTGTCCAGGATTATTCAAGTTTACTATTAGTTTGTTTCTTTCTATCAGTAGCTATTCTTTTATACTCATGACAGGATAGATATATTATGATTGTATAGATCCTGATTAGTGTACATAATTTTTGAGCAAGGAATATATATATATATATATATATATATATATTAATCAATTGTTTTATTTTTGCTAGTATTTATATTGATAAAAGAAATTAGATGGTTTGGTTATATAAATTAATATTTGCAAAATAAATTCTGGGGCATGACAAGAGATGTGAAATACATTTTGAATCTTAGAATATGTTCAAGCAATAACAAACGATGCATATTTTTTTGATTCTTTCAACTACTTCAAAAGATCCAATGTTCCTTAGACTCAGTTTTCCTTCTTTTCCAAAACTACTTGTACCTTTCGTCAGATTTATCCTTTACATATACAAAATCCCTAATATGCAACTCTACAGATAGATGTTTCACATCATTGTATTGTCTCTACCTATCCTTAATGGATTTCAAGTGTCTCTGATTAGACAAATCTTTTTAGTAGCATAATTTATAAAAGTTGGCCTTATTAAACTTTTTTCTCCCGCCTCTATTTAAGATAAAGGTGTTTTGCATTTCCCACCAAACAGAGTTTTGTATGGGGTCATACTGATATGAGATTAGAAATTGTTATTATATGCAAATTCAATCAAAGAAATATGATCTTTCCAACTTCCACCAAAATCCAGAATACATAATTTTAGAAGATCTTCTAATATTTAAATAGTTCTTTCATATTGCCCACTGTTATGTGGATGAAAAGTTGTACAAAACTATTATTTTATTCCTAGACCTTATTAAATACCTCTCCATAGCCTATAGATAAATATATCATCATAATCAGAAATAATGATCTTCAGTATCCCATTCAAACCAACAATTTCTCGTACATACACTTGCGCCAACCTTTCTATAAAATCAATCTATGAGATTAGAAGGAAATGAGCGAACTTTGTCAAATGATTCATAATAACCCAAATGACAACATGTCCCCATCTCAACCTCATAAAACTCATAGCAAAGTCCACCATTATTTCTTCCCACTTTCACATAAGAATAGGCATGGTTGTAAAAGACCACCTAGTTGTAGATGTTCTGCTTTGACTAATTAGTATGCTTCATATTTAGATACAAACTCCACCGCTTCTCTTTTCAATCCTGGCCATCAAAACATTTGCTTCATATCGTTATACATTTTGCTACTCCCATTGTGAATAGTATAACTAGAATAATGGGCCTCATATAAAATTTCACTCCTCAGATTTTCATTACTAGGAACACATAATCTATTCTTACATAAGATACCATAAGAATTGTATAACATAAGTTCAGATTTCTTACCATATTTAATTTGATCAATAAATTTCAAATATTCATTATCAAAATTTTGAATTTCTTGAATTCTTTCTTGTAGAGAGGGTTGTGCAATCATCTGAGCTAATACGACAGAATTCAAATTAAAAGTTTAATGACCTATAGCTCTAACTTCTTAGTATCTTGAAATAGCCGATCATTAGAAGTAAGTAGATGACTTGCTGCACCATAAGACTTCTTATTCGGAGCATCTGCTATCACATCTACTATCATATCTACCTTATCAATATGAGATTGAATAGTTAAATCATAATCTTTTATTAGCTCTAGCCACCTTCTTTTCCTCATATTCAATTCCTTCTGAGTAAAAATGTACTTTAGACTTTAGTGAACAATAAAAATTTCACACCTAACTCCGTACAAATACTGTCTTCAGATCTTCAAAGCAAATATAATAGAAACCAACTCCAAATCATGCATCGGATAGATCTTCTCGTGTAACTTTAATTGTCTGGAGACTTATAACTTTGATGTTTTGTATTAGAATACATCCCAAGTCTTTCAGTGAAGCGTCACTAAAAACCTGGAATCCTTTAGTAGGGAATAATAAAAAATAGAGTAGATGCTAAACAGTCTTTCAAATTCTAAAAACTATTCTCACAATAAAATGCTCAGTCAAAAGGAATTATCTTCTACGTTAATCTACTCTAAGGAATTGTAATCTGAGAAAATTCTTTTACAAATTTTCTATAATACCCAACCATTCCCAGAAAGCTAAGCACCTTAGATACAATAGTAGGCCTCAGCCAACTGGTGACTACTTGCACTTTCTGGGGATTCATAGAAATTCCATCGTTGTTTATCACATGTCCCAGAAATGAAATGCTTTTCAACTAGAATTCACACTTAAAGAATTTGGCATATAGTTTGTGCTACATAAGAGTTTTCCGAACAATCCTTAGATGAGCATCATGATCTTACTCAAACTTAGAATAAACCAGAATATCATCTCTAAACACTATAATGAACTGATCCATATAATTCTTGAAAATTATGTTCATTAAATCCATAAAAATTGCATGTGCATTAATAACCCTAAAAGGCATGACTAAAAACTTATAACAATCATACCTTGTACTGAATGCAGCCTTCACAATATCTTTTTCTTTCACTTTTAATTAGTAATAACCAAATCTCAAATCAAGTTTAGAAGATATAGAAGTGCCCATCTATTGATATAATAGATCGTCAATATGAGGTACATGATATTTAATTTTGATCTTCTCTTTATTCAACTACCTATAATCCACACGCACCTGCATAGTTCCATCATTTTCTTCACAAATAAAACTGGTGCACCATAAAAGGATACACAAGGTCTGACAAATCCTATGTCTTCCAATTTTTGTAATTGTAGTTTCAACTCCTATACTTCTTAGACATCCTTTTTATATGGGGTCTTAAATACTGGAGCAATACCTGAAAATACATCACTACAGAACTCTATGTCCCTATCATGTGGTAACCTCACTAACACATCCAAAAATACATTAAAAAACTCTTAAACCACAAGAACATTATCAATGGACTCAAAATTTAACCTCTTGTCCCCAATAGATGCCAAAAACAACATATTACCCTTCTTCCATAATCCATCTACTTGTACAACAGATATCAAACAAGATAAGACACTCCTGACTCCCTAAAATAAATAGCTCTCATTATCCAGAAATAGAGTAACTTTCTTCTTCTAAAAATTAATTTTAGCCCTATATCAACTCAACCAATTTATATCAGAATGACATCAAACTCAGAGATAGGCACTAAAATCAAACCAAATATCCACGTCCTATCAAAAATATCTAAGTCATAAAAGCAAACCCGACTAATTATTACACTATCTCCCATAGGTAGAATTACAAATAATGAAGCAGGAAATTGTACATAAGGGTTAAACATAACATATTAAAGTACCTCTTGAAATTGAATGAGTGATTAGCTCCTAAATCAAACATAATGCAACAAGGAATGACAAAAATATAGGTTGCACCTACAACCACATCAGAACCATCCTTGGCCTCATGTTGAGTCAAACTATATACACATGTATGTATTGAAGCTAAAGCAACAAAACTATTAGGCTCCCTCTGACCTCTTAACTACAAAACCACTGCCTCTACTAAACAACACCTCAGTAAAAACACAGGGTAGAACTGTCCTTGGTCTCCCCGGTTGTCTATCAAAATTTTTAGATCTAGCCTCAAAACTTCTGTCTGATCCTACTTATGGGCATTCATCTACTCTGCTTATGGGCATTCATCTACTCTGTGTTTAGTTCGATAAGGTTGAAAACGTTGTCCATTCATCCTATAACAATGACCCAAGTGTCTCCTACCACAACTCTAGCAAATTGGTAATCCATTGATATAACTCCTAAAATTGGTTGCACATATACCAATTGAAACAGACTTGTGGAATCTCCGGGTCCAAACATGCTCCTCTTCCTAAAAAATTTATTGTTAGATTTCTCCCTATCAAATCTCTTCCCTGTTAGCATCCAATCGCTATTGAGTAGCTATCATATTGTTCTCAATCAAACGGGCTCTCTCCACGAGCCCAAAAAAAATAGCAACGTACAACAAAACAACAATTGACCATCTCAAGCCTCTCAAAAATCCATAACACTACTCTTCAGATGTATTGATCAGCTACGAAACATGCTAGCAAGTCCAATAAACTCTCATACTGCATAACATACCTAGCAAACATATCTTGATAATGGTTGTTTTAAAAGCAAATAGCAATAGAAGTGAAATATGTCTTTCAAAATTTCCACAATTTCAAAATTAATTATTTGGGATTAAAACTCTAATTAAATTTAAAAATTCAAAATTTGTCGAAGTTTAAAAATATTCAACCGAAATCAATATCTTATAACTTAAAGCAAAATTCATCCACCATCTAAAACTTTTAAAATATATTTCTCCAATAAACAAGGGTGGAACCCTTTTTTTTTATGTATGAAGTTATCTATATATTATCTAAGGGTGAAACCCCATTGCCCACCCTAAAATATTGGTTTAGGGTTTGATTTTGCTATAATAAGAACCGCTGACTTTAGAAATCATACCGGAATATAATAGAATACTTAACACAACTTGTGTGGCCAAGTCAAACAATCCCTGATCCAAGGGATCTCTTGTATTAAAATTCCTTCAGCAACCAGAAGATGAATAGACTACTAATTTGTTTCTTGCTTTAAATTATTCTATCACATTCATTTATATTTGATATTGCATATAATTTGCACATTCTCTAGCCATTTATCCTTCCAAAGATAATTCAGCACAAATCAAGATCTCTAACATGAATTACATTTCTTCTTCCTCGCCTGTAGATGGAGAAACATGCTGCTTACAAACAATAAAATCATGATTATATATAATAAAAGCGTCAATGAATGGTTGTTGAAGGAGCATAAAGCCTACAACAACTACCAGGGGGGGGCGTACACAAGTTAGAGACATCAAAACATACGTGAGAATCGAATAAAATCGTCATTTCTTAACTATATTTCCCAACAGCAAACAACCAAATGAGCCCTTTAAATGTTAATTTCTACACTACATCCATCCTACAAAATGATGAAATTTACAAACATTGTGACATTTTTTCTCACCAACCAAGCGGGGAGCGGCCCCTCAGACAATAATACAAGATGCGGGTAGAGTTTCAGAAAAAGGTATCTGTTCTGAAGCAGCAAAGCGCCAAAGCCTGTCTCCACTATTTGGATTTGCGGAAACCTTTAAATATGCTTTCCTTGTAGTATTTTAGTTCTCTGATACTTTCTTTGATATCATCCATGGCTCTGTGTCTCTTCTCCTTAGTAGGAGCAGCCTTCTTTTCTATAAGGTTATATAACGAATAACGTCAATCATGATCGGATAAGCCCATAATATACAAAACTGAAATCCACCATTCATTATTCAATCATGTTTCATGAATCAATTCCTACAGTAAACCCACTTTCCTATCAAACAGTGTGTGATTGAAGCTTACAAGACGCTTAGAGTTAAAGAGACAATGAATACCACTTATTTATTTCACATGATTCAATACTGTTAAAAGTAAAAAAAGTCTGTTTGGCAATTAATTGTAAAATTATTCTGATAAAAAAATTATTTTTTTTGTAAGTTGTTATAGATATCATATATACAAGTTGTAGCACTAGCATAATCTAATCTAAAATTGTAAGCACACGATCAATCCAACAAAATTAAAGATGATGAATTAAATTGATGCAAAACATGGATCCAAGTTCAAATTCATAACTGAAGTCTGTCTAAGCTGAACATAGATTAGACCAATTCATAAATATTGTATTTTATTTTTTTATTGGAATTTTTTATTTAGATAAGAGTTATCCTTCTGAATAAAATAATTTAAAAATCTGAGTTATATGATAAACTTTAGTTTTGAATTTTAAATTATAAAACATATTTCTTTACAAAAGATTAAAATAATTTTTATTTGATTATCTCGAACTAAAATTAAGCAATTATTCCTTGATTTCCTCCCTTTCCCTCCATTCTCATCTGCTCGTTGGCTTCCTCTCTTTATCTATTAGTAATACAAGAAAGATTTCACACTCTATTTTTCCTCACGTCACTATTCCTCAAACATATCTCTCTCTCTCTCACACACACAAATTCGTCATACAGCTGTAGCATCTTTCCTCCTTCCTCTCACACACCTTTCCACTCTTCACTTCTCAAACATCCAAAGGGAGAGATAAAAATCCAGTAAATCTCAAGAGCTACAAGATCTCCAATAATTAGGTATAAAAGCATTCCTATACAACAATTTAATATTAGAGCCAAAAACTGAAACGAAAATCCTAAGCAGTTCAATCAACCTTCTTTATTAATAGAATTTAATATTAGAGCCAAAATCTTCTTTGGTTTTGATTTTCTATTTCATTTATCTGGTTAAGATTTCTCTTTTGAAGCGTCTCTCTTGAAACATGCAACTCTGAGAGAAACCCCACAGCTAACACATAGGTGAAGAGAGCAAGAGGTTTGCCTCTGTGGAAAGGAAGAAACTATAAGGTTAAACCCCTTGCATGCCAAACTCCATCTCGCCTTTTATATCATCTACATTCTATAATCGCCACCTACCTACAAGTCAATAACAACGATTAGAGGAGAGAGGAGAGTAAGGAGGCAACTACTGAAACCCTAGATAAATCTTCCAAAAATGTCTCGCATGCTTGTAGATGGAAAAGACTGGAATCTTGACAAGTAATCTATCATTTTTCTTAATTCCTTGTTTATTTAATTTGAACGCATCTCTTTGCCTTTGTTCACCAACAATGAGTTTAAAGTGAACTTTTAATATAGATGCAACATCGTTCCTTGCCATTGGCACTTTGCGTTGATACATGGAATCGGCAATTAACTTCTAACAAGCAGTTTAAAGGAAAAGTTCTCCCCATTATTATCATGACTTATTAAATTTGGACTAAATCTACACCTCTTCTATATCGTCTGGTTTCAACCAATTTTATTAAATTTTCTTCAAAATATTACTTTCTTAAATTTTATGCATGATTTCTTGCATTTTCTCTTTTTTCAATATTGTATTAATTCTACAGCTTTCCAAGATATTGCTATTTTAGGATCGCATCCTTATAACTTCATATCATTAAGGGTATTTTAGGGTTCTTAGGCTCAATGAGCCTTTCCGGCTGCACATGTTATTTGGACTCTGGCTACCAAGACAACTGCAATGTCCCCATATATTTAAATAATAATTCCATAAATATTGTAGAAGAATATAATAAGGAAAGTTTTGCTTACCTTTAGGAAACCAGCGCATGCACAATGCAGTAATACTGCTCACATCAACAAGCACATGAGGGAAGATGCCGGCTAAGCATGGCATGTACTTCTGCATAAAAGAAACAAATCTCAGTTAACATACTATTCATAGATGGTTGAAACGAAATTGCAATAAACTACATATTTCTAATTGGGATAGAAGAGGGAAAGGCATCTTTGATCGAACAAGAATGACCACCTATTCATTTAAATTAGCGGATATAAATAACCGATAGAAAAATAAAATCCACTTCAATTGCTAGGTATAAAATAAACTAAATAAAGACCAATAGTTTTTTCTTCATGAGCCTTATTGATCAGATTGGGTACCTCTAGTAAAGAGAACTGGCACCATCAATCAGAAGTTCAGTTAATGACACCGGACCGGAGGAGGCTCGACGAATCCACGTCGACGATCCGGTGACCGTGGCTGAGCAAGTCTCCAAGAACTCCTTCTTGGAGAAAGAACCCACCACCTAAGATCAAATCTTAGGATACATAAATTCAAAATAAAAGGGCAAAAGCCTTTATTTTCTTATTCTCTAAAAAATCTCTCATATTACAAATATTGGCTATGTATTTATAGACAAATGTAGCCACATAATAGGCTACACCCAACATAAAGAACATTACATATATATAGCCATACTAACAACCATATGGAATTAAATTGGCCTGAAGTTTAACATGATTAACGGCTCAGCTCCGGCATCATTCTACCGGGGTAGGAGAAACTTCAGGCTCGTAGTAAAATGTCCAGTTGGCTACAATAAGGAGGTGGGTTTGGTTGGCTAAACCGGTATGGATATTTCCACCCTACATCATTCTCCCCATCTAGGAGAGTCTTTAACATAAGCTGGAGTCGATGACAAGTGGGATGGATGACCAACTCAGACTGCATCTTTCTTAGTATCTTCAAGCGGCACTTTTCAAAGGTTGAAGGGAACTCGACACCAAATGGATCAACAAATATCAGCATCCACAATGAGTGCCTCCATGAACTTTGTGTCGGAATGCGCTAAGGTACTAAGGTGGTTGTCATGATCTGGTTTGGTCATACCAATTCCATTATCAATGAGGGAGAGAGCATTCGTTGCCTTATCATGAATGATATGCATAAATAACTCCGGTTGGGCATCCTTTTTGCTCTCGTCATCATCATATGCGGGTTGATCAAAGTCAAGAATTCCATCGAATATGTCATCATCATACACGTCATAAACGGGATCATCATAGAGAGGCAAAGACGACGATTTCGGCAACGGATCTTCAAATCCTTCGAAGCCGAACTCGATCAAAGGTGGAAGACTAACGAGGTGGTCTGTCAAACACGTCTTCGTAGATAGAAGAGATCTAATCACCTCGTGGACGAATGCCATCAAAGTCCCAGTCTAGGTGGACTAAGTCTTTCCTTTGAGCCATGACAATCATTGTTGGAATTGGGCAATTTCGCATTGAAGATCTTTAATCACCGTTTCTGAAAGTGGTCGCTGCATATTTCGTCAAGGCGGCATCTTGTCGGATCTTCTTGGTTGATTAAAGAGGTTCATATGCTGATGTGGTTGCTGTGAAAAACCGCTCCAACTGCATATGTGGCGACAACTTTCTTGATGGAAAAGAAGAGGGCTGCAACGACCATATGTGAAATTAGTCTTCAAGAGACTAGGGCCTGCTAGTTGGATCAAAGTATATGGCTAAATCTTGTTGCTCCCAGGGGCTTGCCTTAGATTACTGTTTGCTTTGATATTGAAGCCAATGGCATCCTTAATGTTTCAGGTGTTTCTTTGAGATCTGCAGTAGCGAGGTTCGTTTCTGGAGATCAGGGAAGGTGTTGACAAGAAGATAAAACATACTTTAAGCTCCTGGTATGGATCATTGGGAAAGCAGTTCATCTCAGATCTCTCTTTGGAGTTTGACAGAGGCTGCTAGGAAGCAGAGAAGAAGGCTGTCCACGCCTAGAAAGAGCTGCGGCAACCTGAAAGGTGCAGCCAGAAACAGGCCAGCAGGAAGAAGTCTTGGCGCCTTCTAGGAGCCTACTTGGAGTGTCGGTTGAAGGAGGGAAGGAGTGCAGGTGCTGAAACAATCAGCGGCTGTGGCTGGGATGGGGTCGAAGGGCGTCTGGGAGGAGGAAGGGAGGTCGGCCACCACCTGGAACTTTGTCCAAGATACAGGAAACAAAAACCAGAAGAGCCTACCGGCTCTGATACCAAATGACACTGGACCGGAGGGGGCTCGACGAATCCATGTCGACGATCCGGTGACCGTGGCCGAGCAAGTCTCCAGAACTCCTTGGAGAAAGAACCCACAACCTAAGATCAAATCTTAGGATACAGAAATTCAAAATAACAAGGCAAAAGCCTTTATTTTCTTATTCTCTAAAAAATCTCTCCTATTACAAATATTTGCTATATATTTATAGACAAATGTAGCCACATAATAAGCTACACCCAACATAAGGAATATTACATATATATAACCATACTAACAACCATATGAAATTAAATTGGCCTGAAGTTTAACATGATTAATGGCTCAGCTCCGGCGTCAAGTTAGAGGCTAGCTTTATACAAGCTTAAAATCAATTACATCATTCTTAGAGGTTATTAGTTGAAGATATATCAAATCTCTAGTATTGACTGGAAGATGAATGCAGACAAATTTCCGAAAAGATATCATCAGCAAGTAGCAAAGATTTAGTTTTCATTACCTTAGAAATTTAGTAGTTTTAAAATGGTACTGATTCAAAGAAACCGAGAACACAAAATTATGATACAAATATAGATAACCCGGACCTATCTAATCATCTCTCAATATAATGCAGTTTCAAACTATCCTTTTATAGGCAAGACATGTGGCGTCTAACTATTTAGAAAATCTTATTTAGGTTCCTTCGATTCGGTTAACAACTATAAGTTTGTCTTCTTTAAGAAAGTTTTCTTTTACATCTACTCTGCTTCCCCTATCATGATCCAAAAGATATAGAAAGCCCCTACCATCCATGATGCAGGACTAATATGCTTGAATGAAAATTGGATTTTGCACGGTTTATTTTAAAGAGCAATTGGTAGATTAAATTACTAGCACTTCGAACGATAAAGCAAAACAAGGGAGGGATGCTTGCGTTTAGGCTAAACCACATATAATAATGCTAGCACAAACAAATATTTTAGAGAATCAAAGTGACGCTAACATAGTAATTGTTCATGCATAATTCCTCGACTAACAATAAGACAAGTAAACATAAAGGAACACTCAATTAATCCTACGTTTACTAAGCTTTTAGCAAGAGAAGCGGCTTAGATCCATAATGATTCCGTCATCACCTACACGGTTAGGAGAAAGACGACGTAATTGACGAAGTAAGAAGGTTCACCTTAACCGGAGAGGAGTCGTTGTCGGATAGCCGCCACTTGCTTGCCGATGGTATAGGTGAGGCGGCGTAGGAAGTGGGTGAAGTAGCCTCTGAGCGGAGGAGTGTCCGGAAGGGAAGCAGTCGTGAGTCGGCCAAGGATGGTCCACCGTCCTTTTGCACGCTGATCGTCAATCGTATCCACCAAAGTGATGTGGATCCGGTCGAAGTATTCCTCGACGGTGTCGTCGAAGTCAAATCCGACGTCGAAGAATGGAGACCGGAGGATGTCGATGTTATCGTCTTCGTCAAGTACCAACCCGTAATCCCACGCGGGCACTTCCATTCATGTTGTTTGAAGGATGACAAGTAAAGGACGATGAAGCTTTGCTGCCCTTGATGTCTTCTTCCAAGAGATTTGTGGTTTGCTTTTAGAATCCAAGGAGAAAGAGGGGAAGAAGGTGGCCGGCCAATGAGGGTGGAGTTGGGGAATTGGATAAGGAAAGGAGTATATCTAAAATCTGAATTTTAATTTCAGATTTTAAAGAGGGAATTTTGGAATTGTTTTGAATTCAAATCCCAAAAGAGGAGGGAGGGCTTTAAGGAGGAGAGAGGGGAGATTGGAGAGAGAGGGGGCGGCGGATAGGAGAGGGGCTGGCGGCTTTAATGAGGGGGAGGGGATTAATGAGATGCAATCAAGTGTTTCTTAATTTGAAATTGGGGTTTAGGAAAGTTTTAATTAAATCCAATTGAATTTAAAATTCAAATAGAGTTTAATTTAGAAACTTTCCTAAAATAGGATTTCATGAGTTAGGAAACAATTCAAATTCAAATTGATTTGATTATGAATTGATGGGATTGCTTAAATTAGAAAAGCTAAATTGGAAAGGCTTTAATGGATGAACTCAAGGGCCGGCGGGTAGGGTTTTGGCAAGGGGGGCCAGCGGCTAGGTTGGGTGGGCCGCCGGGTTGGTGTGGTGGAGGAGGGGTTCGATTTTGGGAAGGGAAGGCAAGTCGGCAACAAGGTGGTGAGGGGTTGTGGTGGCCGGTTGGTGGGGTGTGGGGATGGGTGGCCGGCGGGTTTGGGAGGGGTGGTTGGGCCGTGGGGTGGAAGGGTGGGGGAAGGGAAGAAGACGAGAGAATAGAGAAGTAATGAGCCACGAACCCGAACACTTTCAAGGTTGGTGGGTGATCCGATTCCCTCTCCTAGGGATTTCGCCAAAGCTCACAAAATTCTCACAACAAGAGAACAATA